>CALYLW010000085.1:47410-647410 GCA_944989445.1 Ampullaceana balthica
ATCGAAATTGACGCCCTATACTACTAATGTCTCCTCACAGCTCTATTATCTTTTGTTTAGCTGTCAATGTCTCCTCACAACTCTATTATCTTTTGTTTTGCTGTCGATGTCTCCTCACAACTCTATTATCTTTTGGTTAGCTGTCAATGTCTCCTCACAGCTCTATTATCTTTTTTGTTTAGCTGTCTATGTCTCCTCACAACTCTATTATCTTTTGTTTAGCTGTCAATGTCACCTCACAACTCTATTATCTTTTGTTTAGCTGTCAATGTCTCCTCACAACTCTATTATCTTTTTTGTTTAGCTGTCAATATCTCCTCACAACTCTATTATCTTTTGTTTGACTGTCAATATCTCCTCACAACTCTATTATCTTTTGTTTAGCTGTCAATGTCTCCTCACAAATCTATTATCTTTTGTTTGGCTGTCAATGTCTCCTCACAAATCTATTATCTTTTGTTTGACTGTCAATGTCTCCTCACAAATCTATTATCTTTTGTTTGGCTGTCAATGTCTCCTCACGAATCTATTATCTTTTGTTTGACTGTCAATGTCTCCTCACAACTCTATTATCTTTTGTTTAGCTGCCAATGTCTCCTCACAACTCTATTATCTTTTGTTTGGATGTCAATGTCTTCTCACAACTCTGTTATCTTTTTTGTTTAGCTGTCAATGTCTCCTCACAACTCTATTATCTTTTGTTTGACTGTCAATGTCTCCTCACAACTCTATTATCTTTTGTTTAGCTATCAATGTCTACTCACAACTCTATTATCTTTTGTTTTGCTGTCGATGTCTCCTCACAACTCTATTATCTTTTGTTTAGCTGTCAATGTCTCCTCACAACTCTATTATCTTTTGGTTAGCTGTCAATGTCTCCTCACAACTCTATTATCTTTTGTTTAGCTGTCAATGTCTCCTCACAACTCTATTATCTTTTGTTTTGCTGTCGATGTCTCCTCACAACTCTATTATCTTTAGTTTAGCTGTCAATGTCTCCTCACAACTCTATTATCTTTTGTTTAGCTGCCAATGTGTCCTCACAACTCTATTATCTTTTTTGTTTAGCTGTCAATGTCTCCTCACAAATCTATTATCTTTTGTTTAGCTGTCAATGTCTCCTCACAAATGTATTAATTTTTGTTTAACTGTCAATGTCTCCTCGACACTCTATTATCTTTTGTTTGACTGTCAATGTCATCTCACAACTCTATTATCTTTTTTGTTTAGCTGTCAATGTCTCCTCACAACTCTATTATCTTTTGTTCAGCTGTCAATGTCTCCTCACAACTCTATTATCTTTTGTTTAGCTGCCAATGTCTCCTCACAACTCTATTATCTTTTGTTTGACTGTCAATGTCACCTCACAACTCTATTATCTTTTGTTTGACTGTCAATGTCACCTCACAGCTCTATTATCTTTTGTTTAGCTGTCAATGTCTCCTCACAACTCTATTATCTTTTGTTTAGCTGCCAATGTCTCCTCACAACTCTATTATCTTTTGTTTGCCTGTCAATGTCTCCTCACAACTCTATTATCTTTTGTTTAGCTGCCAATGTCTCCTCACAACTCTATTATCTTTTGTTTGGATGTCAATGTCTTCTCACAACTCTGTTATCTTTTTTGTTTAGCTGTCAATGTCTCCTCACAACTCTATTATCTTTTGTTTGACTGTCAATGTCTCCTCACAACTCTATTATCTTTTGTTTAGCTGTTAATGTCTCCTCACAAATCTATTATCTTTTGTTTGGCTGTCAATGTCTCCTCCCAAATCTATTATCTTTTGTTTGACTGTCAATGTCTCCTCACAAATCTATTATCTTTTGTTTGGCTGTCAATTTCTCCTCACAAATCTATTATCTTTTGTTTGACTGTCAATGTCTCCTCACAACTCTATTATCTTTTGTTTAGCTGGCAATGTCTCCTCACAACTCTATTATCTTTTGTTTGGATGTCAATTTCTTCTCACAACTCTGTTATCTTTTTTGTTTAGCTGTCAATGTCTCCTCACAGATCTATTATCTTTTGTTTGACTGTCAATGTCTCCTCACAACTCTATTATCTTTTGTTTAGCTGTCAATATCTCCTCACAAATCTATTATCTTTTGTTTGGCTGTCAATGTCTCCTCACAAATCTATTATCTTTTGTTTGACTGTCAATGTCTCCTCATAAATCGATTATCTTTTGTTTGGCTGTCAATGTCTCCTCACAAATCTATTTTCTTTTGTTTGACTGTCAATGTCTCCTCACAAATCAATTATCTTTTGTTTGACTGTCAATGTCTCCTCACAAATCTATTTTTTTTTAGCTGTCAATGTCTCCTCACAACTCTATTATCTTTTGTTTAGCTGTCAATGTCTCCTCACAATCTCTGTTATCTTTTGTTTAGCTGTCAATGTCTCCTCACAATCTCTGTTATCTTTTGTTTAGCTGTCAATGTCTCCTCACAAATCTATTATCTTTTGTTTAGCTGTCAATGTCTCCTCACAACTCTATTATCTTTTGTTTAGCTGTCAATGTCTCCTCACAACTCTATTATCTTTTGTTTAGCTTTCAATGTCTCCTCACAAATCTATTATCTTTTGTTTAGCTGTCAATGTCTCCTCACAACTCTATTATCTTTTGTTTAGCTTTCAATGCCTCCCCATTCCCCAGGTATAGTTCGCGCTGTTGCCAGAGAAATTTTTGACCAGGTGGTGGAGGTCACTCTTTTAAGTCAGAACACAGAACACCTGGATGACGTCAGGACCCAGGAGCACGCGGTGTTCCACGTGATTATCGTGAAGTCACATGACGCCAGACCAAGACCCGAGGGCCTGGAGTATGACGTCATAGCAGACAATGGCAAAGTTCATGTTGACAACGAAATGTGAGTAGGGCAGACGATGAAGGTAGATCACATGCGGGTAGTGAGGACATTTTGCATCCCTATTAATTAACCTTGTCTTATTTTAATGTCACGGTGCAAGCCTCATTTTTGGCGCCCCTGTATCTCGACACCCCTGGACATATACACCCCTTAAACACCATCCCCCCGCTACGTCTAGGAATTGGAGCTCTGGAAATTACATTTAGCTTCGTCTGCCTCTGTTGTTAGATAAGCAGACCTAAAAGACAGAGTTTGTCCCCCTCTGTCCCCAAAACCACCCGTTTAGGAACTTGAAGTTGTGCTTTTTGATTGGTTAAACTTTAAATTAAAATTTCAAAGGGCTGCAAAAAATAATAATTAATCAATATAAAAGTTTTATATTGATGAATGTATTTGCGGGCGCTTGAACTTGCTTCCTTTCTTGGCTTTTTACAGAGTTTTACACATGCCATTTCCGTCAAGCTGTTGTAAGATGTAGTGCTCTCTACCTGAACACATGGAAAATAACATTTTTAAAAAGTTATTTTAAATTTTTAATTGGTAATTATTTTGCAGAATAGAGATGTCTGCTTAACTAATCGTTGTTTCAACGTATTCGCAGTTTTTTTTATCGTTGGTTCTAATTATTCTGTGCTTTATTTATCGCGTTCAACATATTAACTGCCTTTTTAAAGCCTGGTCATACGGGTACAAAATGGGCCTGTGCCTATTCGGTCGGGGCTTTTCCTTATTGTACTCTAACATGTATCACATGTTCTTTTTAGTCACTAAGTCATAATGATTTCTGCTTTATAACTTCTAAATGGAAGAGGTAAACACGTGATCATAAAGGGCTCCAATGAGTGGCATGTATATTGACTAAACCTATTATGCAATGTTCTGTTCTCATCCATTCAATATTTATTGTGGTATTTAAAATAAGCTTTTAAAATCTTTTACCGTCTTTTTGTTGACCTTACGGCTAGTCATTAAAAAAAGTAAAAATTACCCAATATCAGGGTAAAATAGAATTTGTCGGTGCAAGCGCTTTTATCTAATATATTATATATCCTTTTTTTCTACTGAAATTTTAAAAAATGGGTGCAACCAATCTCATCTGTAAAAGGAATTTAAAATAACATGGTTCAGGGGTGTGAACAAATGATCTGAAAGAATGATTTTAGTAGATTTCAATATAGCATTGCTATTCATTAGCCACTAGATATTTGGTGATCTTTAAAAATATAACATCAGTATAAATTCGGGCACTCATATCAATGTGGGCACCTTAACCATTGTACGCCCACTTTCTATTAGGGCAACTGACACACCATGTGAGCGCTGTCGTATGATACCTATTTCATTGTAACACTATCTTAGGATACCTATTTCATTGTATCACTATCTTAGAGTACATATTTCATTGTAACACTATCTTAGGATACCTATTCCATTGTAACACTATCTTATGATACCTATTTCATTGTATCACTATCTTAGAGTGCATATTTCATTGTAACACTATCTTAGGATACCTATTTCATTGTAACACTATCTTAGAGTGCATATTTCATTGTAACACTATCTTAGGATACCTATTTCATTTTAACACTATCTTATGATACCTATTTCATTGTAACACTATCTTAGGATACCTATTTCATTGTAACACTATCTTAGAGTACATATTTCATTGTAACACTATCTTAGAGTACCTATTTCATTGTAACACTATCTTAGAATGCCTATTTCATTGTAACACTATCTTAGAGTACCTATTTCATTATAACACTATCTTAGGATACCTATTTCAATGTAACACTATCTTATGATACCTATTTCATTGTAACACTATCTTAGGATACCTATTTCATTGTAACACTATCTTAGAGTACCTATTTCATTGTAACACTATCTTAGAGTACCTATTTCATTTTAACACTATCTTACAGTACCTATTTCATTATAACACTATCTTATGATACCTATTTCATTATAACACTATCTTATGATACCTATTTCATTGTAACACTATCTTAGAGTACCTATTTCATTGTAACACTATCTTATAGTACCTATTTCATTGTAACACTATCTTAGGATACCTATTTCATTATAACACTATCTTAGGATACCTATTCCATTGTAAAACTATCTTATGATACCTATTTCATTGTAACACTATCTTATAGTACCTATTTCAATGTAACACTATCTTAGAGTACCTATTTCATTGTAACACTATCTTATAGTACCTATTTCATTGTAACACTAACTTAGAGTACCTATTTCATTGTAACACTATCTTACAGTACCTATTTCATTGTAACACTATCTTATGATACCTATTCCATTGTAACACTATCTTAGGATACCTATTCCATTGTAACACTATCTTATGATACCTATTTCATTATATCACTATCTTAGAGTGCATATTTCATTGTAACACTATCTTAGGATACCTATTTCATTGTAACACTATCTTAGGATACCTATTTCATTGTAACACTATCTTAGAGTACCTATTTCATTGTAACACTATCTTACAGTACCTATTTCATTGTAACACTATCTTATGATACCTATTCCATTGTAACACTATCTTAGGATACCTATTTCATTTTAACACTATCTTATGATACCTATTTCATTGTAACACTATCTTATGATACCTATTTCATTGTAACACTATCTTAGAGTACCTATTTCATTATAACACTATCTTAGGATAACTATTTTATTGTAACACTATCTTATAGTACCTATTTCAATGTAACACTATCTTAGAGTACCTATTTCATTGTAACACTATCTTAGGATACCTATTTCATTGTAACACTATGATACCTATTTCATTGTAACACTATCTTAGAGTACCTATTTCAATGTAACACTATCTTAGAGTACCTATTTCATTATAACACAATCTTATGATACCTATTTCATTGTAACACTATCTTAGAGTACCTATTTCAATGTAACACTATCTTAGAGTACCTATTTCATTGTAACACTATGTTAGAGTACCTATTTCATTGTAACACTATCTTAGGATACCTATTCCATTGTAACACTATCTTAGGACACCTATTCCATTGTAACACTATCTTATGATACCTATTTCATTGTATCACTATCTTAGAGTGCATATTTCATTGTAACACTATCTTAGGATACCTATTTCATTGTAACACTATCTTAGGATACCTATTTCATTTTAACACTATCTTATGATACCTATTTCATTGTAACACTATCTTAGGATACCTATTTCTTTGTAACACTATCTTAGAGTACCTATTTCATTGTAACACTATCTTACAGTACCTATTTCATTGTAACACTATCTTAGAGTACCAATTTCATTGTAACACTATCTTAGAGTACCAATTTCATTGTAACACTATCTTACAGTACCTATTTCATTGTAACACTATCTTACAGTCCCTATTTCATTGTAACACTATCTTACAGTAGCTATTTCATTGTAACACTATCTTAGAGTACCTATTTCATTGTAACACTATCTTACAGTACCTATTTCATTGTAACACTATCTTAGAGCACCTATTTCAATGTAACATCAATTTTTATAAGGTGTTCTAAGCCCTTTTTATATTAACTTTAGATTTAGAGCGCCTAAATCCATTTTGACCACTATCCACCAGGGCGCCGGTTACACTGACCAAAGACCAGTTTGTGTCGTCATTCCCGTACCACCTGATATTTGACGAGTCCCTTCGACTCCACCAGTTTGGTCTGAGTGTTGGCAAGTTGTCTCCCGTGAAGCTGAGGGAAGGCATGGCCATGACGTCGATATTTCGAGTTGTCTACCCTAGGATGACTTTCTCCGTTGAGAACATCAAGAGGTTCATCAACACGATCTTCGTCATCGCCATAGACGCAGGGGATGTAACCCTTGACGACCACGCATTCAGCATGAAGGGTGTGACCAAAGAGAGTTATCCTTATTTATAGGCTGGAATTAGTTCTTGATTTGTTTTGGAAAGCGAAAGCAGAGGCGTCAGTAGGGTTGGTTGTAACCCAGTGAGGAAGCTCATGGTGTCACCCTCAGAACTTACCCTTTACACCAGTGTTGTCCAACCGAAAATCGTTCACGGCACACTAAACTGGTAACAAATTTGCGCGGCTCACCTCACAATAAAATAGAAATCAGTGTTTATTCAAAAGATGTTTCATAATTAATGAGATACTTGAGCGTTTTCTTTGGAGCAGATGAGCTCAAAACGCGGCTCATTGCTGGATAAGCAAACTCTCATTTCTCTGTCTATCATCTGCAGTCTTTCAAGTGTGACGTATGCGAGCAGTTGCGCCTTTCCGCTGATGTCAGTACTTTCATCGATTTGCATTTCCCAGAGCTTTTGGATGTCGTCATTGCGGGGGGGGGTGCAGGAGGTGGGGGGGGCGGGGGGGGAAGGGGGGTTGGCTGGGACTGTTGAATGGAATGGGATCAATTAGGGGGATACTGTCGGAAAATTAATGATATAAATCCTGAAGATGACTCTGGGGGGGAGGAGGTGCGTAGGGCTGGGGTGTGAAAGGGGAATATTAAGTTATGTTGTACCATATAAAAGTAGGGGTACGCAACATAGAATAGGTAAATAGGGAGGAGTTCGGATTAAGAAGCAATATGAATTGGGGATCAGGCTATACAAATGAGTATATGTTGTTTGTAAAATATGAGTTGGATAATTTTATTGATGATATATGTGGATTTTGAAAGATTGGGGAGTTTTGGTAGTAATTTTTTTTTTTTATGATGATGAGTTTGTTTGGGGTAAGGTTTGGTTGAGAAATATATTTGAGGGAAGTGATTTTTAAATAAGGGTGTGGGTGGGATGTGGAGGAGGATGGGGTAGGGGGGGGGAATGGGTAGAGGGGTATTGGAATGGGTGGTATTGGTTTATTTTAGGTTGGTTGGTGATGTGGATGGGGGGGGTATGGGTGTTTAATGTAGATTGTGTGGAAGAGTGTGGGAAGGGGGGTTATGGAGGAGGGGTGGGAGATGAGAGAGAGAGAAGTGGGGGTGGAGAGAGGGTTGAAGGATGGAGGAGAGGATTTTTGGTGAATGTGAAGGAGGTTGGTTTTGGGTGGTTTTGGGTTATGATGGTTAGGGTGGTTATGTATTATGTGTGGGTGGAAATGGTGGTGTGTTTGTAGTGCAGAGATTCTGTGGACATATTAATTTATGAATTTTTTAGTTTATTCATTGTGTCGTTAAGGATATTTTTTTTCAAAACTTGAAGGTTCGAAAAACCTAGCAATTTATGGTATTTTTGAAAATTTTCTCGCGGCACACTAGTGTGCCGCGGCACACCGGTTGGACAACCACTGCTTTACACCTCCTCCGAGTCTGGAAGTTCAATATAACGGGAACATACATAATTTTAAACTTGTGTATCTCCGCTTGTGATTGTGTCACCCTGTGTGGTCCGCTACCCCTTAGTGACGCCTCTGAGTGAAAGTTTTATGTAAGTAAGTACACCATCTGACGATCCACATGTAAACAGTCAAATAAAAAGAAATGAGTATTTTCCCTGTAGTTTTACACATTTAAATAATATGTAAGTATATATTAGCAATTTACGATATTATAGTTTATGTACACAAGGTCTCCAAATTTGTGTGTGTGCTTATTTCTGACAACACTTATTTTTGGAGATATCCTTCCACTAACTAGGTCAGATGATCTGGATGGAGGCTAATAAACTGATGATTTTCATTGGCTCACCACGCCTTACGTCATTGAAGGAAATGAAGCGAATGAATGTCTATATGGCGGACATCCCCTTGTATGACGTCACCAGGGAAATGGTGCTGCTCTATCAGCAGAGAAATGCTGAGATTGACATCACGTATGTGGGTCTGTTTGTCTGTGTGAGTGGGTTGGTGTTGCTGGGTCAATAGAGTGTTGAATGTTTTGTTTGCATTTCCTTAGGAAAGAAGCAAAAATTAAATTATAAACAACTTTTGTAAAGGCACTAGAAATATAGCTAAGTAATGTTCCATCTAATGCCTCACCTCCTGTTCCCAGGAAGAAGTTGGACGAGACGACAGCAGAACTGAAGAGGACATCCAAGGAGTTGGAATTTGAGAAACAGAAAACAGATCGTCTGCTCTACCAGATGTTACCAGAGAAAGTCGCTATCCAGTTGAAAAACGGACAAAAAGTTGAAGCAGGTTCGTAAAGAATTGACCTTTTCCAATAAATATCCACAAGTTGTAGTGTGGAAAACATGTAGACCCAAAAATATTTTTTCAAAACGCATAAACACCGAAATAATAATTAGTGAGTTGTTATCAAACATAAAAGTTTGTATTACATGTATTTAAATAATTTTACGTAAACCGCGGCGGTTGACCCACCTAAACCATCGTCTTTGGCCTGCGTATAACGCCACGATATATCTAATAACTAATTGAACCACTGGCTTTGGCCTGCGTATAACGCCACGATATATCTAATAACTAATTGAACCACTGGCTTTGGCCTGCGTATAACGCCACGATATATCTAATAACTAATTGAACCACTGGCTTTGGCCTGCGTATAACGCCACGATATATCTAATAACTATTTAAACCACTGGCTTTGGCCTGCGTATAACGCCACGATATATCTAATAACTAATTAAACCACTGGCTTTGGCCTGCGTATAACGCCACGATATATCTAATAACTAATTAAACCACTGGCTTTGGCCTGCGTATAACGCCACGATATATCTAATAACTAATTAAACCACTGGCTTTGGCCTGCGTATAACGCCACGATATATCTAATAACTAATTAAACCACTGGCTTTGGCCTGCGTATAACGCCACGATATATCTAATAACTAATTAAACCACTGGCTTTGGCCTGCATATAACGCCACGATATATCTAATAACTAATTAAACCACTGGCTTTGGCCTGCGTATAACGCCACGATATATCTAATAACTAATAAACCACTGGCTTTGGCCTGCGTATAACGCCACGATATATCTAATAACTAATTAAACCACTGGCTTTGGCCTGCGTATAACGCCACGATATATCTAATAACTAATTAAACCACTGGCTTTGGCCTGCGTATAACGCCACGATATATCTAATAACTAATTAAACCACTGGCTTTGGCCTGCGTATAACGCCACGATATATCTAATAACTAATTAAACCACTGGCTTTGGCCTGCGTATAACGCCACGATATATCTAATAACTAATTAAACCACTGGCTTTGGCCTGCGTATAACGCCACGATATATCTAATAGCTAATTAAACCACTGGCTTTGGCCTGCGTATAACGCCACGATATATCTAATAACTAATTAAACCACTGGCTTTGGCCTAGATACAACACGGCTTAAACGTGACCCGATATCACTATATTTAAGCTAAAGGTGAGTAATTCCTATCCTAATACTTAACATTAGAGCTCAAATAATCAATGTCCGTAATCATATTTCACATTTACTGAATATTTAAGGTAGCACTGCCAGAAAACGTGATTGGTTGTATACAAGTAGGCCTACACAAAAACGGCTTGGTAATTTCTGACACTGTGTAACTCCTTCCAGAAAAGTTTGACCACGTCACCATCTTGTTCAGCGACATCGTGACGTTCACCAACATTGCTGCTGCGTGCACCCCACTGGACATAGTCAACATGCTGAATGAGATGTACCACAGGTTTGACATCAAGACAACAGCACACGGGGTTTACAAGGTAACCATGGCATGTTAAATGACATGTTAAATGACATGTTAAATGACATGTTAAATGACATGTTAAATGACATGTTAAATGACATGTTAAATGACATGTTAAATGACATGTACCATGGGTTTGACATCAAGACTACAGTACACTAGGTTTACAAGGTAACCATGACATGTTAAATGACATGTACCATGGGTTTGACATCAAGACTACAGTACACTGGGTTTACAAGGTAACCATGACATGTTAAATGACATGTACCATGGGTTTGACATTAAGACAGCTGCACAAGGTAACCATGAAATGATAAATGTGGATCCAAAGTAAAGATCTGGGCACAATATAATGGTTGGAAATATTGAATGCTATTATTATCTGCTGCCTTAACAACGTGCTTTTGTATTTGTGCATTTGTTTGGTAGTGATTTGTATCCATCTATTCATGATTAAATTTTAGTTTTAAAGTAATAAAATATATATCTGTAAAATATTAAGGCTTAATTGTAAGTGTTAAGTTAAATTAGTGTTTTTCTGTATAAGATTAATACATGATGTATGTATACAGAGTGGGAAAATGCGTCACGAAAACTGATAATTTTGACGATGAAAGCGATGACCTTTAATAAATGACGAGTCAATTCTTCTATTGATGACATTTGTGTCTCTAAACTTATTTTATCTAATGACGACATCAATATTTGTGTGCCTAAAAATGTCAGGTAGAAACTATTGGCGACGCCTACATGGTGGTGAGTGGTGTGCCAGAGAAGATTGATGTCCACGCTCAGCCTGTGGCTAACTTTGCACTGGACATGGTCGAACAGGCGGCCTGTGTCATGTCCCCTGCTACAGGGAAACCTTTGCAGGTCAGTTGAAAGCAGAGAGTGGAGCAGTGGCTAGCAGCGCCGAGCCAAATGCGTCACACAGACTAATTTAGATTTTTTTAAAAAAAATATATATGTTTTTGTACTTTTAACCTATAGCTAAGAGTACTCTTCTGTCTATCTGTTGCCATGTATGTTTTGAACTATGGGCACATCACTCTAATTCCTATTTGAGGATCTATTGCCATGATTATTTCCCCTAGATTCGTGTCGGAATCCATTCTGGACCCGTCGTGGCAGGAGTTGTTGGTCTTAAAATGCCCCGCTATTGTCTTTTTGGTGACACCGTCAACACGGCCTCCAGGATGGAGAGTCACGGTATACCTGGCCGAATTCACCTGAGTCCTACCACGCACAGGTAAGTTAAAGGCATACCTGGCCGAATTCACCTCAGTCCTACCTGCTACAGCTAATTTAATGGTAACACATCACATACAAGTAAGATCCAGGTATACCTAGCCGGATACTGTCTTATGCTTGGTTTGGAGCCGCGCTTATACTATGATTTATCCAAAAGTTTTGAAAGTATTTTGTTGAAGCCATGGATATGGATATATGTAAAGCATCTGTTGATTTTAAGATGACATCAGTTTGTGGTTACATCTGGATGGTTGAATGTTTGTGGTTAAATGGCTATCTGGATGGTTGAAAGTTTGTGGTTAAATAGCTATATGGCTGGTTGAACGCTTGTGGTTAAATGGCTATCTGGATGGTTGAACGTTTGTGGTTAAATGGCTATCTGGATGGTTGAACGCTTGTGATAAATGGCTACCTGGGTGGATGAGCGTTTGTGGGGTAAATGGCTATATGGGTTGTTCAAAGTTTTTGGTTAAATCGCTATCTGGGTGGTTGAAAGTGTGTGTTTAAATGGCTATCTGGATGGTTGAAAGTCTGTGGTTAAATGGCTATTTGAATGGTTGAAAGTCTGTGGTTAAATGGCTGTCTGGGTGGTTGAACGTTTGTGGTTAAATGGCTATTTGGATGGTTGAACGTTTGTGGTTAAATGGCTATTTGGATGGTTGAACGTTTGTGGTTAAATGGCTATTTGGATGGGTTAAAATGTGTGGTTAAATGGCTATCTGGGTGGTTGATAGTTTGTGGTTAAATGGCTATTTGGATGGTTGAAATTTTATGGTTAAATGGCTATCTGAGTGGTTGAAAGTTTTTTTGTTAAATGGCTATTTGGGTGGTTGAAAGTTTTTGGTTAAATGGCTATTTGGATGGATGAAAGTTTGAGGTTAAAGAGCTATCTGGGTGGTTGAAAGATTGTGGTTACTTTTAAATGGATAGCTGGGTGGTTGAAATTATACCTTCTAAAGACTTGCAGGGGAGTGGATTTGCATGATTTACTCAAACGACTGGTCAATTATTTTGTAGGTTGATAGAGCTCTTGACATCTTGTTATATTAGGGCACTTCAAGGTCACGGCTACCTCTGCAAGGCAAGAGGTGAGAATCACATCAAAGGCAAAGGTACAATGGAGACCTTCTTTTTGGTCGGGAATCGAACCCATGCCATTTCAGAGCCAACAGATGAATTCTCTACTCTACCATTCCTTGAGGACAATGATCCACAACATGGTAATCTTTATGCTTTAGGCTGACAGCGTGTTGTTAATGTGTTGTAGTTAATGTGTAGTGGTTAATGTGTAGTTTTTGATGTGTAGTTGTTGATGTGTATTTGCTGATGTTTAGTTGCTAATGTGTTGTAGTTAATGTGTAGTTGTTAATGTGTATTTGTTAATGTGTAGTTATTGATGTGTAGTTGTTAGTGTGTAGTTGTTAATGTGTAATTGTTAATGTGTAGTTATTGATGTGTAGTTTTAGTGTGTAGTTGTTAATGTGAAGTTGTTAATGTGTAGTTTTTGATGAGTAGTTGTTGATGTGTAGTCGTTACTGTGTAATTGTTAATGTGTAATTGTTAATGTTTAATTGTTAATGTGAAGTTGTTAATGTGTAGTTGTTGATGTGTAGTTGTTGATGTGTAATTGTTAATGTGTAATTTTTAATGTGTAGTTATTGATGTGTAGTTGTTAGTGTGTAGTTGTTAATGTGTAATTGTTAATGTGTAGTTATTGATGCGTAGTTTTTAGTGTGTAGTTGTTAATGTGTAGTTGTTAATGTGTAGTTGTTGATGAGTAGTTGTTACTGTGTAATTGTAAATGTGTAATTGTTAATGTGTAGTTGTTAATGTGAAGTTGTTAATGTGTAGTTGTTAATGTGTAGTTGTTGATGTGTAGGTGTTGATGTGTAGTTGTTACTGTGTAATTGTTAATGTGTAATTGTTAATGTGTAATTGTTAATGTGTAGTTGTGAATGTGTAATTGTTAATGTGTAGTTGTGAATGTGTAGTTGTTAATGTGAAGTTGTTAATGTGCAGTTTTAATGTGAATTTGTTCAAGTGAAGACATTCATGTGAAGTTATTAATTTGAAGTTGTTGATATGAAGTTGTTAATGCTCTGCAATATGCTTAAGACCATTTTGTCATTGTGAATAAGGTTTTTTATTGGGCTGATAGAGGCCAAAACATCAACCGGAAAAATTCAATTCAATTCAATCAACACTGAAACCTGATAAAAAAATTGACTTAAGTCACGTGACGACACAAATTTTATGGATTTGCATTTTAAAATGAGGATCGTTCAGAGAAACATTCCAAGGGAGACAACATATTTTAATCTTGCAAGTTCTTTGTGCTGTTATCTCTCTTTGATGTCAATAATGATCATTTCTTATTTTCCCACTTTTGTAAATCTTCTGATATATTAATGCAGTGTACTTTATCATGGCAACAAAGAGCTTCTTTGAAAACTCCAAAAGAAAAATTATTCGGTACGTATGTACTGAACGTCACAATTCTCAAAGTTTTAGTTTTCATTTTGTTCCATGATACCGCCGTCGTAAACAGAAAGTAAGCTCGATAGGGGTGGGGGAGAGAGGGGAAGAGCGGTTAAGGGCGTAGCTATCTCACAGTGACACATGCTTTCAATAGACCTCGTGTTTTTTGGATTGTTAGGGTTTTATTTAAAATTTTTAAAAAAATAATTACATAAAAGATTTTCGTTAACTTTAAAAAAAAAGTCTGCTTCTATTGATGAAAATAATATTAGATTGTTGTCAAGAAGAATCCGAGATGAGTATAAAGTGATAAGTTGAGATATAAATATTAATTAATACGATAAAGTTGTGTTCAATAACAAATACCTCGTTACTGCCAAAGAGAATTGGGGACAGTAACAAACTTTCCAAAAGAAACAGCTGGGACTACCACACCTGACACGTTGGTTTCTACGGCGTCTACCTTTCTAGCTCCTGAAGTTTCTCATAACGCGGCTGTGTAGCTCTTGCGACCAGTGAAGCATCCTCTTCATTATCCCAAGAACATTGTAAACCACATCAGCGTAGGGGATAGACTTTTTAAGGTTAACATCTATTTTAGACTAAATATTTGCTATACAAATGATAGGTTGAATCAAACTTTACACTAGAACAGTGCCTGGGTCAATTTGAATCCTCAAAACAACAGTGCCTGGGTCAATTTGAATCCTCAAAACAACAGTGCCTGGGTCAATTTGAATCCTCAAAACAACAGTGCCTGGGTCTATTTGAATCCTCAAAACCAAAGAGAATAGGTAAATTTGAATCCTCACAACAACAGTGTCTGCTGTCTGCTTAAGGTGCATACTATTACACAAATTCTCATACATACATATATATATTTTTTCTTTATATGCTATTATAGGCTATTATAGGCTAATCAAGATTCCTGTACATTTTCTAAGAATGTATTGTGCCCCACGAAGATTAATGTCCCACTTTCAATAGTATTTCCCCAAATAACTTTGTCCCAGCCTAGAGTTACGTTCAACTCACAGGAATAATTCTCCAAATAACTTTGTCCCAGCCCAGAGTTACGTTCAACTCACAGGAATAATTCCCCAAAAAACTTTTTCCCAGCCCAGAGTTACGTTCAACTCATAGGAATAATTCCACAAATAACTATGTCCCAACCTAGAGTCATGTTCAACTCACAGGAATAATTCCACAAATAACTATGTCCCAACCTAGAGTCATGTTCAACCCACAGGAATAATTCCACAAATAACTTTGTCCCAACCTAGAGTTACGTTCAACTCACAGGAATAATTCCACAAATAACTTTGTCCCAACCTAGAGACATGTTCAACCCACAGGAATAATTCCACAAATAACTTTGTCCCAGCCCAATGTAATTTCCCAACCAGCTTTTCCCCAGCCAATTCACTATAACTTCTAGTTTCCAGGAGATCCTGATCAGTCAAGTACATTTTCTATGAAGCGAAACTCTGCCGATGGAAGCGACAACATAAACGGAAATGACGTCACAGCTTCTTCCTCCAATGGTGACCCGAAAAGGACCAGCTCCGAGGCTAACATCACACCGTCTAGTAGCGTGACGCTCAATGATCAGCTCGTACACATGGTGGACAGCCAAACGAGACTTCCTCCCCCTGGAGAGTCACTGTCCTTGACCGATATACCTGTCGATCACACAGCTGACCACACGGCTGATCCTAAAACTGACCCCACGGCTGACACCATGGCTGACCACACTGTCACGGTGAAGGAAGTTATTGCTGAGGGTGCGGTGGCAGCACAACAGAAACTCAACTCCAGACATCACCAGTATGATTCCAGGTGTTGCTTCCAGCCTACTGACGTGACGTCGTGGGACTCGGAGTTCGGTCAGAGTCTACCCTCTAGTAAAACTTGTGACATTTTCTAAACAACGGCCAGAGTCATTGCATACTGAGTTTTTCCGGGAATAGTTTTAACATAAAAAAGTCATGAGAGAGACGTGCTTTAAGTCGTGTATATTAAATGGTGTATTAATTTAACCAAAGGTGTAACGTCATTAAGTTGGTCAACAAAGAATTCTGGGCTCCAGACTTGTCAAGACATATGGTGCAGCACATTTTATTTTCGTATTTAATCTTCCCTGACTTAATTCAATGTTTCCTGACCAAATAAATTTTCCCTGATCCCATTCAATGTTCCCTGACCCCATTCAATGTTCCCTGACCCACTTCAATGTTCCATGACCCCATTCAATGTTCCCTGACCCCATTCAATGTTCCCTGACCCCAACCAAAGTTCACTGATCCTATTCAATGTTATGTGACCCAAAACAATTGCTCTAACCCGATTTTATGTACCCTGTTCCTGACCCTGTTCAACGTTCCATGACCCCATTCAATGTTCCTTGACCCCATTCAATGTTCCCTGACCCCATTCAATGTTCCATGACCCCATTCAATGTTCCATGACCCCATTCAATGTTCCCTGACCCCATTCAAAGTTCCCTGACCCCATTCAATGTTCCCTGACCCCAACCAAAGTTCACTGATCCTATTCAATGTTATGTGACCCAAAACAATTGCTCTAACCTGATTTTATGTACCCTGTTCCTTCATTTACTATTTCCTGACCCTGTTCAATGTTCCAGGCACCCCCTGTATGACTTCCTAAATTATTTATGTAATGTAATAACATTTTTCATCTTTGAAACGTCCTTGTTATTGAGCGTTGCATAATATTCTAAGTCGCTCACTACATATCCTATACTCGTTATACTATGTGTTCTAGATATGATTGACTACACTCTCTACCACAAATACCAGACATAACGTTCTATAACCGGGGTGGCTAGACCTGTAGTAACTGAGAGCCACTTTAAAATATAAAACATTGCTTAGAGCCGCATTGTAGCACTATGGGTCATTAAATCTGCTGTGGAAATCTTCCAGTAATGATTGGAACATATCTTTCATAAGTTGTACGCGAGCCGCAATGTGAACACAGAAGAGATGCATGCGGCTAGCGAGCCGCAGTTTGGCCACCGTTGTTCTATACATTTAATGTCCAAATTATATTGCATAATAGACCTTATACTTTTTTGTTTTTTCTCGTTCAACGTACATTACACAGACATTTATGTTTTCGGTCTATCTTCTTTAAAAAACACAACTATATTTAATGGACATTATATGGTTATAATGTGTGTTGTAAAAACTGAATTAAATAAAACTTACTCTGGTTGGTGCAATGAATTAAATAAAACTTACTCTGATTGGTTGGTGCAATGAATTAAACAAAATAAAAATTTTGAATTTTCTTGCTAATTATTTATATTTTCCGTGTGAATTTTGTTAACAGAGATGTCTTTAATAAATGTTACATTGTGGCAATTATAAGACAAAGGTGTCTTCAGTTTTCAGAAAATTCTTATGTTCAAGCGAGAGTACTTATGTATATGAGATTGTACCCTAAAAAAACCTCGACAATCATACCACTTGGGAACATAACAATAATGTATTGTTACTATTTTAATTTATTTAAATTAAATTATCACAAGTGATATTTTAAGGTATACTGCAGAGAGTTCTTCCACAGCTGTTAACACTTCCATCTTTTAAAACTATTTTAGGGGTGGGGGGCACGTATTAGATAATAACATTAATTCCTTTAAACTTAAAATGACATTTCTTAATTTTTTTAAAACAGAAGATTTTAAGATAACTGTGACTGACGTAATTTGACAAAACTAGCGGTACGTCTGAATGTGAGTATTGTGAGATGCTATTGTGATTTAAACATCAAGCCTTTCAATAAATTCATAAATATGAAAGACCCATAGATTAAAACAAAAATTCTTTATAATCCTAAAATTTTAAGTCCCTTATCTTGAAGTGTGTTATGAATTGACGTCATGATCTGTACCACCATATCAACCCAAGGATCTGTACCACCATATCAACCCAAGGATCTGTACCACCATATCAACCTTAAGATCTGTACCACCATATCAACCCAAGGATCTGTACCACCATATCAACCCTATGATCTCTACCACCATATCAACCCAAGGATCTGTACCACCATATCAACCCTATGATCTCTACCACCATATCAACCCAAGGATCTGTACCACCATATCAACCCAAGGATCTGTATCACCATATCAACCCAAGGATCTGTACCACCATATCAACCTTAAGATCTGTACCACCATATCAACCTTAAGATCTGTACCACCATATCAACCCAAGGATCTGTACCACCATATCAACCCAAGGATCTGTTCCACCATATCAACCCAAGGATCTGTTCCACCATATCAACCCAAGGATCTGTACCACCATATCAACCCAAGGATCTGTACCACCATATCAACCCAAGGATCTGTACCACCATATCAACCCAAGGATCTGTACCACCATATCAACCCAAGGATCTGTACCACCATATCAACCCAAGGATCTGTACCACCATATCAACCCAAGGATATGTACCACCATATCAACCCAAGGATCTGTACCACCATATCAACCCAAGGATCTGTACCACCATATCAACCCAAGGATCTGTACCACCATATCAACCCAAGGATCTGTACCACCATATCAACCCAAGGATCTGTACCACCATATCAACACAAGGATCTGTACCACCATATCAACCCAAGGATATGTACCACCATATCAACCCAAGGATATGTACCACCATATCAACCCAAGGATCTGTACCACCATATCAACCCAAGGATCTGTACCACCATATCAACCCAAGGATCTGTACCACCATATCAACCCAAGGATCTGTACCACCATATCAACCCAAGGATCTGTACCACCATATCAACCCAAGGATCTGTACCACCATATCAACCCAAGTATCTGTACCACCATATCAACCCAAGTATCTGTACCACCATATCAACCCAAGTATCTGTACCACCATATCAACCCAAGTATCTGTACCACCATATCAACCCAAGTATCTGTACCACCATATCAACCCAAGTATCTGTACCACCATATCAACCCAAGGATCTGTACCACCATATCAACCCATGGATCTGTACCACCATATCAACCCAAGGATCTGTACCACCATATCAACCCAAGGATCTGTACCACCATATCAACCCAAGGATCTGTACCACCATATCAACCCAAGGATCTGTACCACCATATCAACCCAAGGATCTGTACCACCATATCAACCCAAGGATCTGTACCACCATATCAACCCAAGGATCTGTACCACCATATCAACCCAAGGATCTGTACCACCATATCAACCCAAGTATCTGTACCACCATATCAACCCAAGTATCTGTACCACCATATCAACCCAAGTATCTGTACCACCATATCAACCCAAGGATCTGTACCACCATATCAACCCAAGGATCTGTACCACCATATCAACCCAAGGATCTGTACCACCATATCAACCCAAGGATCTGTACCACCATATCAACCCAAGGATCTGTACCACCATATCAACCCAAGGATCTGTACCACCATATCAACCCAAGGATCTGTACCACCATATCAACCCAAGGATCTGTACCACCATATCAACCCAAGGATCTGTACCACCATATCAACCCAAGGATCTGTACCACCATATCAACCCAAGGATCTGTACCACCATATCAACCCAAGGATCTGTACCACCATATCAACCCAAGTATCTGTACCAACATATCAACCCAAGGATCTATACCACCATATCAACCCAATGACCTCTACCACCCCGTCATTGACAGGTCACGTCAACTTTGATAGCCCACACAACGTATCGACAAAGCGCCATTTTGTTTGTCCATTGAAATATTCCCACCGCCTGTTCCAGTGTGTTGGTTAGTGCGTTAGGCTCCCCATGGCCGCCGTCAATAGATCTAATGATTTTCTTAACCTCTCCTGCTGTCTTGGTGTCAGTGTAAACCCGAGGGTCCAGCATACAGCTCGTGTGATCAGATTTAACGATATGACTCGAACAGAAACGCGTTTGTCTAATGCCTGAGATCATTAATTAGTGGAGGCCCGTAGTAATACGAATCCTGGAATGGTTGCAGACATTCGTAAGTAACGTTTCAGGAAATAGCTTTTAAAAAGGTGAATTGTTTATTAATAAAAGATGACTCGTTTATATATAACTTTGATTTCTTACTTAAAGTTTAATAGATGGCTTGCCTATATCTAAACATGACTTTTTATAGTTCAATCGGTGATTTATTTAGAGCTAAATAGACTGTTTTTATTTAAATAGATCATATTTTTATTTAAAACATAACTTGTTTAAAATTGAATAGATGACTCATATAAAGCTAAATTGATTAAATAACAGCTTATATTTAATCAGATGACTTGTTTATATTTAAATAAATGACTTGATTATGATATATTTAAATAGATGAGTTGTTTATTGTTAAATAGAATCGCTGCTTATATTTACACTGAAAAAAAGATTACTTATTTATATTTAAATAGATTATAGGTCGCATTTATATTAATGAATTATTTTTATTTGGAGAGATGACTTTTTAAATATTAGATAATATTTAATTGTTTTTTTTGGATAAAGAACTTGGCTATTTTTTATTTACCAGATTACTTGTTTATATTTATTGGAAAATGGACTTGGTTAAATTTGGATAGACGACTTTTTATGTTTAACTAGCAGACCCGTCGTGCGTTGCAACGATCAAAGTAAAAAGGAATAAATTTAAAGAAACCAATGAGTGGTATGTTTAAAAACAATTCTGAAGAAACCTTCGTGGAAGTGTGGAAAAAAATCCAAGTTTCATAGCAAACGGATAAATAAATTAATAATTAAATACCGTACAAAAGAAGAAACGATATTAAGGGCCCCGGCCCCAAAATGAGTGATATTATAGTTTTTTATTGCCATTGTACTCAAGCTATATTCATCAATATCGTGTAAAATTGAATAGGGAATACAATGATTAAAGTTCAGTAAAAAGACTTTTTCGAAGGAATGGAAATTAAGAGTTCAGTGCCCTATAGTAATACAGGCTCTTAAGTTTGTATATTCTACGTTTTGTCAAAGTCCAGTTATTTTCTCAATATCTAACTCTTAAACTACTTTTTATATACCTAAAATAGGGGGAAAATAACATTAAGGGGCCCCTGACCCATTCGGTGCAAGAGGTCAATTTCAAAAACCTGTTCATTTTAGTTCATTTTTATTGTGGGTATATTTCTCAAGCTCTTTAAAAAGTAAATAGTAAAAATATCTTAAACATATACGAAAAAAGATATTTGGGGCCCCGGCCCCGAAGATATTGGCATTAGAATTTCAGTGTCTATAGTCTTTTAATATAGGCTATGACATTTTTGTATGCAAAGTTTGGTGAAGATATATTCATTTACAAGTAGCTAACGTAGAAACTAATTTTTATATAGCTCATATAAGATAAAAAATGACATTAAGGGCCCAGGGCCCATTCTGGGCAAGATATAAAGTTCAAAACACCTGTTCATTTCAATTAGTATAATAATTGATACATGTGTCCTAATTTGTCAAGATTGTTAATGACTGAATGGTGAATAAAATCTTAAACGTTTAAAAAATGTGAATTTTTGGGCCCCCAGCCCAAAAGGAATGAATATTAGCAGTTTAGTGCCCTATAGTATTTTAATATTGGCTATCAAGTTGTCATATACAAATTTTGGTTAAGATCCAATAATTTACACAGTAGCTAACGCTTAAACTAATTTTTATATAGCTCATTTAAGCAAAACATGACATTATGGGGCCCCGGCACCCCATGAGTGTTAAATTTCGGAAAAAAAATGCCAGTTACCATCCCGGGAGCATACTAAACCGTCTCAAAAAGGTTCATGACGATCGGGTGAATGGTTTAGTCAGCTATAAAGGACATGCACACACACACACAGACACACACAGACATACTTTGATTTGTATAAATATAGATATAGTGAATAAAACGACATAAAGGGGACCCGGGCCTATTCGGTGCGAGATGTCAATTTCAAAAATCTTTTCATTTTAATTCAATTGCATCAGGGTTATTAAGATCATTAAAATGTGAATGGAAAAATATCTTAACATATATGAAAAAATACATTTGGGGCCCCCGGCCCCGAAGAAATCGACATGAAAAGTTCAGAAACTTTAAGTATTTTAATATGGGCTAACACGTTTTTGTATACAAAGTTTGGTTAAGATCCAATCATTTACTCTGTAGCTAACGCATAAACTATTTTTTATAAAGCTTGTATAAGCAAAAAACGACATTAAGGGCCCCAGGGCCCAATTATTGCAAGAAATAAAGTGCGAAACATATGTTCATTTGAAAAAATTTCAAAATACATACATTTATTTTATATTTCTCAATATTGTTAAAAAATTTGAATGGACGATAAAATATTAAAAATTTACTAAAATAGACAGTTTGGGCCCCCTGCCCCGTGGGAATGAAAATTAGGAATTCAGTGCCCTTTCGTAATAGAATATAGACCCTTGATTTTTTATATACTAAAATGGGTCAAGAATAGTCAAGATACATTAATTTTCTCAGTATTTTAATCTAATACTAATTTTATACAGCTAATATAAGAAAAAAACGACATTTAGGGGCCCGTGGGCCCATTCGGTAAAAGATGTAAATTTTAAAAACCTTTTCATTTTAATTAATTTTCCTCATAGATATATTCCTCAAGATCGTGAAAAATTGAAAAATTGAGTGGGGGAAAATACATTAAACATATACGAAGAAAAGACATTGGGGGCCCCCGGCCCCGAAGGAATGGACATTTGAAGTTATGTGCCCTATAGTATTTTAATATTGGCTACCAAGTTTTTTTATTCAAATTTTGGTTTAGATCCATTCATTTACTCAGTAGCTAACGCATAAACTAATTTTTATATATCTTATATAAGCAAAAAAGACATTAAGGGCCCCGGGGTCCATTCAGTGCAAGATATAAAGTTCAAAACCGCTGCTCATTTCAATTTGTATAATAATGGATACATGTGTCATTATTTGTCAAGATTGTTAATGACTGAATGGTGAATAAAATCTTAAACGTTTAAGAAATGTGAATTTTTGGGCCCCCAGCCCCAAAGGAATGACTATTTGCAGTTCAGTGCCCTATAGTATTTTAATATTGGCTATCAAGTTGTCATATACAAAGTTTGGTTAAGATCCAACAATTTACATAGTAGCTAGCGCTTAAACTAATTTTTATAAAGCTCATATAAGCAAAAAATGACATTATGGGCCCCCGGTACCCCATGAGTGTTAAATTTAGTAAAGAAAGATGCCAGTTACCATTCCAGGTAGGTACTTAACAGTCTCCAAAAATTTCATGACGATCGGATGAATGGTTTAGTCAGCTATAAAGGACACTACACTACACTACACTGTTAGTCCATTGTTTTAAATAAATTTATGACTGGACTATTATTTTAACTATTCAGTATAATCAGTTACATGTAATATAATTTCTTTAGGTGTGAAGCACAATATGATATAATTATGGCCAGCAAAAATAAATGCTCTAACTGAACAAAATTACGTCCCTTTTCTTTGGATTAATAGAAGTAGGAACTAAATAAACAACCCGTAAAAACAAAGTTTTTGACTATAAATCCCTTATATATGAGACATAGCTAGAATTATTGATTATGCTCAAATACGACAAACATTTACAGACTGAAACTGAGTGAACTCTCTTGGTGTAAAACACGAGATGTGGTCATCGATGGCTGGCGTGAACTCAAGTGACACGTGAATGTAAACAATAGCAGACCGCTACATATAGTTATATAGAGATAAAATAAAAATGCATTAATTTAAGTACGGTACTTTCTATCAATTTGAAATTTTGATACAATGCATTGTTAGGTAACACAAGTCTAGGTGCCAAATTTCAGCTCTATAACATTACGGGAAGTGTGCCATTTTTTACTTCTGTTTTTCCTGCCACCCACGATAGACACACACAGAGAGAGAGAGAGAGAGAGAGAGAGAGAGAGAGAGAGAGAGAGAGAGAGAGAGATAGATAGAGATAGAGAGATAGAGATAGATAGATAGATAGAGAGAGAGAGAGAGAGAGAGAGAGAGAGAGAGAGAGAGAGAGAGACGGTGAAGTTAATATAAGGGATTTAAAAAATTATATTCTTTGCGTGATAAAAATGTGGCGCCTATTGTCTTGAGGATTTGTGTAGCACTAATTGGTACCCTTTAAAATGTATTAAATTAAATACGTGTTTGGTCACGTCCGTTTAGTTAGGTGGCAAGTTCACCAACTGCCGAACTATAGTTTGGTTCTCATTCTTCAAAAGAACGATTAAAATTACCAAAAATTGAAATAAATTATATACATAACTTTTCAAAGATCAATTTAAACGCGTAAGGTCAAGGTTAGTTGATTTGATTTTGAGCTGTTTGAGGTATTTTTACAATGTTAGGGCCGTCCATAAATGACGTCACGCAATTTTGGGCGATTTTTTACTCCCCCTCACCCCGTCGTCACGCCTCGTCACAAAAAATTCGCCCCCAACAACATGACGTCACAAAGTTTTGCCCCCCCCCCAATAAAAGCTGTATTTTCTATTTGAAAAAGAGCATGTTTAAATCACGTTCTATATCATTTAAGTATGTATTTAGTTTAAGGTTGCACTCTAATATCGTAACACGTGTGAAGCCATATAAAACGTCATAAAATAAATTGTAAAAAATCAAATATTTAATTGGAATTTTTATTTAAAGTTGCGAGTTTTGATGTGACGTCACATTTATTAAACACCCTCTCCCCCCCTAGGAGCGTGACGTCATTTATAGACGGCACCAAAGGACAAAGTCATAAGCAGACAAGAGCCATAAATATCCATTAAAGCTAAAAATGCATTCCATTATTTAAATTTAAACTTTCTGAAAAAATTAAAATAAAATAAAAAAACAAACAAACAACAGACAGAAAACAGACAAATCAGACTAAAAACAACTAAGAGACAGCTGAAAGACGGTTATAAGTCTAGACTACTCTGTCAGTCCACATAAGCGTATATTTTTAAAAGTCATTTTAAAATCTATCTTGAAATTTCCAGAGTTGTAATAACAATCTGACGTCAAATCCTGGAGTTGTGTAACAACAGCACGGCATTGTTGAAAAGTTTAGAATTTGTTTATATTTTGTCTTTAGGTTAGTCTTAATTTTTTAAACACTGAAACTTCGAGTACTTCTAAAAATGTGTATAACTTATTAAGATAACCAAAACAAATTTATTTCGTACAGTTGTATCGAAATGTGATAGTATTAAGATGATTTAAAAACCCACTATACGAAAACTACTGCCGCCTATGCCTGGAAGCACTGCCCAAGCAAAGACTTTGTGACCACTGATCCGACACCGCTAGCTGTACCTGGTCGGACCACAGGGTCACCATGGGGCGGGCTGAAACTAGCACCACCATGCGGTCCAGAAAGGTGACCTATGATGAATACACAGGTGAGATTAGAATATTTGCTGGTCGGATAGAGTTTCAGTGTATTGACGTTTTCAACGTGAAATACGTAGATGTTATTTTTACTCAAAAGGAGAGGGCAAAGACACAGTTAAGGATAAAGAAAACCATGATTTCTTAAAACCACGTCTTTTCCATCGATCATTTTATTTCATCAAACATTGGGAAATTATTTCTAAAAATATCGTAGGATTTTTAACTCTGATATCTTTTGAATGTTTTTTTTTAAATTCTAACCATCATTTATGATTAAAAGAGCTAGTGAAAAAAAAATCCTCACCAATAATGTTTTCACATTTGTAACTTTAAGTTAAAAAAAAACATTTAACATGACAGTCACGTGACGTTCTCCATACGTTGTATTTCCACCAATCGCCAACAGGTATATTCTATGTGGAGAATCGCCTGGAAGCCTTGGAGAGACAAGTCCTTGCCCACGCCAAGATGGCCAGCGTCTTGAACAGATCTCAAGAGTCAAAGTTAAGATTAAGAACTCAGCAGGTAAGCGATACTATTCAACTATTTTATCTCGACCCGTGATAACACGTTTCAATGTAACGGGGTTGTGACCACTGTAAAAGGATTCAGTGTGACGTTGGTGCGCTTTTTGTAGTTGTTCAATCATGAATATCTATACAGTCAAACCTCTCATAACGAGCACATCTCATAACGAGATTTTCGCATAACGAGTAAAAAAAATTTGAAATAGTTGCTCCCTAACGAGCGAAGATTCGCATAACGAGTGACGCAGAAAGGGAAAGTCCATTTTTCCTGGAAATTCATTAGTGAGCCGGCACTTCCGCCCTGATGTGTTATTCTGTGATAAGCACTCGGTCTGTTAGCGTATTCCTTTCGTGTGGGATCAATCGTTTTACAAATGTTGTATTCAGACAGTATTCGTAATTTATTTATGTGCTATGTGTAATTACCTGTGCTAAACCAAGAGTCTGGAACGAATTAATCTCGTTATCAGAGGTTTGACTGTATATATGATTCAACAGAAATTAGGACAAGCACAAGACGCCAGCAAATAAGCATGACGAATGACCCTCACTAGGGTCGACCAATAAGAGTTTATGGTTGACAAGCGAGGGTGGTGCTGGGTGGGGGCAGGTAACAACAACCGCAGTGCGCGTGTCTCGAGACCAACAATGCGTCGGTGGTTCCCACCCCCCGACTTTTACTCGCGCCGTTTTCAATTCTTCGTGCTGCTGTTTGTGTCCGTTCTGTCCCCCCGTTCTTTGCGCTATCTGTGTGCAAGTCTGCGGCGTATGCTACGCCGCGGGTCGTATCTAGTTTCAACAATTTGAATTATTTTAACCGATGACTTTAGATTTAAGTATGTATGGAAGCCTTCCGTCTGCGCTAGACGATGTATTTATCTTCTTGAACAGTAACTATTGGTGTGGCTGGAGAGACTAATCCTTGAGTGGCTGTCTCTCTTACATGTCCGACACACGAATGCGGTGGTGTGGCATTTCCTGGCCTTACTTTTTGTTCTTTTTTTAAAGCTGTTGCCACCCTATTTCGGTCTATGCCTCGTGCTGACCATTCCTTCACGATGTCCCTCCATACGGATCGATCCCCTGCCTGGTCATCTCAGTTTGTGATATCAATGTTGGGCGCCTTCATGTCTCTCCTACATATGCCTCAAGTACCATACAGTAAACCAGATCACATATTTCATTAATCAGCACTGATCTCTGCTAGAGCTGCAGTGTAAGGTTCATATTTCCGGGTATAATAATGTCATTCATTTCAGCGGTTCTCAATAATTTATAATCAAGTGCACGGTGGTTTCATCAAAATGTCTTTTGGTGTTAGCGGTACATGCGATCGCTGTACTCTTAATTAAAAAATTATCTCCATATTAAATTTAAAAATAGTTATATTAAGCCAAGGGATCTCATGTTACAATGTTAGAGACCATGATTCCAACATTTTAAAGTCCCACTGTTATCCAAAGAGATTTCAATTTTGTTGACACAACCCTTATGTTTTTTAATCCCATGGCAAAGATTAAATTCGGTCTCCCGCTGTGATCTCGTCTCGTGGCGATAATATCAGCACTTCATTCTGTTCTCTCGTAACACTTAATGCTATTGACAACAGACAGACAAACAGGCACACAGACACACCAACGCATGCACAAACAAATACACAAACGCAAAAAAAAACTTTCACAAACACATTAAGTGATACAGTTATGCAAATATTGCCTTGTAAAATGTCAAAGATCATGGGTAAGCCATGAGGAGCGGGTAGTCTGAAAATAAAATAAAGCTGAAGCCGTTGTTTGGGGTAAAATAAATTAATTCAAATGATGGCGTTGGAAAGTATCTCTTTCAAGTTTTCTTCCAAGCATTTTTCTTCATTTAAAGTTACTGACCATACATCAAAATCATTAGGGAGCGCTAAAATCTTCATTTCTATTTTTTATTTGTGTAGAATATGAGGTCAACAAAATTGACCTCGAGGCTCCGGACTCTTGTTGCTCGACGCAGTCCTGACCGTAGGTCAGATTTAGCTAATTTCAGTACCGAATGGTAACTTTTGGTAACTGGAACTAAACGTGTAATACCAATACTTGGAGGCTCCCCTATTGACCTCTGACCTGCATGCTTGGCTTTTCCAGTTCAATGACCTCTCATTATGACGGCTGTGTAAACATTGTCAGTAATTAAAGGAGAGGTCGGTTATCAGTCGAAAGAAACAGATTGGAACTGGGTCAACGATTTTGTTGGTGAAAGATTTCATTTGAATGTAGTTCCACATTCCAGATTCAATCGTAGGCGAGTAGGGCCTATTTAAAAAGGATTTATATTGAAACCCTTAAGTCCGTTAGCTTAATAGTGCGCTCGCCTCACAAGCTGAGGGGCGTGGGATCTACCCCTCGTTAAAGCCAAAATAAGAATTTTCTTGAATGAGTATTGCTAAAAAAAGTCATCCGCTGACCTGGAGAGGAGATGGGCGCCGCCAAGGTCTACCAAGCCCCGAGAAAGCTCTAATGGAAACATTAGAACCACCTACGACCACGAGGTTATGGGACACACACACACACACACACACACACAAAATATATTTTAAATTTTTTTTAAAAGTCCGATTATAATAGACATTTATTAAAAACATTGCATTCAGGTTTAATATTTATTATTTGGTTACAACTAGACATATGACTGCACAATGTGACAACTAGAGATATGACTGCACAATGTACAAAAAAGACACAGGACTGCACAATGTGACAACTTGACATAAGACTTCATAATGTTACAACTAGAAATAGGCCTGCCCAATATCACACCTAGACATATGACTGCACAATGTGACAACTAGACATAGGACTGCACAATGTGACAACTAGACATAGGGCTGCACAATGTTACAATTAGAAATAGGCCTGCACAATGTCACACCTAGACATAGGACTGCACAATGTGACAACTAAACATAGGACTGCACAATGTCTAACCTAGACATAGGACTGCACAATGTGACAACTAGACATAGGACTGTACAATGTCACACCTAGACATATGACTGCACAATGTGACAACTAGACATAGGACTGCACAATGTGACAACTAGACATAGGACTGCACAATGTGACAACTAGACATAGGACTGCACAATGTGACAACTAGACATAAGACTGCGCAATGTGACACCGGTCCAGAAAATATTTAGATGTGACTTTCGCAATACCATGCCAACAGTGACATTTAGATGTGACTTTCTGCTATATACCATGCCAACAATGACATTTAGATGTGACTTTCGGCTATACCATGCCAACAATGACATTTAGATGTGACTTTCCGCTATACCATATTAACAATGACATTTAGATGTGACTTTCGGCTATACCATATCAACAATGACATTTATTTTTCTTTGTGACTATCGAGAGTTGTTTGAAATACGATATCAGGACAGTAATCAAAATTAACATGCCAACATTACCCCATCTCCAAAACAGCACTCTTTCTATTTTTTATAAGGAATCAGTATTAGATGATGTATTAAATAAGATTAGACAAGACAGGAATTATGCCAAATGTTTGGCTTGCAGAATATTCCTAAATTCTAACCCATCCCTAACCTTCCCGTAACAATCTATGTATAGACAGACATTTTGTAATAGATTAGATAAGATATTATAAGATAACAGTCTCCCACTTAACGACTGCTGCCTTCAGCAGACATTGTATGGACACAAAATAAAACTTCACCAGAGTATAGAGTATATTATAGACAAATATGAGCTCATCAGAGTGTGTGAACAAATACAACTTCATTAGAACTGATGAACTTCTTTTGTAACTGTACAATCATAACCGCGTTGTAGTCATGAACTGTCATAAATGGAATTGTACAATCATGAAAAGTATTGTACAATCATGAATTTATTGTACAATCATAAATGGTATTGTACAATCATGACCCACCCATGCTGAGCAGTGCTGTGTTTTGATTGTTGTTGGTATTGTGCAATCATGAATGGTATTGTACAATCATGACCTGCCCATGCTGAACTGTACTGTGTTGTTGGCTGTAGTTGGTATTGTACAATCATGTGTTTTGATTGTTGATCAGGACAAGGGAGCCAGAGACATCGCCTGTAGGAAGTTAGACAAGGAAGGACAACTCTATAGGCAGGCCTTACGATATCGCATCGCCTACTCCCAAATTCTCAAGGAGATCTCTAGAGAGAAATCTAAGAATGGAGATGAACTTTCACCCCGTGCTTTATACGACCTTGAATTTTCAAAGAATGACATTCACAATTTAACACAGGCGAGTAAAACTGATAATTAAAATATATTTTTTTAAAGAAAAGGGAATTAACATATCAGTTAAAACTTTACTGGCCCAAAATCTTTCTAATACTTTTTGAGAGGCAACTTTGTTTAACTATCTCATTTACCTAATAACCAAGTTTCATGTCCAGCAAAGTGTAGTGAGGCAAACTTGATGCCATACTTAAATCAAGGGTAAACATTAGTTTATTTGTTTGGTAATATCAAGTCAACATTATACTGGAATTTTTATTTTTATTTTTTTCAATACCACACTACAGGGTTGTAGGGTTATCCAATTGTACGCAATTCTTGATTTTAGAAATGTTTTACTTTTATTGGTATAATGCAGGGGTAGGGAAACCATGGCTCGCGAGCCAGATATGGCTCTATTGATGGGTGCATCTGGCTCTCAGACAAATATTTGATTATTAAAATAAAGTTTATTCAGACTCCTTTGATCTACATATTAATTGCATATAAAAACAGCATAACAATGTTATTATTAAAAAGAATTCATAGACATAATTATTGTACTTAATAGTGTTGAAATTACACAAACGCACACATTTACTTGAATTTTTAGATTTAAACATAATGTATGGCTCTCACAGAATTACTTTTCAAAATATGTGGTGTTTATGGCTCTCTCAGACAAAAAGTTTCCGACCACTGATATAATGCACATTTTAATGAAAATAGATTTGAAATTTTACTGCAGAAAAAACTTAAAGATTCAACGCCTTCGGCTAAACGAAAAAAGCAGTCAAAACACATCCTCAACAACAGACGTCACATCCAGGTGTTTGACAGGTAAGATTTGAACAGTGGAACAGGTGTGAACCTTTGACTGTTAAGACCTTTAGAATAGTTATCACAAATAAACAATATCTAACCAAAGTTAGCATAAAAATTGAACCTTCAGTTAAAAGTAGCAGTTAATTTTTTATAAGTATTTATATACTTTCATAAATAAATTTATTTATTTAATAATTTAATTTCACTATAGTTTTTATACAACAACATTTTTTATATCCAACTCTTTGTTATCTTGAGCTGTTTAATGTGCCATTAAATTTGTCGTATTTAAATCAAAATAATTTCATTGACGTTTATTCAAATGATTTCATTGACGTTTATTCCAATAGTTTCATTGACGTTTATTCCAATAGTTTCATTGACGTTTATTCCAATAGTTTCATTGACGTTTATTCCAATAGTTTCATTGACGTTTATTCCAATAGTTTCATTGACGTTTATTCCAATAGTTTCATTGACGTTTATTCATATGATTTCATTGACGTTTATTCCTATGATTTCATTGACGTTTATTCCAATAGTTTCATTGCCGTTTATTCCAATAGTTTCATTGACGTTTATTCCAATAGTTTCATTGACGTTTATTCCAATAGTTTCATTGACGTTTATTCCAATAGTTTCATTGACGTTTATTCCAATAGTTTCATTGACGTTTATTCCAATAGTTTCATTGACGTTTATTCCAATAGTTTCATTGAGGTTTATTCCAATAGTTTCATTGACGTTTATTCCAATAGTTTCATTGACGTTTATTCCAATAGTTTCATTAACGTTTATTCCTATGATTTCATTGACGTTTATTCCTATGATTTCATTGACGTTTATTCCTGTGATTTCATTGACGTTTATTCCTGTGATTTCATTGACATTTATTCCTGTGATTTCATTGACGTTTATTCCTATGATTTCATTGACGTTTATTCCAATAGTTTCATTGACGTTTATTCCAATAGTTTCATTGACTTTTATTCCAATAGTTTCATTAACGTTTATTCCTATGATTTCATTGACGTTTATTCCTGTGATTTCATTGACGTTTATTCCTATGATTTCATTGACATTTATTCCTGTGATTTCATTGACGTTTATTCCTGTGATTTCATTGACGTTTATTCCTGTGATTTCATTGACGTTTATTCCTATGATTTCATTGACGTTTATTCCTGTGATTTCATTGACGTTTATTCCTGTGATTTCATTGACGTTTATTCCTATGATTTCAGAACCCAATCAACTTCTGCTCTGCTGGGCATGAAAGACAGAATAGCCAGTAGACCCATCTCTGAACAGCTGGAGAAGACAGACCTGGGGGCTCCTGACCTTGACTCTCCATATCACAGACGGTCGGGTCCCCCAAAACTTATACTACCACCTATCACTGTAAGATGGCCGCACCACCAGACTAGTGCTGAGCTGACCAGAGGTCAGCTAATGGTCGTCAATGAAGACGACAGAAGCCTTTTTATCACTGACCACGATTCATCAGAGCATATGTAGTTATATCTTGCCTACAAATAAAGGGCTTTAATTGAAATGACTTTGTGTTTATCATTTAACAAGATTTTCTTGTCTGGAATGACTCGTGGCATGAGAATGACAAGGAATCTGTTATTTTTTAAATAGATATATTTGTTTTTAACTAAAGGATATTTCAAATGTTGACTTCAACAGGTTATTTTTTCTTTCACTTCATAAAGACAAAATTTATGCTTTTTTAAAATATGCCTTTAGTACAAAGTAAAGATCTCCATGATTAATTCTATGTATTAGACTTACCTTGAGTAAGTCTCATAAATTTCACGATAAATAATATAACAACAGACACTTTCACACATGCCAAGATTAAATTCAATTAAATACTAGAGATGAAATAAACAAGGGTTAGCATTTATTGCTTTTAATTTTACTTTGTATTTATCTATTCATAACTGGGAGGAGGGGGGGGGTGAATGACCCACTGAAGGTAGATATTGCGGGATGAAATTGGTATTGTTATATTATATGAACTTATGGGAGAAAAATTATAATTTATCAGAAAGTTGAATGTTTACAGGAGAATAGAATGACTATTTAACTTATTTTTAAAAATTCTAAGCAAAAATAGCTCCTTAAGTAGGGTCAATAGTATCATCTTAGTGGTTCTAAACAGAGAATATGACTCTAAAATAATAATAGTAATAGTCTTTGTTAGGGCTGCGGAAATAAACGATTAATTTCTCAATTAATCATTACAAATTTTATTGTTTAACTATCGATTAAAATAATTTTAATCGATAAAAATTTGATTAAAATTTAAGAGAATATTTAGATTTTTTTTTCTTCAATTTATTAAAAAATAATTAATAATAATTTGTATATTTTTTAACGTAAAAACTTCTCCCGCATATTATTATAATTTACTAATTTATGTAGACGTTGATTTTATAAAATAAAATTTAGTTCTAAATATTATTTTGCGTCTATATGACAGGGGAAATAGCTCAATAAAACAAACAAAATGTCAATTACCTGTTTTTTGTTACTTACCTTGAGATGTTCAGTTTAATGACGTCATAAATTTTAATTTTTGGCTTTAATCGAAATTAGCGATTAATTCATGAAATAAAATTAATCGTTAATTTTTCAAAAGTTATAAAGATTAAATTTTAATTAATCGTTACCAGCCCTAGTCTTTGTATATCACAGCTAATGGAAAAAACAGAAACATATTAAGAGAAATTCTTTTTTATAAAGTAAGACAACAATGTATATATAATACCTAATCTCTTTACCTAAAGATATAATTATTATAAATTACTTCTTGTTGTCATAAAATGTTTTTATATAATCTAAACAGAAGCACCCATTTTTTAAAATAATGGCAAGTAAGAAAATACTCATATATTCTCATATTCAAAGAGGATGGTTGTAACAAATCCAATAATTTAAATTTAAAACGTGAAAAGATAGAGTTGCTAAAATGAATGCCTAAAAGGCAGAACAGTAGAGAAAAATTTAAACAAAAGTGGGATCCTGGCTAGACAGCCTCCTCCCCTCCCCCCCCTCCGAGATAACCATTGCAGAGGCAACAGCAGGAAAGAGCAAAACAATTGAGTCATACTTATTTATTTCATTTCTAAATAGAAGGAGAAATATGTGACTGTATTATTTTCAAGGGTGTAGTAATATTGTGCCATCAACAACTCAACTCATCAGCAAGCCAAATGATGTGACATAGAAACATCTGTACAATAAATCACCTCATCAAATAAGCTCATTAACCATTTAAAAAGTACAAAACGCAAATCAAAGGATACAATAGTGTACATTTACTAAGGGTAACATGCATCTTCAAAACTTTTCGTATCCTTAACACTTAACACTTTCCTTGGATCACCCTCATATCCAGATACAGAACATCATATGAACCACAGAACCACAGTCACTCTTCTCTTAATGTGACACTGTGCAGCAGTTAAGAACTACAGCGCAGAAAATTTATATAGGATAATATATGTGTACTAGCGTATCACCCGTCAAAAATGACGGAAGTTTTCAGCTGAAATCTATTTATTTTATTAAAAATGCCCCCTTTTTTTAGGGCGTCTACGGCGCCGACCTTTTTCAAAAGCCCAACTAACTTGTCCTTGTTTGATAAATACGAAATATTAAACTTTCTAAAATGTACACAAAGTATTTTATAATAGAGGTTGTAGGACGCGTACGTCGCCCCCTTTGTTTTTTTTATTTTATAATTAACCATCATCAAATCCTCTTTTTACATTGATCCCTTTTCCAAAATTAAAATATGAGCGAAAACAATGACGTCATATAATTAATTTTTTTTACAGCGCACCTTTTGATGCATTGGTGCAGTAATTTGGTTTTCCCTTCTTTCTAAAATTAGTAGCGTCAGGACTGACAGACACTACTTGCGTGACAATTGCAAATTATATTGTTTAATGTGGAAAGAAAAATTTCGCTGTAAAACTTTGAACACAAGTTTATTATTTTGTTCACGGACCGATAAAACTTAGAGGAAACATTGCCCAAATTTCATCTTCTAATCTACCAAGTGTAAGACAGCAGTCACGAGCCAGTTGTCCGAAATGTTGATGATGTTTCAGGATCAGATAACAACATCAGTAGGTTCCAAAGTGCAGGATAATTGCACACTATTCTAAATAAATATTCTAGTTAGTTAACAAAAACGATGATCTGAATAAGATCTTTAATGTTTCAAAAATTTAATATAAAAAATTCAGAAATATATTGAATATTGAGGACAAAAAAAATGAGAGCAAATATTCATTCATTGCTACCTATTACTATTCTATTGTATTGATACTATTGTTTTGACAACTTAAAAAGAAAATAGAATGTTTTAGTTCTAAGTCCAATAAGTGGATTATAATAGATCAATTATTAAAAAAACTTTTAACAGATCCATTTAAAGTATTAATCTAAAAATGGCATTTAAAAAAAGAAAGACAAATTTTTTATCCATCAACGCCATTCTCAAAACATAATTCCATTGGATGCGTACGTTGCAAGGGGGGGGGGTTGCAGGGGGGGCGCTCCACTGAATGTCTACGTACGTACAACAAATTTAATTTGCATAATACTAAGCCTAGTAACATAAACAGTTCAGGCTGCACATGGCATTCGAGACCAAACTGAGTCACGACTGATATGTAATAATGTTTTATAATTTAATGCAAACAAAATTCTGAACTTTTAATTAGCCTACTTGGAAGTAATTTAAATTTGATTAAGATCAAATGTTCACACATTACTAACATATATGATCAATGAATAATATTTCCATTTCTTGAAATTAGTAGAAGTTTCTCTTTCGCCCACCGTTTCACTGCTTATGGTGTTCTATTTTATCAGTTTTTAATTTATTGTTCAAGACAATAAAATGCAAATGTTCTACGTATTGTATTTCTTCAAAAATTTCAACATGAAAAACAAGATATTACAAAAACTATAAAGGGGCCGTCCATAAATGACGATTTTGGCCGATTTTTACCACTTGAGCCACTTGTCACGCTTCGTTACAAAAACTTAGACCCCCCCCTCCAATATGACGTCACAAAGCTTTGCCCCCCCCCCAATAAAAGCTGCATTTTCTAATTGAAAATTAGAACGTGACAAATGACTTTTTTTTATCATTGAAGCATGTATTTAGTGTAAGGCTGCACTCTAATATCGTAACACGTGTGAAGCCGTTGAAAACGTCATTAAATAAATTGCAAGCAATCAAATATTTTTATGGAACTTTTATTTAAAGTTGCACATTTTGATGTGATGTCATTACCTAAACACTCCCCCTCACCCTCGTCACACATCGTCATAAATTCGTGCGCCCCCCCCCCTTTCCAGAGGCTCTCTAGGCGCGTGAACAGGAAAAAATTATCGGTGAAGTAAAAATCAATAAATATTTTAGGAGCTCATTTAGAAAAGGAGGATAGATACTTTGTTTGTCGCCAGGCGACAAGGGAAGCTATGCTTATTTTCTAACAAAATGTCCAGAATAAAAAAGCTAAATGTTATGCCTAAAAAATAAAGTAAATAATGACTATTTTACTTTACAATCCACGGAAAACGTATATCAGTGTATTTTTAACATTGAAAGATAAATAACATTGTGCATTATTAATTAATAAGGACATATTGCTTCAAAAGTTCAAAAGATCATTATGATCGCCGAAGTCGAAGTCCAAGACATTATTGTTAAATGTTTCATTGTATGATAATGTTAAATGTATGAGTATGAACTATGACTATGATTATGATTGTTCATTGTTTTTGTTTTGTCATAGTCATAGTAATAGTACTTGTCACCATAAGCAAGCAATGTATTGAATCATTCTGATTTATTATTCCTATATTTTCACTCCTTATAAAAAGGGCAACAAATTAATTTTTTAAAAACATATAATTGAAGTTAAAATGTTTCTGAAATTAACATAAGTATAAGAAATATTCTTACTGTTACGTTTTGAATGGGTGTATGCCTATTATTATAATGATTACGCTATGGGCATGGCTTTACTATGCAACAGTTCTATGAATCTAAATTGAAGACTAGACAAAAACCATGGATAGGCAAAGGGCTCAATAAGGGACCGTCCATAAAGTAAGTCACGCTCCAGAGGGGGGGAGGGGTTGTAAGAAAGTGTGACAGTTTGTGACAGGGGGAGGGGGGGTCTGGCTATGTGTGACGTCACGCTGTTTTATATTAAATTTTGATTATTTTGTTAATAAAAAACAACATTTTTGTTCGAAAGTGTGATGTACTTTAGGGGGGTGGGGTCCGAGATGTGTGACAGTTTGTGACAAGGGGAGGGGGGGGTAAAATGGTCAAAATAGTGGGACGTACTTTATGGACGGCCCCTAATCTTATATCATGAGTGTCTGTAATAGATAACATAGATAATGGCATATGTAACCTTAAATAGCTACATTTGTTAAATTTGTAGCTAAGAATATATAATTTATATAATTATTAATTTTTTATGCACCCCTTTCTAAAAAAATAAGTTTTGTTTAGTGAAAAATGTATCTTTTAAATGTGTTAAAACACAATTTTTCTACATTATATAATAATATTATTATTTTTTATCATAATCAAATTTTATAATTTGCTCTTTTAGCATCACAAGAATAAGACTTAAGGAACGTTCCACTGTAAACACTAAAAACAATGGAGCATTTAAGGCTTGCAGATGTATATCAAGTGGGAACAAGTGAAAAGGTCAAGGAAATGGAGAGTGAGCTCAACCAAGAACTCATGGAGCTAAGAAACGAGCTTGAAGAAGTTGACTTACCTCAAAAAAATATCAGGTATTTTTAAACATCATCACCTCCTGTCTGCTCACTTCTTTAAGCAGTTAAATAGGAATGGGATAGACATGACAAATCAATAATTGTGCATCTGTTTCTCTTCTGAAGGAATTTCTTCAGCAATATTCCAACCATTATATTCTATAGGCTTCAGTCTACAAATGCACAGAAAATGTATGAATTCCAAAATAAATATAGTATAGCCTCATTTATATATTTTCTCTGTACACTCAAAGGCATTGATGTTCTAGTTATAGAATGATAATTTCAAAACATAGTTGACGAATTTTAGATTTAAAGAAAGTGAGGGATTCAGTGTCAGTGGATGCAGGGGAGGGGGTATTAAAAAGAGAAATTAGAAAAAGCACATTGTAGCTAAACGTTGAAAATATATTGAGTAAAATATGTACAATTTGGATCTATATGAAATGGAAATTGAAAAATAAAATCAGAAACCAAAAAATTTTGTATGGAAAAAGAAATTTTAAAAATAAGTTAATGAGTGGGGAGTTTAATTTTGTTGGATGATTAGAGTAGGTTTACACATAAAAGTGAAGCTGTCAAAAAATGACTACATTGTATGATAATGTATGAGTGCTATGGGCCTAGGTTCTTAAACTTTTGAAATATTTTACCACAAATATTTTTTACACTGTCATCACCCTGATTTAAAAGGGAGAGCAAAGACTTTTGAAATTTTCAAAATTGTTTACGGGAGAACAAAATTATCAATATACATGTAAACTCAAACAAACAGATTTTTCTTTTTAAAACTTTAATTTTTTTTAGAATTGATATTTTAACTTTATAAACTGCCATCTAAGTTAGTGTAAATCTGATTCTTTCTTTGTATTAATTTTATATATTTGAGGCTTTAAAAAAAAATGTCATCAGAATGACCAATTATTGTTTGAAATTCAGGTTGTTTAATATTAGTTTATATTTTGAGCCTGATAAGTAATTTCACCAGAAGAGCAAAAGCAGGACCATTTTTAAATTATCAGATGCCCTTGGTTATTTTCAAATTCCTTTTTCAATTTATCTTTATCAGAGGCTCCTGGCAAAGCCCCAGATTTTCAATGATTTAAACAAAATGTGGTTGTCTTAAAAACAGAAAAGGAGGTTGCCATTAAAGTAGGCTAAAATAAAAGCATATTGACGTATAAGCAGGTTGCCTTAAAGAAAAGGTTGCCATATGAACAAGTTGTCGTAAAAGTGGCTGCCATAACAACATGACTGAGCATAAGATAACATATGCTACTAGTTATAAATGTCATATACAAAACAAATGAACCAGTTATTGTGTGAGTTTGGCTACTATACAGGAAAAAGAAATTATTTCCAGAGAAAATCACTAAATCTATACACACAAGAGGATAAAAGAACAAAGAGCAAAGTAGTAATTTTAATAATACATAAGGCATTAAATTCTAACTCAGACATGCATCACAAGATCAATCTAATGCATCACTCATGCATACATAGGAATAAAACATTTTTCTTGTTCCATTGTAAGAGCAAATACATACACATGGTCCTTGTTCACATCTGGAATTCAGATGTGGAATAGTTGCCTGAACAAACCAGGGAAACCAAAACACTAACAGCATAAAAATGCAAGACCAAACACAAACCATGGACCCAATAATCTTCTGAATAGAAGGAATGTCTGTAATATATAAGTTTTTATTACAAAATTATACTAAATATAATTTTATTTATGTTACTGGAATCTCATTACCCCCAAGATTTCTATTGTGTCCCCTGTAAACAGAAGAATTATTAATAATTTATTTGTATTCACTCAATCAGTTCTGTTCCAATCCCTGAAAATAAAGAACACTTCAGACGAGAAAGAAAATGTGTTGTTAGAAGGCTCTTGGAGGTAAACATAAATAAAATTATTTAAAAGTCATTTATTTCAGGAGATGAACATAAATTTTACTTGAATTTTGCTACTTAACTAGTGAAACATTTTTAAAGTTATTTTTTACCACACAAATTAAAAGGAGTTCCTACAAAATTTAAATCAATAACAAACGGCTCATTCTTTTGAGCCACCTTTTTCTTATTCTTATTCTTTTTATACAAAACTGAAAATTGGATACATTGAAAACAGGAAGCCTTAATATTAAAGTTAGGTTTTTGTAAAGAGTCTTAATATAAGCAATAATTTCCATAAAGTTATGACATTGGCCTATAAGTGTTTTTAATCTGACCATCAATGATATGCTTAGGTGAGTGAAGCACAACAAACAAGAGTTCAGGCTGATGAGATGAAAAGTGAGATGGTGATAGCTGCTGAGAAGGAATATACTATTAGCAGTCTCCCTTTGTTGGTCCACCAGGTCACATTTTATCTTTTACTGTCAAGATTTTATGACACAAACACGGATTTCCCTCTTGGAATCGTTACTCTTAATTAATTTTTGTTTAAAAGTAAACTACCCTTGAAACCTTCAGTCAATAAATTACTTAGATTTTAATGTTTAAAAAAATTATTAATAGATTTTAATATTGTTTGTATGTTGTGTGAATGATTATTTAATTGCTTTTTTAAGTGGCTTCTAAAGTTCATTTGTCTAACCAAACCAGGTCTTTAGTATTCTAAATTATTATTATGCATATTTATCTCCATATTATGTAAAATGTCTCATAATACACACTGTAGCTAAAGGCATTGAGACATTCCTACATTGCTATAAAACATTTAATACATTTTTAATCCCACCTATGTAACATTTTTATTTAATGCAGTACTTCAATGAACGCATCCAACATATAATTCACCTCAAACATCAACTAATGCTCAGATGGAAGAGGTTCTGTGAACACACCAGCACTATTGAAAGCCTTTACCCTCTCTACAACCAACGGCTTACGTAAGTGACTACTGATTAAAATTAAAGTTTAACTAAAAAACAAGACACTTAATAGGTCATGATATTTACCTTGCGCTCATGGAGTCGGCTGTCAAGAGAGATTTTAATCCAGTTATCTTTCTACATAAGAGTATAACATATTTTAAGTATAGTATAACATATTTTAAGTATAGTATAACATATTTTAAGTAAATAAATTTATGAATGACATAGCTGTAACTCTGTATTGGGAGATTGCACAATCTTAAATACTTTGCAGTTGTAATTTGTATTCCATTATTAATATTATAGTTATAATAACTCTTTTTTTTTAATTAAAAAATCAGGATGATTTTATTTGAGATATTCAACAATTATTAAATGGAAATTTTAAACAAATTATTGTTTTCTTTTGCTGTTTAAAAAGTTTGATTTTTTTAAAGAGATATTATGCATGTTGATTAATTTCACATATGGCTTGATTTAGCCTTTAACATTTAAAGAACTTAGAAATGTTAATGAATAAATTTGATACCAGATTATCATTAAATTGATATAAATGACATTAAGAGTTTCAAAGACAAAGACTTTGAAAGTTCCTCTCTTTGATTGTAGACAACTGCTGAATGAGTACAATGACTGCATACAACGGTCTCAAAGGCTTGCCCCGGCCAGAGAGGCTCTCATGCTAGACAAGCCAGAGAATGGTGTGTCATGTGTCAACATGGAGGACTTGCTCATCTACCTCAGGTGGTTGGTCTGTCACCTTCACTCCATTAAAAAGTTCAACCAATACCTAAAGGTAAATACAACTGGTAAATTTCACCATTTAATTTTATGTGTCAAGTAATTTTATAACCTGTTGTACATTTAACAGAATTTTATTAATGCTCAAAAATTATGTACGTTTCTTCAGAGTAATGTTGTACAGATTAGAAATGAAAAAAAAATTTTTAGTCTCTAAAAAATAAGAATAAGCACTGTTTTAACAAAAGCTCTCCTAGTCTTTTGGAGGAAGTAATCACCTAAAGTTTGTTTTTAGCCATATTTTAGAGGATAAAAAAGTGCATGTTGGATAACAAAGGTTTACATTAAAATGAGCTATTTTTGTTAATTTTTACATTAAAATGAGCTGTTTTTGTTATCCAGGTGTATTCACATTGGGTAGAACAGTCATACTTACTCATTGAGTCATGGATCTTTTTCTTTTAAAGCGTCATTAAATCTTTCAAATTAACCAAAAAACTAATACATAAATTCTCACTTGAGTTAGACGAAGAAAATCAAGGTCACCAACTGCTGGCTAATTGGGGGAGGAGTCTGAGAAACTTTTTGATAAACTTAAAAAGTCCATGATGCATTCTAGGCCTTATTTACTGTTTCTTCATTCTACAGTCTACACTAAAATGGACAGCTAATCAAAACAATTCTTTTAGAAAATAAAAGCCAAAATTTATATTCATTTTTGGATGAATATTTTCTATGAATGAGCTCCTCAACATAAAAAAGATATTCCTATATGAATAGGCCCGTATAAAAGTCCATATATATTGTTTGACTCCAGGTGTTACAGTGGCTTCCTATTAGTCACAAGTTGGAGATTTCCCCTCCAGACACTGATACTTTAGAAATGGTGAGTAAATGTTAGAAATGGTGAGTAAATGTTAGAAATGGTGAGTAAATGTTAGAAATGGTGAGTAAATGTTAGAAATGGTGAGTAAATGTTAGAAATGGTGAGTAAATGTTAGAAATGGTGAGTAAATGTTAGAAATGGTGAGTAAATGTTAGATATGGTGAGTAAATGTTAGATATGGTGAGTAAATGTTAGATATGGTGAGTAAATGTTAGATATGGTGAGTAAATGTTAGATATGGTGAGTAAATGTTAGAAATGGTGAGTATATGCATACACATTTATTATAATATATTTCCTCTCTTTCATCATGACCAATTTCTATTTTTTCCATAACTTAATAAAAATTGTGTAACTTCTGTTTTTCTTTATTTAGGAGGACAGGTCAAGTAATGCAACTAAGATAGCATCTCGTTACCAGGATGAGGTTTCTTTGAATTTACCATCCATCTTGTCACGACCAACGTCTGCCAGATCTGGGCACAGCATTTTTACCCCCATCCCATCCCCTCCACCAATCAATCCCGCTCTTCTGTTTACAAATCCACTTCCTGAGTCAGCAGTGCTGTATGCTGCGGCAGCCACAGGTCAGTTGCGGATCTTATATCTCTGCTGTTATAAACTTCTACAGTCAAGTAATGTTTGTCAAGGGGACACGGTGGTTGAGTGGCGTGCGCTCTCGGGTGGCGTATCGATGGTCATGGGTTTGAATTTCTGTGAAGTCAGGGATTTTTTTCCCAAGGTCAAGGGTATCCCTGAGTCCATCCAGCTCCGAATGGATATCTAACATTAGTTAAGGAAACAATGGCAGCTACGCATTGTGTGGAACCCTCATAGCTTTGGCCTGTCACTTGCCAACAGACCGGTCTGTGGACACAATAATCTTCTGTATAGAAGTAGGGTCTGTATAGATAAGATAAGATAAGACAAGTTCTGCTGTTATAAACATCTAATGTCAGGTAATGTTTGTCAAGATCTGGTGTAATTAAATATCTGAGATGAAGCTAACACTTGCTGCATTAATCTGATGGTAAGCCACTAAATACAGAGTGGTTTAACCTGTTGAACTAGTTATTAAAAGTTTCTGCAATATCATAATTTCTGTAACTAGTTTGTCGTGACAGTAAGAAAAAATTCAAATTTAAACATGAATGACCATGATGGTAGCTAATTAAATATACCACATTTCATGAAGGGGCTTGACTCTTTACAAATTAAAAAAAGAACTTGTATTTAATAATTGATTTTGTTTCTCTGTTTGACAATAATCTACCAAACTTTGATGACAATGACTGTTAAAGGTGTCAATAATCTAACAAACTTTGATGACAATGATTGTTGAAGGTGTCAATAATCTAACAAACTTTGATGACAATGACTGTTGAAGGTGTCAATAATCTAACAAACTTTGATGACAATGATTGTTGAAGGTGTCAATAATCTAACAAACTTTGATGACAATGACTGTTGAAGGTGTCAATAATCTAACAAACTTTGATGACAATGACTGTTGAAGGTGTCAATAATCTAACAAACTTTGATGACAATGATTGTTGAAGGTGTCAATAATCTAACAAACTTTGATGACAATGACTGTTGAAGGTGTCAATAATCTAACAAACTTTGATGACAATGACTTTTAAAGGTGTCAATAATCTAACAAATTTCAATGGCAATGACTGTTGAAGATGTTGTCAATAATCTAACAAACCATGATGACAATGACTATTGTAGGTGGTGGCCTTGTATCTGATGAGACTCTGCTAGGTTTGCCTGTCCACTCAATGGAACTGGACACTTTCAGACCACAGCTGGCTTTCCTCATCAACGTCTATGGCATTAACTTTGTGAGTTCTAGAATTAAGTTCATGAACATTATAGGCTACCACAACTAGTTCATCACTTTGTTCACAAAAATTTTACTCAGACAATTTTTCTTGTCATCATTGTTCGCTAATTAATTTGTCTTTTTTCATCATTACAGAGCTATTAAAATGTATAATTTGCAGGCATATTAGATTTTTATCCAAAAAAACTTATCCTCAAACACATTGTTAATATCTTTTATTTTGATAAATATTTCAAGGCTAAAGATACCAGATGGTAAAATTTAAATTTTTTCCTGTTTCTTTTGTTGAACTCTCCTAACACATTTTTAATGATATTTCTTATTTAATGTTTATTTGTACAGGACCTTACATGTGTGCACAACAGTGCTGACGAGATGGAAATGTTTGGGGCTGTCAATCGCAGGTTCAAACACATTTTCATCAAGCAAGAACAGCTAAACACTTTCAAAACATACGACAGACATGAGGTAAATATGGATAATATTAAGTAGGCATAACAGATATTTCTTAATAATGTGAAGCATGGAAGGACTGATTCATCTTGCTTCATACCTTTAGGATTGATTTACCATATTTAGCAATCTAAAATAAAGGTTTATCATATTTAGTTCCAAAGAAAATTGTGCAAACTAATTTTTAAAATCTAATGAAGGATTTAAGAATGTGAAATTTTTGTATTAGATCAACTAATAATATATTTGGATATATTATGGATAAGCGTAGGACACAATAATCTTCTGTATAGAAGGAGCCTCTGTAACAGATAAGATATTTCAGAAATTTTCACAAATTGATTTTGTAATAAAAACTTGAAGGATTATTGATCATGTGGTTCTACTCTAAGAAATTTATTTCCTACAAATTGTAGCCAGGTCAAGACAACTCAGGATCAGAAGGAAGTAGCACTACCTTCAAGAAGGAGGCCAACTGGTGCAGCTTTACAGCCCTCATTCCAGAGAAGGATCCACAGCAAGAAAAATTGTTAAGACAACTGCAGCACAGGAAATATGTGGACGAACTGCTCAACGTCATGTCCCATTTCATTCATGTCAAGAGTGTTGAGGTTAATATTGAAATCACAAACTGCACATTTTATTATTAAATATTTTACTGGGAATTTTTTTTGTTAAAAAAATATAATTTTTGCATAATTCATAGCTTACAATTTATAAATGTTTTTTTTTAATATCATAGTCTGTCTTTTCCTTTCAAATTTGTAATAATTATAAAATCTTATAAAATATAAAGTTATAAAATGTTTTAACCATTAATTTTTAAAATGAGTTTTAATGTCTGTGAAGGAAAATTTATCCTTCAAAAAAATATATGTATGTCTAGCTGAAAGGGTTCTATCATAAGCTTTGGGGTCGCGGTGGTCGAGTGGCAGCGCACTGGACTGTCGTACCGATGGTCACGGGTTCGAATCCGTGTGAAGGCAAGGGTTTGTTCCCGGAGCCTAGGGCGTCCCTGAGTCACCCCGCTCCGAATGGGTACCTAACACAAGTAGTGTTAGGCGGCTGGGTAATGCGTGGAACCCACAAAGCCGTGGCCTGTGAATGCTGCATCACTTGCCAACAGATCATCTGTCATGGTCTGTGGACGCAACTATCTTCTGCATAGAAGGAGCGTCTGTATAGATAAGATAAGAAGAAAAAAAACATATCTTTTTGATAATTCTTATTATGTACTTGCAAATGAATGAAAATATTAAATTAATACATTTAATAATTTTTTAAAATGTATAACCAGTTTTCCTAATGTTCATTTAAAATGTATAGCAAAATACCGTTGTCATTATTTAATGCCAGAAAGTTTGTGACACCTTGAAGGAGCATGCGGCTCAGGTGAGGAACCCACCTGCTTCAGCATCAACAACCTGTGACCACAGCAGCACAACTGTTATCTGGAGGAAAATTTATTCGAATCCAGACCTTTACTCAAAGTAACGTTTAATTTAATGATATCTGTGAGATTTTTAAACATGAAAGTTTGAATTATTGTGAATTTCACAAGAAAAACTTGCAGAATATCTGATCAATGTCTTTCAGTTTCTGGTATATTATTATTTTATTTTATTTATAAATAATTGCTAGCTATAAAAATGTATTATGAGATAAGCTCTAGTTTGAATTACTTCATACATTAAATGTAAATTATATTTTCAATTCCATTATGAAAATAATAAAATCAAGAACCTCTTCTAAAAGATTTGTGAGATCCCTAAAACTAAAAATCTCCTAAAAACAAAAAGTTACAAAAGGTATTTCTTGTTCTCATTATTCCATCACATTTTTTTTCCTTATTAAATGACTTGTAAAATACCAATTTTTGAAATAAAGATTTTATAAATGTATTAAACTGTCCCAGTGGTGAAAACAGTGTGAGCACATCTCTACCTGACATTGATGAGAGAGATGTGGAGAATGTCAATTTGTCAGCTGGACGTAGCAGTGGCAACAACAAACGTAGGGAGAGCTACGACTACACCAGCACTGTCCAAATGTTAGGTATGTTGTCGTGGAGACTGGAATAGTTCATTGGTTTGGATAATACAATCACTTTCAAGATAACTGAGGATGAAAGGGGGAGGCAATTCTTTCCTGTAACATTTTGTTTAACTTCTAAACAGGTTTAGATGATGGAGAGCTAGACAAATCTGACCCAGTTACTGCACAAGGGGCGTACCTATCCTATCTTCACTTGCGACACTTACGTGTGAGGGACCTGCAGAGATCAGTTAGTATTAACCATACAAACCATTCACCACCAGTTTATTTGCTCAAAGTGACCAGGGCATTGTCTAGTGCAAATATGAAATACAATTCAAGATATTTTTGTTATGAATTTTTTTCTCTACATTAAAATTCCATAATGGAAGACAATGAAACTTTAACACGGTGTTGCATATGATGATGTAATGTATTAGTTCTAATAACAGCGTGTTACATCTCTAAACACAGCCTGTTACATCTCTAAACACAGCCTGTTACATCTCTAAACACAGCCTGTTACATCTCTAAACACAGCCTGTTACATCTCTAAACACAGCCTGTTACATCTCTAAACACAGCCTGTTACATCTCTAAACACAGCCTGTTACATCTCTAAACACAGCCTGTTACATCTCTAAACACAGCCTGTTACATCTCTAAACACAGCCTGTTACATCTCTAAACACAGCCTGTTACATCAGGCAAGTGTCCTTGTGGACAATGATTTAATATTTTTATTGTGTTTTAATTATTTCTCATGTCAATATTTGCATAAATGTAGATCAATAATTCTTAACAGCATTTTGAGGACATTCATTTTTTGTTAATTGTAATCACATTTGATCATAGTGGACCATGAGTTCTTTTTGTTTGGCCACAACTGTAATAAAATAATATAATTTGAGAACCCTTCATTTGTAATAAATGACTGAACAAATTTAAATACCTTAGTGTTCAACTTCTGATGCCCAAACTCCTTGATATTATATACCAACTAGCCGGGTTACCCGGCGTCGCACGATTAAAATAATAGTCAACAGATTTTTAAAAAAAATATTTCAATTCATGCATTGAAAAACAATTTAAAAAATAAATTGAAATGTAATTAAAAATAAGTACATGTAATTTATATATTGCTTATATTAAGGCTTGTCGATAGACTATATTTTTGGTTTTTCCGTCTGGTGCAAAAATGAAAAGATTTGTTGGTGACCCAACTCTAGAACATGCCACATATAGCTGTCCGTGGGCAAAGCATGCTTCCTCAAGTACAATGCCTGCCACTTTTAAAGACTGTCCCTGTGCCTTGTTGATAGACATGGCAAATGCAAGCCTGATTGGAAACTGGAGGCGCTTGAAATCAAAAGGCATATCTGTTGGTATGAGTGGAATTCTTGGGATGAAGACATCTTCTCCTTTGGCGCAGCCTGTCAAAATTGTGGCTTCTATTACATGAGGTAAGAGATGCTTGATGCTCAATCGTGTTCCATTGCATAGTTTAGGGGGATCCAAATTTCTCAGAAGTATGATAGGAGCTCCGATTTTAAGTTCCAAGTTATGTGATGGCATGCCAGGAGGATCTAATTAATTCAAAAATTCTGTTGGATAGTAAACAGCTTGGGCCGGATCTGTAACCGTATCAATAGATTTGTAGTTTTTTGAAATGCCTGGTAGAAAATTTTGAATTTGAGAATTGATGCTGTTGACACTTGAATTCTTTGGAGCAAGAATGGCCCTTTCGCACAACCACTCAGGATTTTTAAACTGGTCTTGGATGTTTGGAAAAACGGCAAGTTTCAACTCTTCAAGTGACTTTGCTACAGTGCAAAAATTTGATGGGAAAGAAACTGTTCCTGATGCTGGGTCTACCTGCCACTTTCCATCGCCAAGTTGAAGCAATTGATGTGAGAAGTAGCCTGCTGCATTATCTCCATGTAAATGGACTCTCATGTTGGTGGTCAAAGTCATTTTCTTGACCTGTTTCCACAGAGTTGAAGCTTTGAGGAAGGCATTCAACTCATCGCTTGGTGTTGACCTTGGAATGACAGGCAAAGTTTGTCTAAAATCTCCAGCTAACACCACAACTGTTCCTCCCATTAGTTTTGTGTTTCCTTTTAAATCCTGAAGAGTGTTGTTCAAGGCTTCAAGAGCTCGCTTGTGTGACATTGTACACTCATCCCAGACAATGAGAGAACACTGTTCTAGTACCTTGGCCTTTCCTGATCCTTTTGATATGTTGCAGGTTACATTCTCAGAATGGTTCATGTTCAAAGGTAACTTGAAGGCAGAATGAGCTGTTCTACCCCCGGCAAGCAATGTTGATGCTATGCCAGAAGAAGCAACGGCTAGAGCAATACCTTTATCTCGTCTGATTGTAGCCAAGAGCAAATTGATCACAAATGTTTTACCTGTACCTCCTGGAGCATCAAGGAATATGATTCCACCTTTTTTTGAGGTAACCAGTTCTAAGATGTGAATGTAGGCAGCTCTTTGATCCTCAACTAAACGTGGTTGATTTTCTGAGACATAGGTCATCAATTCATTTGTGTTATAATTTTGTTCTCGTAGAATTTCACTATTCTGAAGATTGTTTTCATTTCTTTGAGGCGTTGGTAACCCAAACTGGTCAAGGTTCCTTCCTGACATTGATACACACAAATCCTCCAACAACATAAGACACCTTTTGTAAATCTCATTAGAGAACTCAATTAGCAGTGTTTGATTCTCTCTCTTGGTTTGCAACATAATGTCCTCACTCAAATATGTTTTAAATGTATCCCAGAGAGCAAGTGGATTAGAAACAGAGCATGTTGTCAGCAAAATTGAAAACAGATGTCTCAAACGGGTAGGTGATTGAGATGTACATGCTTCCTCCATGGTCAAGACCCAATGGTGATCGTTTTCTAGTAGCCCTTGCATTTGGCAAGCTTCCCTAAATGTAGCACACACATGACCATCAACAGTTTTTAAGTCAGTGTAGGATGTTGGTCCTCTAACAACATGAAGTAGCATCCTCAAAACGAAGCATTCTGCATTAGATGGGTGAACGGTGTACACACTTCCCAATGCATCTGGAGATTTTATCCCTGGATGATATTCAACATCTGCTCCTTGTTTTCGGCGTTTAAATATTTTTTGAGAAGCATTCCAAGTATAGTACCTTGGAACAACACAATAGAGAATGGTTTTTGCAAAGTCGTCTTGTTGGCACAGTTGAAAAAAAGCTGTCAAAGTTGTTCTTGGTGGCTCCAGAATTTAATGATATATATTTTCTTGGTTGAAGTATACTCTTTGCCCATTTTCAAGATGAACACTCAAGTGAACAACTGTTGGATACCATTCATGAATTTGGAAATTCAAAATTCTCCAGACTGCTTCATTACTGCTGATGTAACGACCCATTAGAAATTTTTGCACCTCATCTGGATTCTCTTGGTTTCCTTCAAGACCAAAAACGGCCTGGTCACTTCCTTTATTGACGTACTTGCAGATGTATTTGATGGCCTTGACAGATTGGCAAGATTCGACATTTATGTGAGCTTGAAACATTTTTGTCAAAATTGGAGTGTAGGGAACCACCCATCTGTTGTCCATTTCTATTTCTTGATATGTTGAACCAACCTTCATTTTGATTTTTGCAGTAAAACCACCATCTCCTGGTTTACGGCGTCTGTACACAGGATAGCCATCTTCACCAGTTTTAGTTTCTTGTATCAAATTCCTTGGATATTTTTTTGAGCATTTCCCATCAACCATGCAAGCAGAGTTTCTGTTCAAGTTTCCACAGGGTCCATGCAGCATATTTTTCACAACAATTTCAAACAAAAAATTATCTTGTGTAGAGTTTGGTATTTCTGCTGAGATTACATTGTCAATTTGATTAGGTCGTAATTTTTTCATCAGCCAGATTAGGATGTGTGCATGGGGTAAGCCTCTCTTCTGCCATTCAATTGAGTACATCCAGCATCTCGTTTCACCATAGACATGACTTTTTGTAATGACTCCCATTAATTTTGATAGTTTTCGTTTGAAGACTCTAGCAACCAAATCATGTCGATCCACTGCTGATTGGCCAGGTAAAAGATGAGCCTGAATTTCTTGCCATAGTGGATTGCATGTAAAGGTGATAAACAAATCTGGCCTTCCATAATTTCTGACATAAGTCATAGCATCTTGAGTGTACTCATGCATGTGTCTTGGACTTCCTGTAAATGTTGCTGGCAAGATAACCATTTTCCCCAGATCATTTGGATTGGCATCATTTGCAATGGCATCTCTGAGGTGAATGTAGTCTTCAACTCTCAGCTTCTTTTGATTTAGACGGATGTAGAGCAAGCGTTCACTTTCAATTTTCGCGTACATATCTACGATGAATTGATGGAACAGCTGTCTAAATTTCAAGAGATGGTTATCTTCACCACTGCGAATCATGATTCGATATGCATAAAAGTCCATTGCTGTAACCTTTTTACCCAAAACATTGTTTCCCGTGTCTGGGTTTGTCTGAGGAATGCCAAAGGAGTACCCATCTTCACCTTGCCAAAACATTAAGGGATATTGCAGAGCATCATAAGAGCGATGAGTTTCTGCAACTCTTTGGAGAAGGTTGTTTCGCTTTTGAAGGACAATGTCACGTCTGTCAAATTCATTTCCTACCATGACAATGGCCACTTCATCAAATGTTGGTACATTGAACCGCCTTTGGTGTTCATGTCTTGGTGCTTTGTCAGCTCGTATCACAACTTTGTATTCATCAGTTGGCATTCTTTCTAGAGCTGTCTTGAAAATTTGAAGGTAGGCATTGTTTGCATGTAGGAGTTCTTGCAACTCCAAAACAACATTTTGTTGCAAGTCTGGAAAGTTTGCACATCTTTGTTGGACTTCTCTAGCTTGGTCTCCCATGAAATAGATCTGCAGAAACTGTGGTTCGCCTTCAGCTGGCAGCAGAGATCCAGCCCTGTGATAAATTTGGCCTTGAACTTTAAATGTTGGCATGAATCCTTGTTCACGAATTTCTTTGCTGGCACCAAAAGATGTCATTTGAAAGCATGAGTTGTATTTTCTGATGTTGGCTAGGAAGCGTTTAGACGTTTGAGATACACCTTGAAGCAAATGATCAAGTGGCTCAGGTGGATGTTGCAGAGTCTCTAGTTTAACTTTGCCATTTGAACAGCACATTCCAGGGTGCTCATCTTTCCATTTAAATGCACTGCAATGCTTGCAGATCAAGTTCATCTCACCAATGTTGACCTTTTCATGTTGATGGTATGGAATATCTGGGTCATATTGATGAGCAGCACCTTTTAGGTCTTGCTGCATTTCATTTCTTCTTCTGTTTAAATTTCCATTTCTCTGGTCTGCAAGTCTTATTTGGGTTTGTTTTTTTGTTTCATTTGCTCTTCTCATTGAAGATCTGACTCTTTTTTCATCAAGTCTTGCCTGTGCTTTGTTTATTGGTTTCATTAGCTCTTCTGATTGAAACTCTTTCTCTCTCATCATCAAGTCTTGCCTGTGTTTGTTCACTGGTTTCATTAGCTCTTCTGATTGAAACTCTTTCTCTCTCATCATCAAGTCTTGCCTGTGTTTGTTCACTGGTTTCATTAGCTCTTCTGATTGAAACTCCTTCTCTCTCATCATCAAGTCTTGCCTGTGTTTGTTCACTGGTTTCATTAGCTCTTCTGATTGAAACTCTTTCTCTCTTATCATCAAGTCTTGTCTGTGTTTGTTCACTGGTTTCATTAGCTCTTCTTATGGAACCTCTTTCTCTCTCATCATCAAGTCTTGCCTGTGTTTGTTCACTGGTTTCATTAGCTCTTCTGATTGAAACTCTTTCTCTCTCAACAGCAAGTCTTGCCTGTGTTTGTTCATTCGTTTCATTTTCTCTATGTAAGGCTTGCTTCTTTGCCGTTTTAGAAACACGACCTAATTGAGTTTTTCTTTTTGGGGGCATGATTTCTCTGAAGAAAGATTGGAACATAATAGCTTATATATTGTTTTAGTGTACAACTGCTTTTAAGTATTTCCCTTTGTTAAAACTTTCTTCTTAAATACCATACTGAAGGTTCTTTTAGCATCAATAAACTTATAAGTAACTTAGATAAATAAGTAACTTATAAGTAAATTATTAAATTAGTTTAAATTTTGCTACCCCATGACTATTTGTTTAATTCGGACACATCAATTGTGTTTAGACATTTGTAAAACAGGTGAAGTGTTAATTTAAGTTTTGGATATATAATTTGTTTAGTGATATTTTGTATTGATTATAAGATCCAAAAAAAAATATTCAGAAGAGATTTATTTAATTTAACCTTCACAAGATCAATAAATATATGTATTTAATTCATCCTTCTTAACATCAATGAACAGATGAATTTAATTTATTCTATTAGCACCACTAAATGGCTGAAAGGTATTAGATAAGCTAATATATAAACTTGTTTACTACTTCAAGTTTGGTTAGGTAGGGTTAGTTATAGTAAAATCTTAAAAAAACACATTCTAAAGAGATTAATTTCATTTGTTCTTCTTAAGAATGTCAAGTTCTAATGATTTTTATGACTCACAAGGCTTCAACTCAATAAGTAAAAACACCATCAGAAGAATCAATATTTTAATTGAACAAAGAAATCCTTCAAGGCAAAATAATAACAACACTGTGCGTGCTCTCCGCTACAAAATCGTCCCTCTAGCATATCTCTCTATTGACGTCATCCCACACCAAACTACGTCACACCAAGCATGTGTCAAAATAGTGCGCACTGTGCAACAGTCAAACATTGACATTCCCAAAGCGGGAAAACCCCATCTAATATATAAAGATGAAAGTTTGTTTGTTTGTTTCTTTTGTTTGTTTTGTTACTCATAGAATGCCACACCGTTGGACCTAGGTGCTGAAATTTTGCATGGGACCCTCATTTGACCCGGGACAGGTCATAGGCTATGTAGTTTTTTTCTTATATAAAAAACTGACTCATCACTAATTGAATTCTCCAACTTCGCGTGTAGGTAGAAGCATGAAACTTTGGGAAGTTGTTGAGTAGCCTCTCACGACGATCATTTGCGTAAAAAAGTTGCAATTCAGTCATGGGGGCCGGGGGCACAAAGACGTTTTTTTCATTATATGGGCTATATGAAAATTGATATTTAAATATTTTTTTTGCTCGTTACCACCACGGAAGTGTACTTAACAACCACCCAGAGTTTTATGCTTCTAACTACACGGAATTAGTGATCTTTAGGTTCACTTGTGTTAAGTTTAATGACTTTCTTAATAAGTTCGTTAGCTAAAGTTTAAATAGTTAATTTGTTTAGCTTATGTAAACATAAAATTATGTAAACATGAAATGACAACATAGGTCCTAGGCCTTTATATGCATGTCAAGATCATTGATTCTTAACTTTAATAAGTAAGTTTATAGTAATGAGCAAGTTTTATTATGTTGTTGAAAATATTCAAATAGTTATTTGTTAAGTATGTATGTGTATGCAACGATTTACTTTCTTCTTATTTTTTTGTATTTCTCTTGATTAACTTCATTTAGTGCCCTCCCCTTTTCTATACTAATAAAAGCCTAAGCCCCCTCTCACTAATGGTCCAACTTCCCATTTGACTAAAAGTCTGTAAAATTTACGAATCATACTAAAAACAATTAAGCACGACTCAACTCTGAACTAAAAGTAATGAGTAAAAATCACCCTTTATCTAATTTCCAGCAACAAAAACAGGAATTTTTTTTTACAAAATATAATGTCTTATCTGAAAACGGGAATCAAAAAAGAATTGAATCCCCTGGTGAAACAGCAACATATAAGATTTTGGAATCCATCGCTAAATGGGACCGTTTTGTAGAAAGGGACAAAAGTGAAAAAATTATAGTCAATTTTTAGTCAAATAAAGTTAATGTAAAGGCGTATGCTTAAAATGAAGTCTTATAATGCAGTACTGCTCCAAAAATAAATTTTATACTTGTTTATAGTCTTTTTTAATTAGTGTTTTAATATGGTAATGATATATAATGCTTTTTTATATTTGTCTCTATGTTATACGATTTAAATTTACGGCTTTTATGTAATAGGTATAATTTTAAAAAAGAATTCAAGTATATTTTTGACCATGTTTCCCGATGGGACGTCATAGTTTGTAAATTATATTTCAAACACCAGATTTAGTTTCTGAAAAATAAATAAATTATTTACGAAATAGGAAAAAAAGATGCTATGTTTGACTAAACATCTATTTTTAAAATGGCTTTTGTTATTCCGCAACAGCGTAATGACCATGGCATATTCAATTCGCTACCCAACTTAATTAATTGCTTATAGGTTCACTTGTATTGAGTTTAATATGCTTATGTTTATAAGTCCGGTAGAAAGGTTTAAATTGTAAATTTATAAAGCTTATGTAATAAAAAAAACAAAGCATTTGGCCGTAGGCTTTTATATGCATGTAATAATCATTGATGATTAACTTTAATAATTAAATTTAAGGGATTGAGCAAGTAAAATAAGCAAGAAAAATTAATATAGAACACGCAACAAATTTTAAGAAAAACAAACGTATAGTTCCTCTAAATTACGATTAAGCTTTTTTGACTTGGGCAATTTCTTTCCACATAAAATACCCTCACATAATTAGTATTTGTTTAAATTAAAATTTGAGTCATTAGAAACAACATAATAAAACTCTTAATTTAAAAATAAATACCATACATCGTGTGACAAATGTAATGAAATAGTGTTAACAGATCTATACTATCAAGAAAGTATTTGTATAAAAGGCCACTGTTTTGTACCGCAAGGCCAAAACAAATATGAATGTTATTATAATAAAATTACACTGCTCACTTTTAGATGCGTGCACGAAAAGGTGCGCACCGTAATTTGACAATAAAAGATTTTTGAAAGCGCACAGCTAAAAATAAAGTATTGTAAAAAATAACGCACCAAAATGAACTCGTTTTGAATGCCCGCATGAAGCTGTTCAATATCGAAATGAGAATTTATTTTGTCTTTATTTGGCTCTACATTTTCTGATTATGGGCCCCCTTACCCTAGGGGTGGTCACCTGGGGTTGAAACATAGCCTACGACCTGTCTAGGGTCGAATGAGAGCCCCATGCAAAATTTCAGCATCCTGGGTCCAACGGTGTGGATTTCCATTGGTAACAAACAAACACACAAACAAACAAACACACAAACTTTCATCTTTATATATTAGATTAGGTAACTTAATTTATTGTTTACTTTTCTGATCAAATGTCTCACTATTCTGAAATACTTTCGTATGTAACTTAATTTATTGTTTACCTCTCTCATCAAGTGTCTCTCTATTCTGAGCTACTTCCGATCCATTGAGAGAACTCTGACAATCAACGACATGGGCTTGGTCTCTGACGATGGAGGGGACCTCAAACAAAACAGGTGGCTCTTCAATTTAGATCTCATATTTAGACCTAAGGTCACGCTTAGACATCATTTAGACTCGGTTGGTATGAAGTGTCAGACAGGGTTTTAAAATTATGGCTAGGACGATCTGGTGTGTATGACATATTCTAATGCCATTGTGACAAGGTTAATGTGGTGTATATGTCATGTTCTAATGTCACTGTTGTTCCAGTGGATCGTAATCAATTTATATTTCTTTATTGTAGCCAACAGAATCATAGGTCAGGCACTGAGGTCAATGGAGGTCAAGGTGGTAGTGGAGGTCTGGGATCTCATGCATACCTGCACAATACACCTGTGGATTTTAAGTAAGAAATGATTTAAGTCATGCGTTGAAGTGTCACAAATTATGTATAGAGACATGAAACCTCAATTTTACATAAGTGAACTTAATGGTGTCAGCATTCTCGACTGCTGGAAACTGCACTGAAAAAGTTAACTCAGATTTTTACAGGTTTAAGATTTGAATTTTGCTTGATAGACATTTTTTAACTAGTACTAATAATGAATACATTTATTATGTCATTGTTTATTTTAAGTTACTGGTACAAATATTTATAAGGGCCCCAATTTATATGAGGTAACCTAAATTATTAATAGCTTATTGTAAAAAAGCTGAAATTTAAATTTAAAATAGAAATATAAATTTTTTTTGAGGAAAAACAAAACTCACTTTAATATCTCAAGTTTTTTTGAAGCGTTGGCAAATTTTTTGTTTCAGGTTGAGTGAATCTGAGTTTATCCAGTTCTCAGAGATAGAAAATCATGATGATTTCTACTCACTGGAGGAAGGCAGGGTGCACGTCATTGACCAGAGAGGACATTACGTCATGTATGACAAGGCCTTGAAGGACTTTGAGTAAGGAAAACAGGAAATGAAGTAGAAATGAAATAGAAATCATTATGTACTTTGTTTTTTATACAAAGTGTTTTACTACTGCTAACAATGTCTCAAAACAAAAGTTTCATTGTCTTCATCTAGGTATTTAACTCTGTGTTATATATTTGATGGAATTATTCTTAATGTAGAATTTATTTGAACTTTTTTGTGGGGACTAATATACATTAAAATAAAAGAACAATAGAAGATTGTAGAAGACTGTAGTAATATTGTACTGATGGACACACTCTCACTTTTCTGCTATTTATAACATAAAAATCCTTCTCAATCTTGTGTTGTTGATATTTTGTGTTATTTGTTTTGTGTTGGAAGATCATGTCAATGCACAAATAAAAAATAACAACTTTGAAAGTTTCTTATTACCATATGTATTTTGTATGTAATGTAATAATTTTTGTAACACTTTTGGTAGAGCAAACGAGCAAAATATGGGTGAGACTGCAATCAGGCTTATTGATAAGTAGAAAGATGTCATGCAACAGGGTATGTAAGAGCCTGACAAGACATCACAAAACAACGTTAGTCTTATCATGTTCCTACTTACCATGTTTACATGACATCTTGGTAAGGCAGAAGGTAGTCTAATCAAAATTTCTTATTTTTATCACTCAGAAAACTAAAAACTGAACTGATGTTGGTTTCCAGCCACTACATTGAGAAAGATCGTGATCTAAGGACAGCTGCCAAGAATAATGCTTCCAACATCTCAAAAACACTTCCAGTAATAGGATGTTAACTTTTAAATACCGTATATTCCGACGTATACGACGACTTTTTTAACACTTAAAAATCTCCTCAAAAGTCCGGTGTCATCTTATACGCCAGGTATCATCTTATCGTATTTGTACCTCTCCATACAGCACAGTACCAGTACCATAATACATTACAGCATACAAATGGCTAACAGTCAAGACCTCATCATGTCTCCACCAGCAAGAAGAAAGAAATATGAAGCCAGTTTCAAATTTAAAGTGTGTTGGAAGAAGGGCGGTCTTATACCGCAAAATAGCTTAAAACCTATATTTTAACAGGAAAAGTATGGGGGGGGGGTTTGGTTGTCTTATACGCCCAGTCGTCTTATACACCGGAATATACAACAGTTTTCTATTTGTCATGTTTTACTGCTTGTCTTATACGCCCAGTCGTCTTATACACCGTAATATACGACAGTTTTCTACATGTCGTATTTTACTGTAAATTCAATGTTAACATATAGCAAATGTTTGGCTCATAAGAGTTTAAACGTTCACTTGATGAAGTCGTAAAATGTAGAAACAGTTGGCTCATTGAGGTCTCATACTTTGATATCTTCTTACAACTGACTGACTTCCTGTTAAAAATGCTTAAGATGTAATTTTAATTTTAATAATCTGATTTGAGAAATTGATCAAATTATTTAATTTTGCACAAATAAACTTGTGATTGACAGTGATTGACATGACATTGTTTTGTAGCAACAAGCAGGAGACTTTGACATCTCCAGTTACAGTCATGAGGATGTTGACAGGTTTGGTGTCATCTTGGATGTATGGACCAATGAGACATCTTTTCAGGAGTGTAAAAGAGAGGTGGGTCAGTACAATAGAGAGGTGGGTCGGTACAATAGAGAGGTGGGTCAGTACATTAGAGAGGTGGGTCAATACAGTAGAGAGGTGGGTCAGTTCAATAGAGTGGTGGGTTGGTACAGTAGAGAGGTGTGTCAGTAAAATAGGTGGGTCAGTACAATAGAGAGGTGGGTCAGGACAATAGAGGGGTGGGTCAGTACAATAGAGGGGTGGGTCAGTACAATAGAGGGGTGGGTCAGTACAATAGAAGGGTGGGTCAGTAAAATAGGTGGGTCAGTACAATAGAGAGGTGGGTCAGGACAATAGAGGGGTGGGTCAGTACAATAGAGAGGTGTGTCAGTAAAATAGGTGGGTCAGTACAATAGAGAGGTGGGTCAGGACAATAGAGGGGTGGGTCAGTACAATAGAGGGGTGGGTCAGTACAATAGAGGGGTGGGTCAGTACAATAGAGGGGTGGGTCAGTACAATAGAGGGGTGGGTCAGTACAATAGAGGGGTGGGTCAGTACAATAGAGGGGTGGGTCAGTACAATAGAGGGGTGGGTCAGTACAATGGAGGGGTGGTTCAGTACAATAGAGAGGTGGGTCAGTACAATAGAGGGGTGGGTCAGTACAATAGAGAGGTGGGTCAGTACAATAGAGGGGTGGGTCAGTACAATAGAGGGGTGGGTCAGTACAATAGCATCAGGATTCACAATGCTTTCATGTTTTATAGTCATCTCATACGTTCCAACTAACCCAGTCACCAATCAACTCTATTACCAACGTCATCACTAACAAACCTATAGTACAATAAATTTAACAATAACTCCCAGTTGGTTTGTTTTATCCCAGCTCCTGGACTGCTACTATGAGGCCTACCAACATATTGTGGACAGAGATGAGAGGAGGACACTGGCACAGGTCATCACAAATATCATACATCAGCGACCTCGATATGACCTTGAAGCCGACTACTTTGTCCGCATGTACAGAGCTGAACTGGCCGTGCTGCGCCAACATTCAACTCTGGTCAAAGCCATACTTGACAAACAGATTGACAGCCAGCGAGAGTATACGCAGCGCGTCACCAGAGAGGGAGACAAAGACTTTGGACTTCCTCACCAGATTGTTCCCAAACAGCCAATATCCATTAATCTTAGCAGGTTTGTTCCCAAACAGCCTATAGCCATCAATCTTAGCAGGTTTGTTCCCAAACAGCCAATAGCCATCAATCTTAGCAGGTTTGTCCCCAAACAGCCAATAGCCATCAATCTTAGCAGGTTTGTTCCCAAACAGCCAATAGCCATCAATCTTAGCAGGTTTGTTCCCAAACAGCCAATAGCCATCAATCTTAGCAGGTTTGTTCCCAAATAGCCAATAGCAATCAATCTTAGCAGGTTTGTTCCCAAACAGCCAATAGCGATCAATCTTAGCAGGTTTGTTCCCAAACAGCCAATATCCATCAATCTTAGCAGGTTTGTTCCCAAACAGCCAATAGCCATCAATCTTAGCAGGTTTGTTCCCAAACAGCCAATAGCGATCAATCTTAGCAGGTTTGTTCCCAAACAGCCAATATCCATCAATCTTAGCAGGTTTGTCCCCAAACAGCCAATATCCATCAATCTTAGCAGGTTTGTTCCCAAACAGCCAATATCCATCAATCTTAGCAGGTTTGTCCCCAAACAGCCAATATCCATCAATCTTAGCAGGTTTGTTCCCAAACAGCCAATAGCCATCAATCTTAGCAGGTTTGTTCCCAAACAGCCAATAGCCATCAATCTAAGCAGGTTTGTTCCCAAACAGCCAATAGCCATCAATCTTAGCAGGTTTGTTCCCAAACAGCCAATAGCCATCAATCTAAGCAGGTTTGTTCCCAAACAGCCAAAATCCATCAATCTTAGCAGGTTTGTTCCCAAACAGCCAAAATCCATCAATCTTAGCAGGTTTGTCCCCAAACAGCCAATAGCCATCAATCTTAGCAGGTTTGTTCCCAAACAGCCAATAGCCATCAATCTAAGCAGGTTTGTTCCCAAACAGCCAAAATCCATCAATCTTAGCAGGTTTGTCCCCAAACAGCCAATAGCCTTCAATCTTAGCAGGTTTGTTCCCAAACAGCCAATAGCCATCAATCTTAGCAGGTTTGTTCCCAAACAGCCAAAATCCATTTGTCATAGCAGGTTTGTCCCCAAACACCCATAGCCATCAATCTTAGCAGGTTTGTTCGCAAACAGCCAAAATCCATCTATCATAGCAGGTTTGTCCCCAAACAATAAATTTCTCTTTAGCAGTCAAGTTACATGTACCCTATTCAACCAGAAATATTTGTTTCCAATTTAATATATATTTATATTTTTCAAAAAAAAATTGTATATTTTGTATCAATAGTTTTTAGTACAAAGTTTGTATCCTATTCAGGCCCGCACTGAAACATGTCTACATGTTAGAGTTTCATCCCACATTGGCTATCGCAAGTCGCCTACCTGGTGCTCTCAAACATGCATATTGGGTGAGTACACCATACCACATACTTTGCTAGCATTTGAGATTATCAGAACAGAAGGATGTATCTATTTATGTACAAGAAATTATGTAAATATTGGGAAATCAAAATATATAAGTTACAGGGAAAGTGAGTTTTCATACAGTCATTTATATTTAAAGGTAATTTTTTCATGTGAAGATGCAGATGTTAGCTGAATTTATAAAAGAGAATTGAACAACATTGAACAGACAATATTTTTTTTATAAACTAAAATGCAACAATTTAGGAACTTCTGGAAATCCACAAGCCACAGAATTTATATTCATCTGTGATGATGGAGAAAATCTTGCTTCAAGTTGCCTTGCAAGAATGGGACAATTTACCTCCCCTTGGTAGTGACTTCTCCATGCAAGTACAGAAAGATGTGAGTGGGACATTGAAATAAATACAGCTCAACATTCTAGTTTCATTTTAGTCATATTCATTTTTTTTTAAAATACACATCATCACAAAATGCCAGGAACTAAAATTTGATTTATTATAACCAATTTTATTTAAGGTGCCGTTAACTTGCACGGCATGATACCGTGTAAGTTAGTAAACAAATAACTTGCACGGTATGGTCCCGTGTAAGTTAGTAAAAAAATAACTTGCACGGTACGGTAATGTTTTAATGTAAAAAATAGACAACTAAACCTAACCCTGACCCTAAAACTAATAATTACAATTTAATTGTAATTAAAGAATGTTAAATTGATTTAATTAGTTTTAGTCCCTGTATTACTGTATTTGTTTTTCTATTTTAATGTAAAAAATAGACAACTAACCCTAACCTTGACCCTAAAACTAAAAGATCTAATTTAATAGTAATTATAATAAGAATTTTAAATTGATTTCAATATGTTTGTTTTTCTATTTTAATGTAAAAAATAGAAAACAAACTCTAACCCTGACCCTAAAAGTAAAAGATCTAATTTAATCGTAATTATAAGAATTTAAGAATTGTACAAAAATAAAAAATATTAGTCTCAACCGAAAATCGAACCTATGCCTGCTCTTCAACATTCCGTTCACCAGTCCAACCCTCAATCATGAGTCCATGAAAGTTCAGTACATTTGGTGAATTTTAAAAAATTATAAATAACTTACTACAAAACCGTCTCTGCGCCATGGGCGTAGGGAAGGGGGGGCATTTGCTACATTTGAGAAAAAAGTTTTTAATTTATTAAATGCATTAATAAATGTTGTATTTTAGCTATTACAGCCCTAATTTGTAAGTCTTATTAATTTTTTTCAACCCTTATTTTATACTGAACTTGAATTTAATTGAAAATTGTACCTGTATGGCATTTTCAGTTCAAAAAAAAAGTGTTATTCCCCCCCCCCTGGAAAAATTCCTAGCGACGCCCATGCTCTGCGCATGTGCAAATACCGTGTAACTTAGAAAAAAAATAACTTACACGGGATGATACCGTGCAAGTTAACACTACGTTTATTTAAACTGTTTTTCAACAATTTGTGTGTCAAGTGAAGTCCTTTTTTAAAATCTAGGCAATTGCGTCATACCAGCTTGAGTTAGATTATTCTCATGTTTGTCTCAGCTGTTTTCACCTGTGTTTGTGGAGGACCCGCTGTTCATGTGTGAGGTGGCCCAGTTTTCTGTCAAACAGCAAGAAGAGGAGTCAGGGAGAAGGTCCCACAAAGAGAAACAAATTTCAATGGCTCAGTCGATTGGTCGAGTCATGGAGGTCAGAATCAAGAGAAGAAAAAAAAATATTTTTAAACATTTCTGAATTTCATCTTATGTTTCTGAAAAAAAATTTATGTATATAATATAGCACTTAACAGTTTAAAATATTATATTGCAAGACATCAAGTTATCTGGTTAGTGTCTTAAAAACATCTGAGTCTTTTTCTCCAAACACAATTAGTAGTAAAATACATTTTTCACACATTTCTATTAAGGTTTTCTTTTTGTAATATTCTGATAGCATTCAGAAGAATGACATCCTTCAAAATGTTTAGCTACAGGCTGGTCATTTTGTCACCACTAATAATTTATGAGGGGTCTGACTGGTCATTTTGTCACCACTAATAATTTATGAGGGGTCTGACTGGTCATTTTGTCACCACTAATAATTTATGAGGGGTCTGACTGGTCATTTTATCACCACTAATAATTTATGAGGGGTCTGACTGGTCACAATTTGGCAAATAAAATTATACGTAAATCACCTCCTGACAAAAACTGGCAACCATTTTTTTCACTTCTCAAGCATCAGGAGCAAAAAATGCATAGTTATGAACAGTAAGATTTTGTGATCAGGGGAATATCGTTCATTTTTTGGTATTGATTTTCAAATTTAAAAAGACTTTAAAGTCTATGTGTTGGATACTGATGCCCGGTTACAATTTCTGCGAACTGAAATTTTGTTTTTTTACAGATTGTGACTTTACGTCATCGAATGATTGAAGCTTCATGGGAAAGTGAAATTCTATCCAAGGTGAATTACTCTATCATTCTTTTAGAATTGTAAATATGTTTATTCTCAACCTAATCAGTGGCTTGTCCAGTCTTAGTGCTTAGTGGACCCATCCACCAAAGAAAACATTGATAAACTAGAACAAATTCAAAAAAGAGCTGCCAGATTCATTACTGGAGAATATTCGAAACTGACAAGAGTAACACCATTAGTTAAATCATTAAACCTTGAAACACTAGAGGATAGAAGAACCAAGAGCAAAGTAGTAATCATACATAAAGCAATTAATTCTAATTTAGAAATACAACACAAAGATAACTTAATACAACCCTCAGATAGACATAAGGATAAAAACACCTTTCTTATTCCGTATGCAAGAACAAACACATACAAGTTTTCCTTCTTCCCGTCCGGAATTCGGGCGTGGAATGGGTTGCCTGAAGAATCCAGGAAAACCAACACTTTATCAACATTTAAATCTCTAATAAAAATGCAGGACTAAACACAAACCATAGATAAGCGTAGGACGCAATAATCTTCTGTATAGAAGGAGCGTCTGTAAACAGATAAGATAAGATAAGATAGTGCTAACTTGGCTGGACCAAGATTTTTCTACCACCTTCCCGCTCCCCCCCCCCAAAAAAAAACAATCTTTAAAGATAGCCATATATTCTTCCTGTCATCATAGACAACAAGGTATTAATCAGAGCAGAATGGTTTACCACAAGCCAGTTAAATACAGTCGAAACCGGTTCAGTTGATGGCGTTGGGGTATGAAAAATGGCGTCGAGATAACCGATGATCGAGTTAAAACGAAAACCAATATGGCGGCAAAATATTAACATGTGCTTGAAGTTTCTTTATGTACCTGATTAATTAGTTAGCGTTAATTAGTGATGGGATGATTAATCGGAATCGTATCGGAACCCTAATATTTCTTCACTCTTTCCTAAGGTTGAAATGACCATTCGTTTTTAAGGACCGTTTACAATTTAAATATAACCATGGTTCCCACTCAGGAAAATGGGAAAAATTCGGGAATTCTTAAAAAACTTTTCTCTGCCTTGAAAGTCAGGAAAAGTTATGACTAATTGGGAATTCATATATATACTAGCGTACACCCGTCAAAAATGACGGAAGTTTTCAGCTGAAATCTATTTATTTTATAAAAAATGCACTTTTATTTTAGGGCGCCTACGGCGCCGACCTTTTTCAAAAGCCCAACTAACTTGTCCTTGTTTGATAAATACGAAATATTAAACTTTCTGAAATGTACACAAAGTATTTTTATAATAGGGGTTTAAGGGCGCCTACGGCGCACCCTTTGTTTTTTTATTTTATAATTAACCATAATCAAATCCTCTTTTTACATTGATCCCTTTTCCAAAATTAAAATATGAGCGAAAACAATGACGTCATATAATATTTTGTTTACAGCGCATATTTAATTTGCACACCTTTTGATGCTTTGGTGCAGTAATTTGGTTTTCCTTGCTTTCTAAAATTAGTAGCGTCAGGACTGACAGACACTACTTGCGTGACAATTGCAAATTATATTGTTTAATATATATATACACGTATATATATTTATGCCGAAGTAAAGGACTTTGATTATGTTTCACTCTGTGGTCATGTTTCGATTCCATTTAATAAAAAAAAAGTTACCAGTTTATAATTGTCTGCGCATGCGTTAAAAGGTCAAATTTTTTGCCTCACCTCGTCCCATGCGGCGTGTGGCATGGCATGTCACAGCCGCTCGCGTCTGCCGTCGAATCAGCAAATTTAAAAAAAACAAAAAAACAAATCAATATGGTAATTTTAAGTTTAATGCTTTTGACGTGCAGGATATCTGTTACTATCAGAACGCTCTCGAATTTCCTCAGTCAATCAAACTTGTAATATAAATAAAACTATTGCGGCCTTGACCGTTGATCACAACACGCTGTGGGTTGTGTGTTAGACCTCGGCCGGCAATTAAGTCTAAGCGAATTTTTTAAAAAATCATTCCTTATCAGAATTCGACCTACAAAAGTGATGACGTGTATATTATATATATATACATGTACTGGAATATTAAGAAAATGATTTGATTTCAGCGTCACGCGCGTGTTAGTCACAGTCACGTATCTTACTGGTAACAAAGCAACAACAAACTTTTAAAAGAATAATAATTTTTTTATTTAATTAAATAAAAACCACTGCCGATTCTCGATACAAACCTTTATTTTCATTTCTAAAGATATTTGTTTATCTTAAAAAATAAAATGAATAATGCATCAGAAAATGAATTAGTTTTAATAATAATATAACATGCACTGCGAAATAATGACAATTAATGACCTCTAACGCGATTTTCCAGTACCTCGGGTGAATACATACTCCATGGATACACGTTGAACTAATAATTCACACACGCAAAACATCTGGTAATTTTTCTTGAAATCTTGTATTGTAGAATCACACAATAGCCGGAAGTCTCGAAGAAAGCGAGATGTCAACACTGTTTTGAACTAAAAATGCCAGAGTGCATTGCTAGGCTTACCGACAAGGATCGAGCTAACCAACGTTAAGTTGCAAATTTGGCCCTCTTTTGTGCTCGAGGTATTAGGTTTCGGCGACTTAGAAAAATCGAATTAGCCGATGAGAAAATGCTAAGATAAAGAGAGAATTTAGGGAGAATTTCGAGTTAGTAGGGTGGTCGAGCTAACCGAGCTCGAGTTAAGTGGGTTCGACTGTATACAATTCCATTTCCAATCATCATACTTTCACATTAAAATTAATCCTACCTCTACTCTTAGAGAATTTTATTTGCAAACACAAAGTTTTCATTTTGAGATAACTCTTCATGCCTCATATTCATCTTTTAGTCGCACAATCAAATATGATATATTTAATCCATCCCCTTAATTTTTCATTAAATCTACATAAGTTTCTATATTTTAGAACAGTGCTTCTCAAACTTTTTAGTTTCGGTGGACCGGCAGGAATTTTTTCCATTGCACCAGGGACTGGTGCACTATTTTCCCTGCACTGACAATTTTTATCTGTCCTTTTTTGATAACTTCTGCGGACTGGTGATGGATGGCCCACGGACAGGCGGCAGTCGGCGGACCAACACTTTGAGAAGCACTGTTCTAGAATGTGTCATATCTAACACGTCTGTTATATTTACCTCTGTGCATCTAACATGTCTGTTATGTTTACCACTGTGCATCTAACTTGTCTGTTATGTTTACCACTGTGCATCTAACATGTCTGTTATGTTTACCACTGTGCATCTAACACGTCTGTTGTAGTTACCACTGTGCATCTAACATGTCTGTTATGTTTACCATCCTGTTTACACAGATTTACAAGAAACAAGCTGCTGAGATGGGGTTCCCAGATTTCCACATGAACCTCAGATTTGTTCAGTTTGAGTTTGCCAATTACAAAGACAAGGCTGGCAAGCCCCCGCCGGTGTTTATCACAGCTGTACAAGAAGATGACACGGCTGTGGACAAGTAGGATAGAAACTTAAACAGAGGCCTCACCAGAGTTGGTCTCACCCAGTGGTGTAGCTCATGGTGTCACCAGAGTTGGTCTCACCCAGTGGTGTAGCTCATGGTGTCACCAGAGTTGGTCTCAGCCAGTGGTGTAGCTCATGGTCTCACCCAGTAGTGTAGCTCATGGTGTCACCAGAGTTGGTCTCACCCAGTAGTGTAGCTCATGGTGTCACCAGAGTTGGTCTCAGCCAGTGGTGTAGCTCATGGTGTCACCAGAGTTGGTCTCATCCAGTGGGGTAGCGCATGGTGTCACCCCTCACGACTTAACCCATAGACCCCCTATGTCTGCCAGTGCCAAATAACAGGAACATACAGATTTTTACCTTTTGATGTCACCCCTTGTGATGGCGTCACCCAGTTTGATCCGCACCCCCACATCCCCCTGGTGATGCCTCTGAACTTAAAAAACAATTGCCCACAAAAAATCATTTGCCACACTCTGTCGTGATGAGCTTCAAAAGAATTTAAATATACATATTCTTGTATGGAAAATCTAAAATCTCTTATTTGAAGCCAATGAGAAAATATTTCCTTATTTTTAATGAAACTATATCAGCACACTTTTTATATTCCAGTTGTAATGTAACAAAACCTATTTTTAGGTACACACCATCTTGTCTGTCTCTGGCAATCCATGAATTAGATGAAAGTCATGTCGGGAGATTTTCATTCAGAAGTCGAGATGGTTTCCTCCAAGTATGTCTACATTTTCTGTACATTTCTGTGATATGTCTAAAGGTTGCATGTTTTCTTTGAAATCGATGTTTTTTTATTTTCCAATGTTAGTCTGTGGTTTTTATGTTTTCTACAATTTTTCTAGGGTTTTTTATGTGTTTTTCCCTTCCCCACCATAGCAGTCAACAAAATCTCTGCAATGGGCCACTGCTTCGACTAAAAATCCTTTACATTCAATACATTAACATTTATTTTGGCTCAACTCTGGTGAATTTTTAGTTATACTGCATGTACCAAGCTTAGGGGACTGACTATACATCACTAGGAATTTATAATGCTCTAAAAATAATTGATGCCAAAAAGTTAAATAAATTCACCCAATTAATGCCATGAAATGACAACAAAATATGAGAATATTTATTTGACAGGTGATGAGGCCAGGGGGTATGGAAAGCTTCCAGGTGGCGCTACAGTCACAGGTGGTACACAAGAACGCCTTGGTAGCCGCAGTACAGCAGGCCAGCGTCTGCAACCCAGTCAAGGTCACAGAATGGAAGAGGTGTGAAATATTATATCATTAAATAATATGAGAAAACTATACATTTAATTGATCATTAATTAATATGAGAAAACTATACATTTATTGATCATTAATTAATATGAGAAAACTATACATTTATTAGTCATTAATTAATATGAGAGTGTTACACATATATAAGTCATTCTACAGAGTGGGAGAGTGTGTTATAAAGATTTACTTGTTGTGCCAATATTATCTAGCACTTACTTTTCTACTCTGCCAAAATTATCAAACACTTAATTTACTTTTCTGCCAATATTACCTTATCCTGATTTTTAATGTTCAGTCCTTTTTGTGCATAATTGTTTGCCAAAGTTATTTTTATATATTCCATTATTTATTTTTTTCATACAATTTTCCAAAACTATTTTTTCAAACTTTTTCGCAGCAGTGGTCGTGCCAGCCCAACAGAGACAAAAAGTGAAAAAAGCACGATGACACAACTGACCAGTACGTCCAGTGGAACCAGTGGTCCAGTTATTGGTGGTAACATCCCTGTAGACAGTAACAAGACCAAGAAGGCAGCAGAAGCTTTTTTCTCTTTACAGTTGGAGAAAGCAAGTCATTTTTTATTAAACAAGTTATTTTTAAAAAAAACATTTTTCCTTTATCCAAATAAAAAATGGTAGATGTAAAAGGGTAATAAAATTATTATTTTTTTTTAGGTTATATGTCACAAACCCAGTGATATAGGGAGCTATGTATCACATAGACCAATCTTTTGGAAATGATATATCACAAAGCCTGAGATGTGATAATGAAGTATTGAATTGATAATTAAATTACTCTTGTAATTGATACAGATATTTCTCTTGGTAAAATGGTTGGAAAATATAACAATTTTATTCAAGGAAACTGTTGGTGCTGGGCTCAAAGAATCAATGGCTGCCTTATGATGATTACGTAGTGCTAATAATAGCACAATTCTCTGAGGGAAAGCTGTGATATCATTATTTTCACTAATTAATATTGTTATCTGCCTCATCTTTCTGGAGGAATCATTTTTAAAGGAGGGAAAACCTAACACTTATGGAGGGTTAAAAGTTGTGTTTTGAAAACCTAACACTTGTGCAAAGTTTAAGGTTGTGTTTTGTGTGTCGCTCATGTAAGACTCTTGAAATAAAGTCCCTACCATCTCCCTCATGTAAGACTCTTGAAATAAAGTCCCTACCATCTCCCTCAATAAAGTCCCTACCATCTCCCTCAATAAAGTCCCTACCATCTCCCTCAATAAAGTCCCTACCATCTCCCTCAATAAAGTCCCTACCATCTCCCTCAATAAAGTCCCTACCACCTCCCTCAATAAAGTCCCGACCACCTCCCTCAATAAAGTCCCTACCATCTCCCTCAATAAAGTCCCTACCATCTCCCTCAATAAAGTCCCTACCACCTCCCTCAATAAAGTCCCGACCACCTCCCTCAATAAAGTCCCTACCATCTCCCTCAATAAAGTCCCTACCATCTCCCTCAATAAAGTCCCTACCATCTCCCTCAATAAAGTCCCTACAATCTCCCTCAATAAAGTCCCTACCATCTCCCTCAATAAAGTCCCTACCATCTCCCTCAATAAAGTCCCTACCATCTCCCTCAATAAAGTCCCTACAATCTCCCTCAATAAAGTCCCTACCATCTCCCTCAATAAAGTCCCTACAATCTCCCTCAATAAAGTCCCTACCATCTCCCTCAATAAAGTCCCTACCATCTCCCTCAATAAAGTCCCTACCATCTCCCTCAATAAAGTCCCTACCATCTCCCTCAATAAAGTCCCTACAATCTCCCTCAATAAAGTCCCTACAATCTCCCTCAATAAAGTCCCTACAATCTCCCTCAATAAAGTCCCTACCATCTCCCTCAATAAAGTCCCTACAATCTCCCTCAATAAAGTCCCTACCATCTCCCTCAATAAAGTCCCTACCATCTCCCTCAATAAAGTCCCTACCATCTCCCTCAATAAAGTCCCTACAATCTCCCTCAATAAAGTCCCTACAATCTCCCTCAATAAAGTCCCTACAATCTCCCTCAATAAAGTCCCTACCATCTCCCTCAATAAAGTCCCTACCATCTCCCTCAATAAAGTCCCTACCATCTCCCTCAATAAAGTCCCTACCATCTCCCTCAATAAAGTCCCTACCATCTCCCTCAATAAAGTCCCTACCATCTCCCTCAATAAAGTCCCTACCATCTCCCTCAATAAAGTCCCTACCATCTCCCTCAATAAAGTCCCTACCATCTCCCTCAATAAAGTCCCTACCATCTCCCTCAATAAAGTCCCTACCATCTCCCTCAATAAAGTCCCGACCACCTCCCTCAATAAAGTCCCTACCATCTCCCTCAATAAAGTCCCTACCATCTCCCTCAATAAAGTCCCTACCATCTCCCTCAATAAAGTCCCTACAATCTCCCTCAATAAAGTCCCTACCATCTCCCTCAATAAAGTCCCTACCATCTCCCTCAATAAAGTCCCTACCATCTCCCTCAATAAAGTCCCTACAATCTCCCTCAATAAAGTCCCTACCATCTCCCTCAATAAAGTCCCTACAATCTCCCTCAATAAAGTCCCTACCATCTCCCTCAATAAAGTCCCTACCATCTCCCTCAATAAAGTCCCTACCATCTCCCTCAATAAAGTCCCTACCATCTCCCTCAATAAAGTCCCTACAATCTCCCTCAATAAAGTCCCTACAATCTCCCTCAATAAAGTCCCTACAATCTCCCTCAATAAAGTCCCTACCATCTCCCTCAATAAAGTCCCTACCATCTCCCTCAATAAAGTCCCTACCATCTCCCTCAATAAAGTCCCTACCATCTCCCTCAATAAAGTCCCTACCATCTCCCTCAATAAAGTCCCTACCATCTCCCTCAATAAAGTCCCTACCATCTCCCTCAATAAAGTCCCTACAATCTCCCTCAATAAAGTCCCTACCATCTCCCTCAATAAAGTCCCTACCATCTCCCTCAATAAAGTCCCTACCATCTCCCTCAATAAAGTCCCTACCATCTCCCTCAATAAAGTCCCTACAATCTCCCTCAATAAAGTCCCTACAATCTCCCTCAATAAAGTCCCTACAATCTCCCTCAATAAAGTCCCTACCATCTCCCTCAATAAAGTCCCTACCATCTCCCTCAATAAAGTCCCTACCATCTCCCTCAATAAAGTCCCTACCATCTCCCTCAATAAAGTCCCTACCATCTCCCTCAATAAAGTCCCTACCATCTCCCTCAATAAAGTCCCTACCATCTCCCTCAATAAAGTCCCTACCATCTCCCTCAGACACCAAGTCGAGATCTGATGCTCAATGAATTCGTCATGAGAAAGCAACAATCCGGCAGCGTGCTTCGTAACTCCGAGGAGCTGGAGAAACTCAAGAGGAAGTTGATCTCAGAGTTTTGTCTCAGGTTTCAGACCAGAGTCTCCCAGGCCTCCATGAGGGGACAACTCCTGGCGTACTACAGCAGCATCCTCAGTCTGCTGGACAACTTCCCAAGTATTCGGTACGGTATGATGTGTTGTTTGTCAATGATCTCTTAGAGACAGCTGAATGACAATTATTGAAAACTTGAAGATGGTTCTATTTGAACACAAGGTTGTACGGTAGAAGGAGATATTTGGCGTGTTAATCTCCTCATTAAGGTAATTGCATGATAATTTTTTTTTCAGGGAAACCTATTTTGTTTTGGGAGATGCAAACGAGAAGAAATCAGCTGATGATGAAGTAGAAGGTCTTATCCCAGATCCCAGGTCAGTTGTATACTTGCCTGTGCAGGTCAGTTGTTTACTTGCCTGTGCAGGTCAAGTGTTTACTTGCCTGTGCATTAAGAAACATTTTTATAAGTGAAGATTTGTTTAACTATAGGGACCTTATCACCACAAACTCTTACAGTGTTTTGGCTAATCCTTTTTATAAATAAACCACTAGATAAAATGAAACCTACCCCACAAACCCATAAAATTAACCATAAAAAATCTAATAATAATAATAATGAAAACATTCTCAAAACACTAATAGTTAATTTCCAAAGCATACAAAATAAAATTCCAGATTTAGAGCTACTTATAAAAACAGAAGAACCAGACATAATTGCTGGTTCTGAAACTTGGTTGAACCCCAACATATATAACTCGAAGATTTTAAGCACCAATTATAATATTTTTAGGAAAGACAGACCAGACAATTATGGAGGAGTGCTACTTGCAATTAAATCAAACATCATAGCTGAAGAAATTACTACACAGCCAAATTTTAATATAGAGTCTATTTTTTGTAAAATAATTACACCAAAACTCATCCCCACTTATTGTAGGCAGTTTATATAGACCTCCGAATACAAACCTAGAATACATGAACAATCTTTGTAGTCAATTAACTTTCATAAAAGAGAATAATAAAAATGCAGTTCTATGGATTATGGGGGACTTTAATCTTCCAGATATAAATTGGAAAAATTATACAATTGATAACCATCAAACTAACAAAGAAATTAATGAACACTTTTTAAACACTATAAACAACGTAAACCTAGAACAGATAGTAAAAACAGCAACAAGGAAAAATAAAACACTAGATTTATTCCTAACAAATAGACCAGGACTAGTGTTAGACTATAAAATAATTCCAGGACTGTCCGACCATGATATTGTTAGGGTCACCAATACAATAAAAACTAAAATTAATAAGATACCTAGAAGAATAATCTATCTTTGGAATAAATGTAATTCAATAAAATTACACCAATCAGCGGCTAACTTCCAACAAACTTTCCTAAGTAAATTTAACACAAATAGCCCAGTAGAAGAAATTTGGAAAGATATAAAAACAAATTTAAAAACTATAATGGATGAGAATGTTCCAACAAAACTAACATCAAATAAAATTAACAAATGCTGGTTCAATTCTAGATTGAAAAAGCTATGCAAACAAAAAGAGAACTTATTTAAGAAATATAAAGCTACCTATTCATATAGGATACACAAAAAATACTTAAAGATTAAACACTTGACACAAAAACTTAGTCGAAACCTCCAAAATGAATATATAAGAAATGTAATTACCAAAGATAACAATAAAAACTTATGGTCCTTTATCAAATCTAAAAAAATGGAACCTTCAGGAATAGCCACACTAAAAAGGCTCAAATAATAAAACCTATAATGATAATGAAACTAAAGCTAACATCTTTAACACATATTTTGCATGATCTTTTTCTGCCTCAGGCGACAAGGAAGTTTTAATAAATTTAAATAAAATGGAGGAAATAGGTAACATAACTGTAGATGAGATAGGTATACATTCACTCCTAAAAAACTTTAAAATAAACAAAGCTACTGGCCCAGATGATTTGCCTGCAAGGTTATTAAAAGAACTAAGCAATGAACTGTCCCCAATCCTTGTAGTTCTCTTTCAAGCCTCTCTAAACCAGGGTAAGTGCCCCAGGATCGGAAATTAGCTAACGTAACTCCACTCTTTAAGAAAGGGGATAAATCAGACCCTTGTAATTACAGGCCTGTATCACTTACTAGTATCACCTGTAAATTACTAGAACACATACTATATAGTAAAATAGTTAACCACCTTGACAAATATAATGCCCTATGCCCATATCAACACGGCTTTAGAAAAAACAGATCATGTGAAACACAATTAATAGGTTTAATAGATGAACTATCAAAAGGCTTAGACAAAAATGATCAAATAAATACAATATTACTAGACTTCTCAAAAGCATTTGACAAAGTTCACCACCTTAGTTTACTTAAAAAACTTAACTACTTTGGAATCTCAGGTTCCTTACATCACTGGATCCAAGACTTCCTTTTGGGCAGGTAGCAAACTGCAATAATTAATGGATCTAAATCTGCACCAATAAAGGTTAATTCAGGAGTTCCACAAGGAACTGTGCTAGGTCCCTTTCTCTATTTAATATATATAAATGATTTACCCAACAACATCTCAACAGGAACAAAAGTTAGGTTATTTGCTGATGATTGTATAATCTATAGAACAATTAAATCAGAACAAGATAGCAAAATTTTACAAAAAGACCTAGATGAATTGATAAAATGGGAAACTAACTGGAGTATGAGTTTCCACCCAGAAAAGTGTCAACTGTTAAGAGTAACAAAGAAAAAGAAACAAATAAATTCAAAATATTTCATTCATGGAAAGGAACTAACCCAAACTAAAGATGCAAAATACTTAGGACTCATAATAAATGAGAAATTATCATGGAATCCACATGTCAATGATGTTATTAAAAAATCAAAGAAAACCTTAGGCTTTATAAAAAGAAACCTTTACAAATGTAATAAAGATATAAAACTAAAATGCTATCTCACTTTGGTGAGACCTGTACTAGAATATGCATCTTCTGTATGGGACCCATCCACCAAAGAAAACATTGATAAACTAGAACAAATCCAAAAAAGAGCTACCAGATTCATTACTGGAGAATATTCAAAACTGACTAGAATAACACCATTAGTTAAATCATTAAACCTTGAAACACTAGAGGATAGAAGAACCAAGAGTAAAGTAGTAATCCCACATAAAGCAATAAACTCTAATTTAGAAATACAACACAAAGATAACTTAATACAACCCTCAGATAGACATAAGGATAAAAACACCATTCTTATTCCGTATGCAAGAACAAACTCATACAATTTTTGTTCTTCCCGTCCGGAATTCGGGCGTGAAATGGGTTGCCTGAAGAAACCAGGAAAGCCAACACTTTATCAACATTTAAAACTATAATAAGAATGCAGGACTAAACACAAACCATAGATAAGCTTAGGACGCAATAATCTTCTGTTTTAGAAGGAGTGTGTGAAACAGATAAGAAGATAAGAAGTAAAGCAACCAAGTCACTACCCAAACATGGCTTTCTTGCCAACAATATTTCTATTTCTTTACTGCAAATAAAAGCAGACTGTGAGACACACAAAAACAAAAACACATTTTAACTAGCAAACACACTCCAATACTACTGAGACCAAACACACTCCAATACTAATGAGACCAAACACACTCCAATACTTATGAGACCAAACACACTCCAATACTAATGAGACCAATCCATTTCCGAAAACTGAGTAATTTTATTTATTTTTAATGCATAATTCCCGTAATGGATGTAATGCTGATTTGTTCAATAGTGCGCACCAAAAATTACTGCACCAAATATAACTCTTTTCGAACGTTCCGCATAAAATTGTTCAATATGATAATAAGTAAATCAAATAAAAATAAATAAAATAAATGAAAGTTCTGTACTACGTTATTTTTTAATCTGATGTTTATTTATTTTGAAAACTTCCGTCATTTTTGAAGGGTGATATGCTAGTTTATTATAATTTGAGAAGTATTAAAAAATTACATCTTATAATGAATCTTTCTATGAAAAGGAAAAATGACAGAAACATAAATGGTATTAAAGGATTAACTTTAAATTTCTTCATGATCAATTGTTTATTTTACAAAAATTGTAAACACTTAGCTGGGAATCGTAATCGTGTCTTTACTGTTTTGATCACATTTTTTTATGTTGTTAACTTTTACTCAGAGAATTGAAAAAACGGCCCCGAAGACTGCTGTCCAAAGACGGCAAACATGTTTTGAACATCTGGTTCATCCCCCATCACACAGAGGTCCTAGTGATGTTCAAGACACTGGATGATGAGACGTGCTCCAGGGCCATGTCCGTCTCTCTGTCCATCGTGGCAGCTCTCCATGACATGCTGCAATACCTCAGCGCCCACGCTCAGCTGGGCACTTCCCATGCCAGAATGGGGTCTGAGAAGATGGAGTTTGTGTCAGCTGACTGGGGGGGCACGGAGGGAATAGGTTGGTTATTGTTTTAGTTATACTTTGATGGCAAGATTTACTTTCTTTAACATAAATGATTGGGCACTAATGCAATATCATGTGAACCTCTAGGATCTGAACTCAGAGACATCCAGAAACAGATCAATCATCTACATGACCCAACCAGTCCGGATGATGTGCTGGAACTTTTGCAACTGAAACGAGACGTCATGTTCCTTGAGTTTGACACGGCTGTCAGAAACTCAATGACTGACACGTTCCTTTCCACCGACAACATCCAGGCTTATAAGGTACATTAGCTAGTGGACATCAGAATATAAGCTAGATTAGCTAGTGGACATCAGAATATAAGTTACATTAGCTAGTGGACATCAGAATATAAGCTACATTAGCTAGTGGACATCAGAATATAAGGTACATTAGCTAGTGGACATCAGAATATAAGCTAGATTAGCTAGTGGACATCAGAATATAAGCTACATTAGCTAGTGGACATCAAAATATAAGCTACATTAGCTAGTGGACATCAGAATATAAGCTACATTAGCTAGTGGACATCAGAATGAATATTTTGATGTTAATGATAACTTTGACTCATGATCTGAATCAGGCAACAAAAAAAAATCTTTTTTTTCTGTTTATGTTTGTTTTGTAGATTTTCCTTGCACAAACTTTTTCAACTTCATGTTTACACAGAGTATAGTCCAGAATGCCTATCCAGCCCTGTCTGCCATCAGCAATGTCCAGAGGTCAAGTCTGTTCTCTACATACCTCACCATCCCAGAACCACTTGAGGCAAGAGATTTTACAGCTAGACAAATTTTTCCATGGAGATCGTTTATTAACCGGTAAATCTGAATAATCTTGATATCATTTGTACAAGGAATTAATGGAAAGATATTTATTTTAACAGTTTGTTTACTAATATCAAAATGGATTGCTTTGGTAGAAGGGATCAATTTTTAAATATTTATTATACAGATTTCTTTGCTAATATCAATCTTGATTTCATTAGTAAAAGGAATTGATTTTAAAATATTTATTTTACTGGTTTCTTTAATGTTTATAATAAAATTATAAAATTCTTCATCCTTTTTTCAAAACAGTTTATTTTTCTTGACATATGATTAAATTGGATATTGAAAATTCATTTTACAAATTATAAAAAAGCATGATTGACTCTAGTTTATTTTAAAAAATCTTTTTCAGCTATGGGCCTTTCCCTGTTGGATTTTGGCAGTGGTTTCGCATTGAATACTTCATAACTCTGTGTTTGTCTGGACTCAATGAAGTGGACAGGTAATGGTCCTTTCCCCTGGCATTACAAGTTAAATTAAAACAGCAAGTCTGGTTACACCAGTCGTATGTTTTCTTACGGTCATTCATACACATCTCAATGGCAAAATAATAATGAGATTTCAATATGTAGAAACTCATACAATAATTTTAGTATTCAAATTTTTGGCCATTTCCAATTTTTTTGGTTAATATTTCTATGATTTATGTTTATCAATGAAACAATTTGTTATTTGAATCATGTGAAGACATGTGGCCAATGGGGAGATCCTGGGAGTGTCCCTACTGATGGAAGACGTCCTCGAGACAGGATACACGGGGAATTTTCACATGGAGGCTGACTCCAAAGGTCACAGTCTGGCTGAATCAAGAGCTGAAGCGGCCGACTCTTCCCGACGTCGAAGTGTCATGTTAGATTTAAAAGATGCCAGCAAAGCCTTGAGTGAGTGTTTCTAGCATTCTTGACAATACAAATACTTTATTCTTTTTATTAACATATTAACACGGTGTTTACATTTATTGAAATACCACAAACAGTTTGGGGGTGGTATATTTTGTAGTTTTACAGAAATTTAAATATTGATGTAAAAAATCTAAAATTTAGAATGGAGTGTTAAAATGTTAACATGAACCTGGTGTCATAACAAGGGTGGGGGAGGGATAAACACTAATATTGATTGTTATAAAAGTGTAATACTAGGGGGTGCTGTGGCTGAGCAGTGGCTGAGTGGCAAGCTATTCGATGGGTCTCGGGTTTGAGTCTTGATGAAGGCCAGGACCTGTTCCCAGGTCCAACGGGTGGCCCCTGAGTCCACTGAGCTGACATGGGTACCCTACATAAATTAGGGAAAAATAAGGTGGCTGGGCCTTGTCAAAGCCATATAATCCCCTAGTACTAGTATGCCATGGCTAACTGAAACTTGTGAACTTGTGAATTTAAATTCCTGAAATTTATTATGATATTTATTATGATATTTATTATCTTTGCTTCACTAACTACAAATGGTCATAGCTTGAGCAATATTGCTGTTATGTTTTTAAAGGGCAAAATCAGGCTTTTAGATAAATATATATGCTATTTAAACAGGGTATGGATAGGCCTGACAGGACATCACAGGACATTGTTTCATTATTCTGTGACATCCTGTCATAGGCCTGACAGGGCATCACAGGACATCGTTTCATTGTTCTGTGACATCCTGTAATACCCTGTTTAAATAACATATATTGTTACATTTGTAATAAATCATATCTCATTCATTGGATTATTGCTTACACTGACATGTAACAACTTCATTCACAGTCGTCACCCCTAAGCAGCAGAGTCTTTCAAGAACTCTTCAACCTCTGGAGTCTTATCGTCTGCTTCACTTCTTTCTCTTGTTGTGGAAGTGTCTTGAAGTTCTAAAGTGGGACTGGGGCAGAAGAAAATTGATGATCAAAAATATTGATAGTGCTGATAAGTACAAGGAATTCTGGTGAGATTCAGTTACGGTTCCTTTGCTTGCACTCATCAGAAACAAAAAAATTAAATAAAAATTTCTTTGCATCTCATAGATTATTTTAGTTCATTTTTTTAACTTCCTCAATAATTCTTAAAATTGAAATGTGATACATATTGACACAAAATGTGGTGATTAATGTGTTGATAAATGTGTTACTTGTGCAATATTCAGATTCAACAATTACTACATGAAATAATTTGGACTGTGTCTAGAAGGGCGTTTTAGACATTTTCAAATGTTCACTTTCAGCAAACATTATAGAACAGAAATTCTGCTGCCGGTCCTACAAAGTGTTGCCAGAAGGTTGGGTCAAAGTGACCTCTATGATAATCTCATCCTGGACACAGACATATATGTCATGCCAAAAGGGGCTTCAGAAATTGAAGTCAGACTTAAGCAGGTCAGTAATTAACAAAAGTTCTGGGTGGTCAGTGATGAACAAAAGTTCAGGGCAACTTTTCTTAATTGCTCATGTAATTTAAAACTAAAAATTTGACCTTGTACCAAGACATTAAATTATTTAATTTACTGGTAATAAGATTCTTCCAATAAATATATTTCTAAGGTAATTGTAATTTTACAGCTTCACAGACTCTTGGAAAATTTTGAGTGCCACATGATTGGGGAAGTACGTAAAAGAGTGGCAAAGGAGATAACTCTAGCACTGTCTGAGAGAGCCAGAGAAGAGGAGGCTTTGCCAACAGATCTGTGGAAGAGAGCTGTAAGTTTTGATAATATCTCATTTGGTCTTAGTCTACTACAGAGGCGTCACTAGGGAGGTGCGGGTGGTGCGGACCGCACCAAGTGATACCATGACAAGGGGTGACACCAAAATGTTAAAGTCTCTATTTTCCCATTATTTGGCATTGGCAGACTCGGAGGAGGTCTATGTGGTAAGTCATGAGGGGGTGACACCATAAGTTACCACACTGGGTGACACTATAAGTTACCACACTGGGTGACACTATAAGTTACCACACTGGGTGACACCATAAGTTACCACACTGGGTGACACCATAAGTTACCACACTGGGTGACACCATAAGTTACCACACTGGGTGAAACTATAAGTTACCACACTGGGTGACACTATAAGTTACCACACTGGGTGACACCATAAGTTACCACACTGGGTGACACCATAAGTTACCACACTGGATGACACCATAAGTTACCACACTGGGTGACACCATAAGTTACCACACTGGGTGACACCATAAGTTATCACACTGGGTGACACCATAAGTTACCACACTGGGTGACACCATAAGTTACCACACTGGGTGACACCATAAGTTACCACACTGGGTGACACCATAAGTTACCACACTGGGTGACACCATAAGTTACCACACTGGGTGACACCATAAGTTACCACACTGGGTGACACCATAAGTTACCACACTGGGTGACACCATAAGTTACCACACTGGGTGACACCATAAGTTACCACACTGGGTGACACCATAAGTTACCACACTGGGTGACACCATAAGTTACCACACTGGGTGACACCATAAGTTACCACACTGGGTGACACCATAAGTTACCACACTGGGTGACACCATAAGTTACCACACTGGGTGACACTATAAGTTACCACACTGGGTCACACCATAAGTTACCACACTGGGTCACACCATAAGTTACCACACTGGGTGACACTATAAGTTACCACACTGGGTGACACCATAAGTTACCACACTGGGTGACACTATAAGTTATCACACTGGGTGACACCATAAGTTACCACACTGGGTGACACCATAAGTTACCACACTGGGTGACACTATAAGTTATCACACTGGGTGACACCATAAGTTACCACACTGGGTGACACCATAAGTTACCACACTGGGTGACACCATAAGTTTCCGCACTGGGTGACACCATAAGTTACCGCACTGGGTGACACCATAAGTTACCGCAATGGGTGACACCATAAGTTACCGCAATGGGTGACACCATAAGTTACCGCAATGGGTGACACCATAAGTTATCACAATGGGTGACACTATAAGTTACCGCACTGGGTGACACCAACCGTAGTGACACCACTGATCTACTGTATCCCATCTTATTTGTTACAGATGCTCCTCCTCCTTCTATTTGGATGAGATGTAATTTAGAATGCTAGCAGCTTTGGCTCAGTCTTCTAATAAAATTACTTAACAAACATTTAGAGGATATTTTAAAGCCTGACTCTCTTATTCATGTTGTCAGTATTTTTTTTTATCTTAGAAATACTATTTTTAAAACACACTTTAAATTTCAATTAATAAAATGTTCTGTTTCTTGAATAATGAGTTCATTAAACAAATTTCCAGAATAATTGCAATTAGCTTATCTAATATCTTATTATCCATTTCCTTTAAAACTTCTTATTTTAAATATTTTTAAATATATAGGTGTTATGTTGTAGATATTCAATTCAATTTATCAGTAGCAATATATTCTTAGTCAAATAAATCTCAAATTTTCTTACCACCATAGACCATAAGTCCATTGTTTGGCTATATGTATCAATGGGACAAAAATTGGTGTTTCAAACTTTTAGGTTCACCACTGTTTAATTGTTATCTAGCTAAATGTTAAGAAAACTTAATTTCATGCAGGTGATGACTGAGTCTTTTACAATGAATCGTCCTCACATTGCTGAGAAGTTTGTCCACATGTTGATGGGCCAGGCTCAAGAGACGGAGAAAACTGTCACTTTTGATTCCAAGCATTTACAGGCCTGCTTGTCAGAACTGGCCAGGAATGTCATGGCCAGGGAGAAACATAACTTTGAAAGGTAACAAAGTTGGATCTGGTTTTAGAAAAATTTATTTTTATAAAATAAATATTTTATATGATTTCCTGTTGGCTTGGTTGTTTTTCTTATTTTTTCATTAATAAAAACAATGGCAGAGGAGAAGTGTTTGTAACGACGAGCTGTTTAGTCAAACCCAGGTGGCAATGTTTTGGAAAGTTGGATTTTTATAACCTTTTGAAAAAATTTAGATAGGGTTGAAGTTTTTGAGTTGTTTTAATCTGTTGTGTTTTTTTACATGAGATGGCAAGAAAGTGAAAATACCGTATCAAATATTGAAATGGGACATTTCAAATTCCATGAATCAAATACCAATTTTAGTTGAGTCTAATCATTGTCCGAGTTTAAATTCTGGAGGAATTTTCTTAGCATTTATCTTATCACGATTTTAATTCTGTAATCAAAATCATTTTTCACTCAGTTATAAAAAAATTCTTTGCTCCTTCTAATTGTTATATGCTGATAGAATTACAGGCCTGTATCACTTACTAGTATCACCTGTAAATTACTAGAACACATAATATATAGTAGAATAGTTAACCACCTTGACAAATATAATGCCCTATGCCCACATCAACACGGCTTTAGAAAAAACAGATCATGTGAAACACAATCAATAGGTTTAATAGATGAACTATCAAAAGGCTTGGACAAAAATGATCAAATAGATACAATATTACTAGACTTCTCAAAAGCATTTGACAAAGTTCACCACCTTAGTTTACTTAAAAAAACTTAACTACTTTGGAATCTCAGGTTCCTTACATCACTGGATCCAAGACTTCCTTTTGGGCAGGGAGCAAACTGTAATAATTAATGGATCTAAATCTGCACCAATAAAGGTTAACTCAGGAGTTCCACAAGGAACTGTGCTAGGTCCCTTACTCTTTTTAATTTATATAAATGATTTACCCAACAACATCTCAACAGGTACAAAAGTTAGGCTATTTGCTGATGATTGTATAATCTATAGAACAATTAAATCAGAACAAGATAGCAACATTTTACAAAAAGACTTAGATGAATTGATAAAATGGGAAACTAACTGGAGAATGTCTTTCCATCCAGAAAAGTGTCAACTGTTAAGAGTAACAAAGAAAAAGAAACAAATAAATTCAAAATATTACATTCATGGAAAAGAACTGACCCAAACTAAAGATGCAAAATACTTAGGAGTCTTAATAAATGAGAAACTATCATGGAATCCCCATGTCAATGAAGTTATTAAAAAATCAAACAAAACCTTAGGCTTTATAAAAAGGAACTTTAACAAATGTAATAGAGATATAAAACTAAAATGCTACCTCACTTTGGTGAGACCTGCACTAGAATATGCATCTTCTGTATGGGACCCATCCACCAAAGAAAACATTGATAAACTAGAACAAATTCAAAAAAGAGCTGCCAGATTCATTACTGGAGAATATTCGAAACTGACAAGAGTAACACCATTAGTTAAATCATTAAACCTTGAAACACTAGAGGATAGAAGAACCAAGAGCAAAGTAGTAATCATACATAAAGCAATTAATTCTAATTTAGAAATACAACACAAAGATAACTTAATACAACCCTCAGATAGACATAAGGATAAAAACACCTTTCTTATTCCGTATGCAAGAACAAACACATACAAGTTTTCCTTCTTCCCGTCCGGAATTCGGGCGTGGAATGGGTTGCCTGAAGAATCCAGGAAAACCAACACTTTATCAACATTTAAATCTCTAATAAAAATGCAGGACTAAACACAAACCATAGATAAGCGTAGGACGCAATAATCTTCTGTATAGAAGGAGCGTCTGTAAACAGATAAGATAAGATAAGAAGTATATTATTAGGTTGAATTTAAGTATTACATCACAGTACTACTGAATGATTTCTCTTTATCTCCAGCTACTCCATGTATTATGAAAATCTTTTGAGAGTTCAGCATCAACTCATGTTTCAAAAAGAGCGGGTAGGAAATCTTGACTTTTATTTTACCCAATGAATTAAACTGTCCAATCACCAAGTGAAATTAACGTAAACAAATTAACTAAATATCTTCAATGAAAATTGTTTCATTTTATTTTTTATTGAATATTCCATATACATTTTACAAACTCCGCCTCTAAGTAAAAGTGCACATTACTGTCTTAGTGTAAATATTCTCCCGTGCCTAATAATTTTTCCAAAAATGTAACATGCGTCGTATGTATCAAATTAATTTTTTATCCAGTTTCAATGAATATTTCATCAGTTGAGCATTGGTACTAAACCACTTCCATTATATGGAAATATTGGAAACTTAGACGTGGCTAATACATGAAAACTTAGACATGGCTAATACATGAAAACTTAGAAGTGGCTAATACATGAAAACTTAGACGTGGCTAATACATGAAAACTTAGACGTGGCTAATACATGAAAACTTAGAAGTGGCTAATACATGAAAACTTAGACGTGGCTAATACATGAAAACTTAGACGTGGCTAATACATGAAAACTTAGACGTGGCTAATACATGAAAACTTAGACATGTCTGACACCTGAAAACTTAGACATGTCTAACACCTGAAAATCTGCAGCTAAATTTAAGTACCAAATATTTATTGCCATCAGATGAACAAAACATTTTTTGTTCAATTTTATTTTCAACACTCATAAATTAATTGATTTTTTAAAAACTTGGTATTCTATACTTTAGGAAATCAGATATCTAAAAGACCAGTTGAAACAAGCTCAGAGTGACACCCGTGTCGCTGTACAATGTCAACTTGCCGATGAAGCTCATGATCTCTTGATGGGTTAGTCAGTTTGATAAGAGTGTATTTTTATATGACATTACGCCTGGGTCTAGTGTTTAATCTTGATCTTTTGTATTGAAACAAATGCATTAAAAAATAATATTAAATATTGCATACAAACTGATCCATAGAAGTGACAAGCAGCTATAATAGAACTGTTCAATACACATCCAGCTAAAATAGAACTGTTCAATACACATCCAGCTAAAATAGAACTGTTCAATACACATCCAGCTAAAATAGAACTCTTCAATACACATCCAGCTAAAATAGAACTCTTCAATACACATGCAGCTAAAATAGAACTGTTCAATACACATCCAGCTAAAATATAACTCTTCAATACACATGCAGCTAAAATAGAACTCTTCAATACACATCCAGCTAAAATAGAACTCTTCAATACACATCCAGCTAAAATAGAACTCTTCAATACACATGCAGAGTTTGTATTGCTGCAAACATACTACCTGTAATTAAGGTGTTTGTGTGATTAAACTGATGTTTAGGGAATAACTCCACACTCAAATTACAGGAACACAACTCTATGTTGCCATATCTTTAACCTAAATCTCTATTGCAGCCTCATTCTTTACATTGACAACATCCAATAAAAAATATTTATTTGCCACTTACTCTAAACAGCAAAGGCATCGAGAAATCGGGCTATCAAGTCTTTTACCAAGCTTAAGCCAGCCTCTTAACTCCCATCCATAATACCAGCTAACTCTTACTATCCAAGCTTAAGCCAGCCTCTTAACTCCCATCCATAATACCAGCTAACTCTTACTATCCAAGCTTAAGCCAGCCTCTTAACTCCCATCCATAATACCAGCTAACTCTTACTATCCAAGCTTAAGCCAGCCTCTTAACTCCCATCCATAATACCAGCTAACTCTTACTATCCAAGCTTAAGCCAGCCTCTTAAATCCCATCCATAATACCAGCTAACTCTTACTATCCAAGCTTAAGCCAGCCTCTTAACTCCCATCCATAATACCAGCTAACTCTTACTATCCAAGCTTAAGCCAGCCTCTTAACTCCCATCCATAATACCAGCTAACTCTTACTATCCAAGCTTAAGCCAGCCTCTTAACTCCCATCCATAATACCAGCTAACTCTTACTATCCAAGCTTAAGCCAGCCTCTTAACTCCCATCCATAATACCAGCTAACTCTTACTATCCAAGCTTAAGCCAGCCTCTTAACTCCCATCCATAATACCAGCTAACTCTTACTATCCAAGCTTAAGCCAGCCTCTTAACTCCCATCCATAATACCAGCTAACTCTTACTATCCAAGCTTAAGCCAGCCTCTTAACTCCCATCCATAATACCAGCTAACTCTTACTATCCAAGCTTAAGCCAGCCTCTTAACTCCCATCCATAATACCAGCTAACTCTTACTATCCAAGCTTAAGCCAGCCTCTTAACTCCCATCCATAATACCAGCTAACTCTTACTATCCAAGCTTAAGCCAGCCTCTTAACTCCCATCCATAATACCAGCTAACTCTTACTATCCAAGCTTAAGCCAGCCTCTTAACTCCCATCCATAATACCAGCTAACTCTTACTATCTATAAAATGAAAAGTTCACAATAATCAATTAACTGTACATCAGATAAAAGTCTGATGAAACAAATGACATTGGTCCTAGGTATAAAGTACTTCTTCAAGAATAACTTAAATTTGTTGACCCAGATGTTCATTCAGTTTTGTTTAGTTGGCCGTACAATTTATAAATTATGTTTGTTAGTTCACATAAACTAACATTGACTTTGTCTCTCTAGAAGTGACAGCGCTGCGCTGTAAGATTGCAGAAATGAGGGAGGTCAGCCTGACCCAAGAGAGGGATCTGAGGGAGAGAGTGAGAGAAGAGTACCAGGACCTGATCCACAACATCTTCAACTCCACGTTCCAGCTCCGCAACAAGTTTGACCTGTTTAGGTACGATCTGCTTCACAGCATAGTAACATTACTATTAAATGTGGAACTGATGTTACACAGCATAGTACAATTACTATTAAATATGGACCTAATGTTACACAGCATAGTAACATTACTATTACATATGGACCTAATGTTACACAGCATAGTACAATTACTATTAAATATGGACCTAATGTTACACAGCATAGTAACATTACTATTACATATGGACCTAATGTTACACAGGATATAGTAACATTACTATTAAATATGGACCTAATGTTACATTAAGATATGGATTTACTGTTAAAGTTTCTTTGCAATGTATAGGTCTGTTAGATTTTGGAAAATAATGTTAAATTCTGTTATTTTGCTAATAACTTCGATCAAATTTAAATATTTAATTTTTGTCTTTAAACTTTGTAAGAAAGAACAAATAGATTTAATATCTGTTGCCTGTGCAGACATTGTTAATCAGAGAGAATTCTCTTGTATATCTTTCATAGGTGTTCAATGTATTCATATTTAAAGAAACATTTTATAATGATAGTAAAATAAATGAAAAATGTTACAGAAACAAATAAAAATTATTTGCACTGAAATATTTACAAGAATGACGTATGTTAGAGCAACAACGTAAATTATTTGTACTGAAATATTGACAGGAATGACCTACATGACGATGTCCTGGTCAAGATCGATGAGACCAGAAAAGAAGCTTTTGAGGCCATGAGTAAACTACAGCAGAAGTTCAAAGGAAGTGCAGGTCAATAGTTTATTTTGTGTCATTTGTTACAAGGTCAGAGGTTATAGTTTACTTCTATGTGACACTTGTGTTATTTCAGGTTATAAGGTCAGAGGTTAGAGCATTCCAAGAAGAGATTATATCATTCTAGCTCATCTTTTTTGTGGTTTTTTTTTAATTTAAATTTCAGAATCACTTGCTGAGAGACTTTTACGTTAGATGAAATCTTTTCTCTATCAGATCAGATGTGATAACAATGATTTGAAATATCAAAAAGTTTGATCATATGCAGGAACTATAATCACGACATATATTCTACAGTAATTCCTAAAATATTGTCTTAGCATATTGATAATTTATTGATATCATGGATGTTTTCCTAGATGAGAATGAGCTGAAGTCCCACTTGGATGAAGCGGATCAACTGAGAAAACTGCAAGCTGAGAATCATCGTCAGTCACAACTCATTCTCAAGATGAAAGTTGTCAATGCTTGGAGACAGACTGTCAAAACACACAACTTTGTTAAATCTGTGAGTCTGTCATTAAAAGTCTGCATATTTGTACTTCAACAACCTGCATAAGTTATGGGACTTATCTCACTGAATTGTAGATCTTAAAAGAAGCCCCCTCTCATGAAACTGATGTGCCATATCATGTGATATATATATTATTGTGATAAAATTGATGTGCCATATCATGTGATATATATATTATTGTGATAAAATTGATGTGCCATATCATGTGATATAGATATTGTGATAAAATTGATGTGCCATATCATGTGATATAGATATTGTTGTGATAAAATTGATGTGCCATATCATGTGATATAGATATTGCTGTGATCAAATTGATGTGCCATATTATGTGATATAGATATTGTTGTGATAAAATTGATGTGCCATATCATGTGATGCAGATATTGTTTCCCCTGTTCCATGTACAGACAGCAGAGTTACGTAAACAGTCCGAGGCCAGTAAGAAGGAGCACATGGAGGTTCGCATGCTGGCCGAAGAGGAGATGATCCTACTGAGACAGCAGCTGGTGGCCATACGTCGGGCCATGACGGCAGTGGACAAGGACTGTAATCAAGTCAGGAAAAAACTACAAAGAGAGGTAATTCAGTCCAGAAAAAAAAATCTTATTAAAAAAATATCCATAGCATGTAGGGCTATTTGTCTACACACCGCTGTCTGTGAATCAAAATATTCTGGATAAAGTCAGCAATTTTCTGACATACAACATTATCAACATCTTAAATCAACAGTTGTATTCATAACAAGCTTTTAGTAGGGGTTGCAGTCTGTCTTTCAGAATAGATTACATCAATTGTGATACTTTCATTCTTTAGGGAAGGATCATATTATAAATATAGATTACATTAATTTAGATAGATTGATTATCTTGAGAAAGCTCTATGTCATTATTTATCTGTGCTGTTTGGACTTAATGACATGAAGAGTTTCTCTAGGCTCCATTGTGTCAATGGTTTGATTAGAACATAGTAAAATTAAGGTTTTTACTCTTTTGTATGTGTGTGTAGTCTGATTAACTTTTCTATTACCTAATGCAACAGTTATTGGTTTTGAACATTTATTTTAAATACACTACAGCTACTTAGATAGTTATTTTATTAATGTTTCTTGTCTTGTTTGTCTGCTGATGAAATCATTTGACCCAAATGACCTTTTAAATGCCCTGTCTTTACTTTCATACCTAAACATATCTTCTTGCACTATTTATTTATGTATTCTAAAACATATCTTCTTGCACTATTTATTTATGTATTCTAAATGTAGTTGAAAATAAGATCTGAGAGAGAACATGAAGAGGCACAAAGGGAGAGAAGCAAACTACAGCTGGAGAAGGCCAAACAAGAAAGTTTAATCAAGTTGGTAAGTTGATGTAGAGAATTATATAGAAACAAATTATAGAAATGCATTTAATACAGTTATTCTGTCGAGAAGGGGTGGCGTCTACGTGGCACGAAAGATGAGTAGGGAAGCGGATTTGGCTGCAACCCAAAACTGACAACCCTGTGAGGTAATGCCGAAGTCGATATGTTAGGTGTTAGGTGCTAGTCACATATGATTACAGTCGCTGTACGGATCTTAGGCAGAGCATTAGATGCAATGCCGATGATGAGAACCAAAGTACCCGTTGAGGGTCGGGTTATTCTGAAGCGACCGTTTCATCCCCCTCAATTTTACTAGCAACGCCATTGAGTCGTGCCAATTTAGGGCCAGGATCGCCAGTACAGATTAGAAAGAGGTATCGCAAAGAACGTAGCGGAAGCCAGCTCGGAGGAAACCCTTCAGTGGGGGCTTACACCCTAGGTAGGTCATTGATGATCCCTCCTTGAGGCAATCATAACCATAGAGACATCGTGTGCTTTGCCTGGGTGTCCCTGAAGTGGTGGTGAGTCGAAGTAGACAAAATTCCACCCCTCCTTGTGAGGTCACTTTTAGTGGGAGGCATTTTTGACTTTACGTTCTGGATGCCCAGGCGGCCGCTTCAGAAGCAACCCTTTCAGGGGGTCTCTCGGCTGTTAAGTCCCCTTGGGGGAGGGGTGGGATAGCTGAGGTGGTTTTCCGAGAAGACCCATGAAGAGCACTAGGCTCAGGGCTGCTGATTTTCTTCCGCACATAGGATATTGAATATAGCTGGTGATTGGATGTAGAGAATTATATAGAAACATTTAATATATCTGGTAATATAGACATTCATTTAACATAATGTGATACAAAAGGGCAGAGTCAGAGGATTTGTGAAGATTCAAGAAATCAGGCGTTTTATCAGTACATGAAACAGTTTGTGCTAACTGGTAAATATTGGCAATCCAGGTGGTGCAATGAATGTTTTCTCTTTTCTGAGTTTGAGTTTTCACATCAATAAATTCAAGAGTGTTTGATATGAAAGTAAAGAGACAGCTAGTGTAAACTGTTTATGATCCAGATTTTAAAGACCAGATTCCCTGTCACAGGTGGATGATCTGAAGGACAAAGAGTCGAGGCTCATGATTTTGGAAGATGACAAAGACCGGGCCAGTAAGTTGACACAATTGGCTTATGAGAAAACCAAAAGGGAAAAAGAAATGATCAAGAAAAAACTCAACCATGAACGCACTTTGAAACTAGATGCATTCAGTCGGGTGGACAATCTGCAATCTCAGGTAGGATAGTGGTGGTCCCTCTGATTCAGTCGGGTGGACAATCTGCAATCTCAGGTAGGATAGTGGTGGTCAAGTATTGGACAATGGTGGTGGTCAAGTATTGGTCAATGGTGGTGGTCAAGTATTGGTCAATGGTGGTGGTCAAGTATTGGACAATGGTGGTGGTCAAGTATTGGACAATGGTGGTGGTCAAGTATTGGTCAATGGTGGTGGTCAAGTATTGGTCAATGGTGGTGGTCAAGTATTGGTCAATGGTGGTGGTCAAGTATTGGTCAATGGTGGGGGTCAAGTATTGGTCAATGGTGGTGGTCAAGTATTGGACAGTGGTGGTGGTCAAGTATTGGTCAATGGTGGTGGTCAAGTATTGGTCAATGGTGGTGGTCAAGTATTGGTCAATGGTGGTGGTCAAGTATTGGTCAATGATGGTGGTCAAGTATTGGACAGTGGTGGTGGTCAAGTATTGGTCAATGGTGGTGGCCCCTCTGTTTTCAGTGGTCATAAATTGATATCTCATTTGATTATAGTTTTAAGAGGGAGTAATGCCTTCATTCAGTGTTGGTTAATATAAAAGAAGTAACTCAAGATATGAACATTTAATTTAAATGATTAATTTTGGTCACTAAAATCATATATCTATTTACTAGGGATGAATTCAACATGGAATCTGAGAAGAAATGCAATTAATGGTGTAACCTTTGTAGACTGGAAAGAGAAAAATTTCCATTACTTGAATATAAAATAATTATTAAGGGTGTGAGAAATCACTGTTATTATTATGTTGAATGAATGACCCCCTTTCCAGTCCGTGACGGACTATGGGGCAAGTGATGTAGCGTTCACAAGTTTTTAGCCACCACTAACGAGCAGGGCGAATGTGTGGTCAGCACAATGCCCGAAGGGCCTTGCCAGTACCCGGGCTCGATCCCGCGACTTAGGATCAACCTCGGATCTATAGTCCAGTGCGCTACCACTTAGACCATCGCGCCCATATTATTATATTGATATTGGAATAAGAATAGTTTATCTAAATGAATGAGATTATGAGTGAACTGAAAGTATTATTTGCTATTGTGTTCACCTGAGAGTATTATTGACTGTAGCAAGAGACTATATTTAGTGTTTTCACGGGGAATGTTGGGTGCCAGTGTGACCATAGAGAGATAAAGGAGGTTGACAGTGATATTAATGACAGCAGATGGTTGACTGCATGATGTTTGACTCCTCTGGTAGTAAGAAAATTTGGCCAGTGTGTTGCGTGGCTTTACTGTGTTTCCAGGGTGTGTGTTTTTAACAGTGTTATACACAAGATCAATAAGTAATTACATGACACAACATCAATAGGTCAGTACATGACACAACATCAATAGGTAATTACATGACACAACATCAATAGGTCAGTACATGACACAACATCAATAAGTAATTACATGACACAAAATCAATAGGTCAGTACATGACACAACATCAATAGGTAATTACATGACACAACATCAATAAGTAATTACATGACACAACATCAATAAGTAATTACATGACACAAAATCAATAAGTCAGTACATGACACAACATCAATAAGTAATTACATGACACAACATCAATAAGTAATTACATGACACAACATCAATAAGAAAGTACAAGACACAACATCAATAAGTAATTACATGACACAACATCAATAAGTAATTACATGACACAACTTCAATAAGACAGCACAAGACACAACATCAATAAGTAATTACATGACACAACATCAATAAGTAATTACATGACACAACATCAATAAGTAATTACATGACACAACATCAATAAGTTAGTACATGACACTACATCAATAAGTAACTACATGACACAACATCAATAAGCCAGTACATGACACAACATCAATAAGTAATTACATGACACAAAATCAATAAGTAATTACATGACACAACATCAATAAGAAAGTACAAGACACAACATCAATAAGTAATTACATGACACAACATCAATAAGTAATTACATGACACAACATCAATAAGTCAGTACAAGACACAACATCAATAAGTAATTACAAGACACAACATCAATAAGTAATTACATGACACAACATCAATAAGTAATTACAAGACACAACATCAATAAGTAATTACAAGACACAACATCAATAAGTAATTACATGACACAACATCAATAAGTCAGTACATGACACAACATCAATAAGTAATTACATGACACAACATCAATAAGTAATTACAAGACACAACATCAATAAGTAATTACATGACACAACATCAATAAGAAAGTACAAGACACAACATCAATAAGTAATTACATGACACAACATCAATAAGTAATTACATGACACAACATCAATAAGAAAGTACAAGACACAACATCAATAAGTAATTACATGACACAACATCAATAAGTAATTACATGACACAACATCAATAAGTAATTACAAGACACAACATCAATAAGTAATTACATGACACAACATCAATAAGTCAGTACAAGACACAACATCAATAAGTAATTACATGACACAACATCAATAAGTAATTACAAGACACAACATCAATAAGTAATTACATGACACAACATCAATAAGTCAGTACAAGACACAACATCAATAAGTAATTACATGACACAACATCAATAAGTAATTACATGACATAACATCAATAAGTCAGTACAAGACACAACATCAATAAGTAATTACAAGACACAACATCAATAAGTAATTACATGACACAACATCAATAAGTAATTACATGACATAACATCAATAAGTCAGTACAAGACACAACATCAATAAGTAATTACAAGACACAACATCAATAAGTAATTACAAGACACAACATCAATAAGACAGTACATGACACAACATCAATAAGTAATTACAAGACACAACATCAATAAGTAATTACAAGACACAACATCAATAAGACAGTACATGACACAACATCAATAAATAATTACAAGACACAACATCAATAAGTCAGTACATGACACAACATCAGTAAGTAATTACATGACATAACATCAATAAGTCAGTACAAGACACAACATCAATAAATAATTACAAGACACAACATCAATAAGTAATTACATGACATAACATCAATAAGTCAGTACAAGACACAACATCAATAAGTAATTACATGACACAACATCAATAAGTAATTACAAGACACAACATCAATAAGTAATTACATGACACAACATCAATAAGTAATTACATGACACAACATCAATAAGAAAGTACAAGACACAACATCAATAAGTAATTACATGACACAACATCAATAAGTAATTACATGACACAACATAAATAAGTAATTACAAGACACAACATCAATAAGTAATTACATGACACAACATCAATAAGTCAGTACAAGACACAACATCAATAAGTAATTACATGACACAACATCAATAAGTAATTACAAGACACAACATCAATAAGTAATTACATGACACAACATCAATAAGTCAGTACAAGACACAACATCAATAAGTAATTACATGACACAACATCAATAAGTAATTACATGACATAACATCAATAAGTCAGTACAAGACACAACATCAATAAGTAATTACAAGACACAACATCAATAAGTAATTACATGACACAACATCAATAAGTAATTACATGACATAACATCAATAAGTCAGTACAAGACACAACATCAATAAGTAATTACAAGACACAACATCAATTAGTAATTAAATGACACAACATCAATAAGTAATTAAATGACACAACATCAATAAGTAATTACAAGACACAACATCAATAAGTCAGTACAAGACACAACATCAATAAGTAATTACATGACACAACATCAATAAGTCAGTACAAGACACAACATCAATAAGTAATTACATGACACAACATCAATAAGTAATTACAAGACACAACATCAATAAGTAATTACATGACACAACATCAATAAGTCAGTACAAGACACAACATCAATAAGTAATTACAAGACACAACATCAATAAGTAATTACAAGACACAACATCAATAAGTAATTACATGACATAACATCAATAAGTCAGTACAAGACACAACATCAATAAGTAATTACAAGACACAACATCAATAAGTAATTACATGACATAACATCAATAAGTCAGTACAAGACACAACATCAATAAGTAATTACAAGACACAACATCAATAAGTAATTACAAGACACAACATCAATAAGTAATTACATGACATAACATCAATAAGTCAGTACAAGACACAACATCAATAAGTAATTACAAGACACAACATCAATAAGTCAGTACAAGACACAACATCAATAAGTAATTACAAGACACAACATCAATAAGTAATTACATGACATAACATCAATAAGTCAGTACAAGACACAACATCAATAAGTAATTACAAGACACAACATCAATAAGTAATTACAAGACACAACATCAATAAGACAGTACATGACACAACATCAATAAGTAATTACAAGACACAACATCAATAAGTAATTACAAGACACAACATCAATAAGACAGTACATGACACAACTTCAATAAGTAATTACATGACACAAAATCAATAAGTCAGTACAAGGTACATCATCAATAAGTCAGTATATGACACAACAGTAACATAAACCAATTATAAGCTACAGGTCTCAACTATGATGTCAGCCTATGAGTCTAATAAACATATTTTATCATCTTTTTTTTCAGGTCTATGATTATGAAACATGTTTACTAAACAGACCTCTGTCCTCAGTGACCCCAACTATGGGTAAACTTGTTTAAATTTTATTAATGGAATATTAGACATTTCTTAATTTGATGAAACTCAGCCAGAAATATTTACATTATTTATTAATATAAGTGTGATGAAACCTATTGCAATATCAAAGATATTATTTCTATTATTTAAGTTTATTATGATGATAGTATAGTACCAATTATGACTATAGATAGTAGAATAACTATCTAGTTATGACTATAGATAGTAGATAAACGATCTAGTTGTCAACACGTAACCATGGATCTTGCCACATATTTGTGTCTAGTCTTTATCTTCTTAAAAGATACATTTTGTTTATGTTAAAAAAATTTATTACAATATTAACTATTCCAATATATATATAAATTTTTAACACAGATTTGAATAGTTCTGATTCAGATACTAATTACAGATATTTTTTTTTGTTGTAAAGATCAAACTAATTTATTCATAACAAAATTATTTCCAGCCAAGCAGATGTCGAGGGCCATGTCAGCTGGCATGACAAGACAGAGTCGTCCATCTACAAGTGGGTCACACTGGCCCCCGCCTGTCCCATGGCCAGCTAACCGAAGCCTGACCCCCCTGGGAGAAGTCCCTATGGACATGAACTTAATGATGAACAATGAAAGCAAGAAAATTCAGAGACCAAAAACTGTAAGTCAAGTCTCATTTATTTTTATTGTTATAAATTAAAAGATACAAGGTCAAACCAGACATTGATAACATACGTTTCTCAACAAATAATTAACATTATAAATATTTATTTACATTATATATTACTTTATATTGTTACATTATATTTTTATTGAATAAATAGGTTGGCGGTCGACTACGCAGCAGAATAGCTGAACAGCTGTTGAATGAGCTGGAGCCAATCCCACATCACACCATTGTACAACTGGCGCCATATCAAGGGGAGGCTGCCAAGAGAGCAGACAAATTCTAAATAAACGCAGTTATTTCCCTTACAACAATAAGCTGACAAGTTCTCAAGTTTTTTTCTGCAAAGTATTTTTGACAATAAGAATGAACTGTCATTTGGATTTTCAAACTTTATTTTCAAAATTAATTAAACAACATTTCTTTTAATGATAAACGTAGCTTATGTGTAAGGTACTGTCATTTATGTGGTTGCTAGGATATGAATGTTTAATACTTATATGTACATGTATGTTATTATCATTATGTAAAGCCCTGTGAGCCCAGTTCCTACCTGGGGTACAGCGCTATGTATACTATCAATTTATAATTATTATTATTATTAGAAATCTGATTGTAGGATCTATCATGTAACTTGAGTCTTGAAATATTTTGATCATTTAAATATTAACCTTTTCATAAATTTTTTCTTTTAAAATAATTTGGAAGTAATTTTTATTAACTTTTTGTATTATTTTATTTTATTGATGTAAAGTAAAAAAATAAATAAACGATGCAATAAAATTATTTGAATGGAACTAGGAATTTTTTTTTAATTTGAATGAGATTCTAGGAAGACATGTTAAACATATCAGCCTGTGTTGTTATATAAATAAAGTAATTTAAGGATGTTAAACATATCAGCCTGTGTTGTTATATAAATAAAGTAAATTAAGGATGTTAAACATATCAGCCTGTGTTGTTATATAAATAAAGTAATTTAAGGATGTTAACCAATTTTTAAAAAATGTGGAATGACTTCTTAAAATTAGCATACTGTATATTAGAAATGTTTATTGTAATTGATAATTTTCATGTTGACTTATTATGACAGTTATTGTATGTTTTGGGTTTTTTTTATTGTTGAAAATTTCTTTTATGTAAACATTGATGTAAAAGTGAAATCACATTTGTATTGCTAACAGCTTTTGTGTTTACAGAGTAAATGACATCACTGATAAATTTATTGTGAAATCATCAACTTCGTGGTCACAGCATCAACTTGTGGTCACAGCACCAAATTCGTGGTCACAGCATCAACTTGTGGTCACAGCATCAACTTCGTGGTCAGAGCATCAACTTGTGGTCACAGCATCAACTTCGTGGTCAGAGCATCAACTTCGTGGTCACAGCATCAACTTGTGGTCACAGCATCAACTTCGTGGTCACAGCATCAACTTGTGGTCACAGCATCAACTTCGTGGTCAGAGCATCAACTTGTGGTCACAGCATCAACTTCGTGGTCAGAGCATCAACTTGTGGTCACAGCATCAACTTGTGGTCACAGCATCAACTTGTGGTCACAGCATCAACTTGTGGTCACAGCATCAACTTGTGGTCACAGCATCAACTTGTGGTCACAGCATCAACTTGTGGTCACAGCATCAACTTGTGGTCACAGCATCAACTTGTGGTCACAGCATCAACTTGTGGTCACAGCATCAACTTCGTGGTCAGAGCATCAACTTGTGGTCACAGCATCAATTTCGTGGTCACAGCATCAACTTCGAGGTCACAGCATCAACTTCGTGGTCACAGCATCAACTTCGAGGTCACAGCATCAAAGCAGAACAAAAAAAAATTAAGGAAATCATGGGATCAGGGATGGTTATATATTCAGGATTTTATCATAAGCATTAAATTCAAAGAATATAATCTCTGGAATGTATAAATGTCATCAAATTTTATATTTGACCATAATAAATTTCTTGTGTTTTACATAATATTCATTTTAATGCTGAAATTGTTCCTTTTAGAATAACATTTTGAAACAGTTTTATTTCAACACATTTTATGTGCACACTACAATTCATTAAATAATTGGCTAGTAATGGTTTTTTTTTCTATAAAGCATAAGTGTCACCGTTGGCAGAACCTTGATAGGGGAGTGTCCACCTGTTTGTAAACTTCACATTATAATTATTATTAATCCGCATGTCGCTGTATAAAATCTTAAAATCAATGCACATCAGGACAAATTGTCACAGACATCAAGAAGGACAAATTGTCACAGACATCAAAACCAGTGCACCTAAAGATGCATTCACGTGGGGCACACATACCTCTAAGTGTGTCACTTAGAGCAACAATTTGTTTACCATCTAATACACATAAGCACACATTGTTTAAAAGGGGGACATACTTTTGAAAAAGTTTATTCTTGACACTAATGTTGATGATATATTTTCAAAGCTTATTATTCACTGAAAGGTGCAAGTTGTTGTTTGTGTTACTGGCACAATGACTTCCCAATAGAAATATATTGTTGTTTGTGTTACTGGCACAATGACTTCCCAATAGAAATATATTGTTGTTTGTGATACTGGCACAATGACTTCCCAATAGAAATATAAATAGCAAACTTGAGTTGAGAAACTGATGATCATGGAATTCATAAAAATTATAAAAAGAAAAAATGCTACTTTAAAAAATGCTTTATTTTAAAGGCTTTGTTAAATTTGTGGTCATAAAGAATGAGAACTGCATTACTATGATTTTATAGTAATAATGTTATTAAATTTATTTACTTTTATCAAATACTTTTCTCCATTCAACAATAAATATTTATTTATATCTGAGCATTCATGTCATTCCAATGTACACACTGTAAACCTTTTTTCATAACATTTTATAAACATTAAATCTAGTAAGTTTTGATAATTGTTTGGCTTTTTATTGATGTCACAGTATTAATAATCTAAAAAAATAATTTAAATTCTTTATAATAATTTATTGGTAAATCAACTTGTTATCATGTGGGCAATTATTTGTCAAATAGATGGGTATGAAAAGCTAGATTCAATGACTTCTCCACCATTTCAACAAAGAGAGGTAATAACGACAAACATAAAATGTTTCACAATTTCTGTATTATGTCCCTTCATACACTGTAAGTTCATTTTTTAAATAAAACTTTCAACAACTCCTTTCATTTCGCTCTAAGGTACTTGTGTATTTCAATGAAAAAGTCATTGCTGAAGGCGAGTCAAGCACAGTGGACAGACAGTGTGTTCCTACTTCGTGTTAACTCTGGGTAAACCTTTGGAGCACACATTGAGCTGTTAATAGTGACAAGGGAGAGAGATTTGTATCTCCGTTCAGACGGGATGAGTGTGTGTGTGGGGAGGGGGGGGGGAGTTAGACCCTCAAAATATCCATAATATATCCAGATGATCAGTCCATGAAATGTCCAGATGATCAGTCCTGAAATGTCCTTATGACCTTCCTGAAATGTCCAAATGACTAGACCTGAAATGACCAAATGACCAGTCCTGAAATGTCCAAATGACTAGTCCTGAAATTTCCAAATGACCAGTCCTGAAATGTCCAAATGACTAGTCCTGAAATTTCCAAATGACCAGTCCTGAAATGTCCAAATGACTAGTCCTGAAATGTCCAAATGACCAGTCCTGAAATGTCCAAATGACTAGTCCTGAAATGTCAAAATGACCAGCCCTGAAATGTCCAAATGACCAGTCCTGAAATGTCCAAATGACCAGTCCTGAAATGTCCATGCAGTCCCAGCTTAGAACAAGTTGAGGGGTGTGTGTGTAGGAGGACGGCGGTTTGTTTTTTCAGCAGCTTACTACTGGTATAACCATAGCTGCTGACCTGGTCTCGTTGGTCCACCACCAGACCAATATTTTTAGACTGAGATTTGATGAAGTGTGGCCCCGGGGACCAATCTTTGACCAACTGGTTCTTGTTGATCTCTGTTTTGTTATTCACAATCTCAAGTTACACTCAACCAATCAGTACAACATAAATAAGACAACTTTTGACTATTGAACGTTCAACCGGGACATTGTTGTTTTAATGTTGAAACAAGTTCAACCAAGACAATTTTTTTTGTCAGAAACGGCTTAAAGAAAGAGATTTCTTCTACTAATGGCTTTACTGTAAGATCATAATTGTTTGCTAAAATAACATTAGTTCAACCAGAGAAACGATTGGTACATTCAGTGACTGGGTTGGTAAGACTATGGCAGGGCTGGTACAGGTAATGGCAAGGTTGGTAATGTAATGGCAGGAATGGTACAGGTAATGGCAGGAATGGTACAGGTAATGGCAGGGTTGGTACATGTAATGGCAGGAATGGTACAGGTAATGGCAGGGTTGGTACAGGTAATGGCAGGGTTGGTACAGATAATGGCAGGGTTGGTACATGTAATGGCAGGGTTGGTACAGGTAATGGCAGGGTTGGTACAGGTAATGGCAGGGTTGGTACAGATAATGGCAGGAATGGTACAGGTAATGGCAGGGTTGGTACAGGTAATGGCGGGGTTGGTACAGGTAATGGCAGGAATGGTACAGGTAATGGCGGGGTTGGTACAGATAATGGCAGGGTTGGTACAGGTTAGGGCATGAATGGTACATATAATGGCAGGGTTGGTACAGGTAATGGCAGGAATTGTACAGATAATGGCAGCGTTGGTACAGGTAATGGCAGGGTTGGTACAGGTAATGGCAGGAATGGTACATATAATGGCAGGGTTGGTACAGGTAATGATTTATTTTCAACTTCATCGCTTCATACAAAAACACAAATGACAATATTGGCACTGTCAATCGCGGTTGTTGTTTTATTTCTTAATTTTTTGAAATTATTATTATTTATTTTTTTGTGTGTGTGCTTATTGCACTGATTGTTTTGGTACAACCCTTGACAGGTATGCTGCAATCCAATGTTTTGCTAACACAACAATAAATTTAATGAGAGAGAAAAGGGAACAAATTCGCCTTCTTGGAAATGACGTAGCGTAAGCTTAACATATCCAATTGAGGGACCAATGTGTTCGTACTGTGGGTCTCACTGGGTGGAGTGTTTGTACTGTGGGTCTCACTGGGTGGAGTGTTTGTACTGTGGGCCTCACTGGGTGAAGTGTTTGTGAAGTGTTTGTACTGTGAGCCTCACTGGCTGGACTGTTTGTACTGTGGGCCTCACTGGCTGGAGTGTTTGTACTGTGGGCCTCACTGGCTGTAGTGTTTGTACTGTGGGCCTCACTGGGTGGAGTGTTTGTAATGTGGGCCTCACTGGCTGTAGTGTTTGTACTGTGGGCCTCACTGGGTGGAGTGTTTGTAATGTGGGCCTCACTGGCTGTAGTGTTTGTACTGTGGGCCTCACTGGGTGGAGTGTTTGTACTGTGGGCCTCACTGGATGGAGTGTTTGTAGTGTGGGCCTCACTGGCTGTAGTGTTTGTACTGTGGGCCTCACTGGCTGTAGTGTTTGTACTGTGGGCCTCACTGGGTGGAGTGTTTGTACTGTGGGCCTCACTGGATGGAGTGTTTGTAATGTGGGCCTCACTGGCTGCAGTGTTTGTACTGTGGGCCTCACTGGGTGGAGTGTTTGTACTGTGGGCCTCACTGGATGGAGTGTTTGTAGTGTGGGCCTCACTGGCTGTAGTGTTTGTACTGTGGGCCTCACTGGCTGTAGTGTTTGTACTGTGGGCCTCACTGGGTGGAGTGTTTGTACTGTGGTCCTCACTGGATGGAGTGTTTGTAGTGTGGGCCTCACTGGCTGTAGTGTTTGTACTGTGGGCCTCACTGGGTGGAGTGTTTGTAATGTGGGCCTCACTGGGTGGAGTGTTTGTACTGTGGGCCTCACTGGCTGGAGTGTTTGTACTGTGGGCCTCACTGGCTGTAGTGTTTGTACTGTGGGCCTCACTGGGTGGAGTGTTTGTAATGTGGGCCTCACTGGCTGTAGTGTTTGTACTGTGGGCCTCACTGGGTGGAGTGTTTGTAATGTGGGCCTCACTGGCTGTAGTGTTTGTACTGTGGGCCTCACTGGGTGGAGTGTTTGTACTGATGGCCTCACTGGATGGAGTGTTTGTAGTGTGGGCCTCACTGGCTGTAGTGTTTGTACTGTGGGCCTCACTGGCTGTAGTGTTTGTACTGTGGGCCTCACTGGGTGGAGTGCTTGTACTGTGGGCCTCACTGGATGGAGTGTTTGTAGTGTGGGCCTCACTGGGTGGAGTGTTTGTACTGTGGTTCTCACTGGGTGGAGTGTTTGTACTGTGGGCCTCACTGGATGGAGTGTTTGTAGTGTGGGCCTCACTGGCTGTAGTGTTTGTACTGTGGGCCTCACTGGGTGGAGTGTTTGTAATGTGGGCCTCACTGGGTGGAGTGTTTGTACTGTGGGCCTCACTGGATGGAGTGTTTGTAGTGTGGGCCTCACTGGCTGTAGTGTTTGTACTGTGGGCCTCACTGGGTGGAGTGTTTGTACTGTGGGCCTCACTGGATGGAGTGTTTGTAGTGTGGGCCTCACTGGGTGGAGTGTTTGTACTGTGGTTCTCACTGGGTGGAGTGTTTGTACTGTTGGCCTCACTGGGTGGAGTGTTTGTACTGTTGGCCTCACTGGGTGGAGTGTTTGTAGTGTTGGCCTCACTGGCTGTTGGGCCAGGTGAAGTTGTGGAAATGTTCCCCAAGAGTGGCATCACGTGTAAAAATGCTATTGAGCTGGAACAAATCATTCCCGATAACCATCTCGGGGTATGTGAAGATCTTTGTTGACAATCTTACGCTGGTCACGTGATACCACGGCTCAATGGCGTCACGGGTCATTAGGTACTTTAACGCCCGTCCCGGCATTAAGGCAAACAACGGACAGACCTTGCCATGTGCCTGGGGTCCACGTGGAGAACTCAGCATGAGACGGGTCGGGACACAATACAAAATAGGTACTCGTCTATTAGGTCTGTGAATAGTTCACCTCGACATACTCTCGGCAATCAAGATTTCATTTCTGCTCGCAGCGAACTGTCACAAACCTATCACGTAATGCTATCAGATAACAATGTTAAGGGTTAGCGACTATAAGTCTATCTGAGAGGACGTATAGAGTGGGCGGGGAAGACAGACAAGGCAGCCATTATATTTCCGGTGCTGAACACTAGCCCCGGTGATTAAAAAAAGTGTTTTGAAAAAACTGAGTGCATTCCGTCTTAACACATGGTAAATGACAGAACCTTGTGTTTGGTCATTACTCCAAAGCAACACAATCTTGTGTGCTACTTGGACATAATAGACAAAGACGGGGCTCAGCATTTCCGTTCAATGAATGAACATTGATGATTGAACATAAGTTTATTTCTATTTGTTCCAAGACTCAAACGTATAGACATAGATTGTCTCATTATGATATAGAAGGACCTATCTAAAGTCATTTATTGTTGGAAGAGTTGACAAGAACACGCGTTTACAGAAGGACCAGTGTTTACAGTCTTTAAGTTCTGTACATTAGATATGTTAATTAAAGACCCCAATAACCAGCCCTTCAAAACAGATATACCCCCTTCAGGTCTGTTTGGGGGCAGGGGGCAATATGGCAGCATGCAAAAAATTAACTTAAAGACCTGTATGTATAATAATTAATGACGTCAGTAGTTGAGACAGGGAGTTAAGACAGTAAACAAGACTTGAAGACCTCCAACAGATTTAAACATTATCAAAGATGTCGTACATCTGAACAGGTTTAATTCATTACTGCTGTTTTGTGATATCAATTGTACCACAACTACCGTTTGGTGACATCAGTCGTACCACCACTACAGTTTGGTGATATCAATTGTACTACCACTACTGTTGGGTGACATCAGTCGTACCACCACTACTGTTTGGTGATATCAATTGTACCACCACTACAGTTTGGTGATATCAATTGTGAAGACATTACTGTTTGGTGATATCAATTGTACCACCTCTACAGTTTGGTGATATCAATTGTACCACCTCTACAGTTTGGTGATATCAATTGTGCAGACACTTCTGTTTGGTGATATCAATTGTACCACCTCTACAGTTTGGTGATATCAATTGAGCAGACACTACTGTTTGGTGATATCAATTGTACCACCTCTACAGTTTGGTGATATCAATTGTACCACCACTGCTGTTTGTTGATATCTAATACCATCATCTATTCAATCTCTAAACCAGAACCAATGTCCAGCACGCTGCTCGGCTCATTTCCGATTCGGACACGACCCTACGTAATTGTGACGTCCTCTAACTACCCGCCCCCCCCTCACCGGCACCGCTAATAAGAGATTTGATTGCACTGGACAAGCCGATAGGGCGTATCTGGTTATGGTCAGTCTGACCGCTGTCCGCAGAGACCATGGCATTGACCCGCGTGGAACCATCCTATCATTAAACTCCATTTGTTCCGTTGTGTGTACCGCCAATCAATAGAAGTGACCGATTTCAGAGGAAGACAGAGCGGCTCAGCGGGGAGGTACTGGACACAGGACAGTGTGTCGGCAAGGTTATGTCCACGATACCGCCTACCGATGACGTACAATGGGCCAGTTGGTGCTTGACGACAAGTTGGCTGCTGCTTTGTGGCGTGGAGTTGATACGTTGGAGTCGATACGTTGGAGTCGATACGTTGGAGTCGATACGTTGGAGTCGATACGTTGGAGTCGTTATGTTGGAGTCGTTATGTTGAAGTCGTTAAGTTGGAGTTGTTACGTTGGAGTCGTTATGTTGGAGTCGTTACGTTGGAGTCGTTATGTTGCAGTCGTTATGTTGGAGTCGTTATGTTGGAGTCGTTACGTTGGAGTTGTTACATTGGAGTCCTTACGTTGAAGTCGTTATGTTCGAGTCGTTATTTTGGAGTCGTTATGTTTGGGTCGATAAGTTGGAACCGATAAGTAGGAGTTTATAACTAAATAATCGAACACATTTAATAATGTTTCTCATTAAAAAAAATATTTTTTAAACAGGAAATGATTGAAAAGTAAAGCGTAATGTATTACCATCCCTTATCTGGGGTCTAGCATCCCTTGTCTGGTGTCTAGCATCCCTTATCTGGGGTCTAGCATCGATTATCTGGGGTCTAGCATCCCTTATCTGGGGTCTAGCATCCCTTATCTGGGTCTAGCATCCCTTATCTGGGGTCTAGCATCCCTTATCTGGGGTCTAGCATCCCTTATCTGGGGTCTAGCATCCCTTATCTGGGTCTAGCATCGATTATCTGGGGTCTAGCATCCCTTATCTGGGGTCTAGCATCCCTTATCTGGGGTCTATCATCCCTTATCTGGGGTCTAGCATCCCTTATCTGGGGTCTAGCATCCCTTATCTGGGGTCTAGCATCCCTTATCTGGGGTCTAGCATCGATTATCTGGGGTCTAGCATCCCTTATCTGGGGTCTAGCACCCCTTATCTGGGGTCTTGAAAATGTATATCAAGGAGTTGGTTCAGTGGTCCTCAAGCCATTTAGGATCTAAAAGGGGGGTGAGCTGTGGTGTATAAAATAAATATGATTCAATTCCTATGAACTATTCGCATAGCGATTTGTAGAAACAAAAAACAATCCGAAAACGCAACATGTTAAAACAAATAACACAAAATTGTTGTAGGAGATATTGGTTGGTTCTAGCCGGAGTACAACTTCCATTTATTATTTTCCATTTGTGTCTGATACCTGCGAAAACAATCGACCGGCTGGCGGGCCAAGTTGTGGCCCCTTGTTGGCTCATCTAACCAACGGCCGTATTTTTAGATTTACAAAATCGTCCCTTAGTGACGTCACTATCGGACAACAATCGTTCATTGACAGCAATCATTCATTGACAACAATCATTCATTGACCACACTTTGAAATTGGGTGATTCAGAACTCAGAGGTAACTGTTGTTCAGATTTTAAATTGCTGCAACAACCAAATGACATCTCCCAATATCTACGGTCTTTGTGACAGTGACAGAACAACTCTGCCAACAGCTGCTCCATGTCACAGTGACAGAACAGTGACAGAACAAATCTGGCACCATCTACTTCATGTGACAGTGACAGAACAACTCTGTCATCATCTACTCCATGAGAGTGTGACAGTGACAGAACTCCCTCACCATCTACTCCATGTGACAGTGACAGCTCCCCTCCTGCCACTATCCCTGAGTGTCACTAAGGTCACCAGGGCTTTCCCCGAAGATGAGTCGCCCACTTGATTTGTAATGGCGCAGAACTCAGACATTATCTCCCCATCTCCTGGTCCGTTCCACAACGCCATGGTCGCATACATGATGAACCTGACTCCGTATCCCTGGGGACGTACAAACAACTGTCTCCAGCGTGGCCTAACGGCCTTCGAGTAGCCCTACAACAAACGCGAGATGTCCGCACAAGTTCGGGAAAGTCCAAACCTTTTATTGTTCCGCCCTCATGCGCACCGATGTAGGACAGCCAGTCTAGTTGGTGAGACAAAGTCGCGCGAAAACAGACATTTTGAAAACATGGCCGGCTGTAAAGGGCGAGTACTGCCGACGATTTCACGATTGACCACACTCTAAAGGGGCAGAACCACCGCGACTAGCCTCCCTTGAGATCGAGGAGCAGGAAAAGTTGACAAAAAATGAGCCATCAAGACCCCGAGAAAAGTCGGGATTTTCTTGCAGGCCAAGTCCGGACGGGCGAACCCACTGGTCTGTAAGGCGGGCATTAAATACCGATTACAGAGATGGAACTGTGAGCCATCTGGGCTGGGTGGGGATAGGCGGGGGCCAGAGTTCAACCCCGGGCGAGATTTCTGCTGGGGAAAATGGCGGCCCGGGGTTTAATGGAGAAAATCTCAGCACATTCATAAGTGAAACGTATTTTTTGTCGTCTGCCACATTTTCACATGTCTTTGTTGGGGGGGGGGTGTAGGGGTGGGCTGTTTTACGTCACTGATGATCGAATGATCAATAAATAACCAAAGGTTATCGGGTGGAAGTGCAAATCAATGTTATTATTGGCGCGTGTCGTATGTTCTATGCCGTCATAACGACGAAATATGTCTACTTGCACTGTACTCTCTAAACACACAAGCAATAACACACGATGGTTCTAGGAATTCTAGGAATGAGAAAAAAGTTATTTAAATTAAAGGGTAACAACTTTTTTACAAAAGACTTTTGGGAGGCCATAGCAATATTGGTCGGTTTAGATGATGAAGTGGTTGCCAAAATGTCTGGTTATCCTGGTTGTCAATACGTGTGGTTGCCAAAATGTCTGGTTATCCTGGTTGTCAATACGTGTGGTTGCCAAAATGTCTGGTTATCCTGGTTGTCAATACGTGTGGTTGCCAAAATGTCTGGTTATCCTGGTTGTCAATACGTGTGGTTGCCAAAATGTCTGGTTATCCTGGTTGTCAATACGTGTGGTTGCCAAAATGTCTGGTTATCCTGGTTGTCAATACGTGTGGTTGCCAAAATTTCTGGTTATCCTGGTTGTCAATACGTGTGGTTGCCAAAATGTCTGGTTATCCTGGTTGTCAATACGTGTGGTTGCCAAAATGTCTGGTTATCCTGGTTGTCAATACGTGTGGTTGCCAAAATGTCTGGTTATCCTGGTTGTCAATACGTGTGGTTGCCAAAATGTCTGGTTATCCTGGTTGTCAATACGTGTGGTTGCCAAAATGTCTGGTTATCCTGGTTGTCAATACGTGTGGTTGCCAAAATGTCTGGTTATCCTGGTTGTCAATACGTGTGGTTGCCAAAATGTCTGGTTATCCTGGTTGTCTATACGTGTGGTTAACAAAATGTTCACATCTGTCACATCGTAAAAGTTAAATTTTGATAACTTGACATCATCCTTTCAGTGACCATCTAGTAGCCTCGAGTGGACAAACAATAGTAAACACATGCAAGGTTGGTGTTTGTAACAGTGGATGTGTGAACAAACAATAGTAAATATAAGGTTGATGTTTGTAACAGTAACTAAGTGAACAAACAATAGTAAACACATGCAAGGTTGATGTTTGTAACAGTAACTAAGCGAACAAACAATAGTAAACATAAGGTTGGTGTTTGTAACAGTGGCTGAGTGAACAAACAATAGTAAACACATGCAAGGTTGATGTTTGTAACAGTGGCTGAGCGATCCTATATGGTGTCTGTGATACAACTGACTTGGTCTTTCACCGTACGTATTACCGAAAGTCACATGAACACTCACATCCGACGTGGCATTATTTAACCACAAGGCAATCGTTGGCACAGGTCACAAAACTCAGACCAACACAAACAGACCACAACATTATCAAAATAAACGTGTCCAACTCCTACATGCCAGGGGCACGTCATTGGGAATTTAGACTGGACGGGTTTTACCACCTCTTTTTTTATTTCCTCATCTTAGAAAGTACATTGAAACAATAACAAGAAATATATTCACTCACGAACACCATTGAGCTCAAGAGTTCACCGTGCCGTGCTAGTGGTCTACAACATTCTTATTACTTCTCGATTAGTACTTGGTAGCTAAGGGTTAATTCCATTGTTGGATTGTTGTTGCCATTGTTGTTGACATTGTTTGTTCCCTCGAGTAGTATTTACGGTTTCTCTGCATCCTTTTGTATGTGGGTTGGCTACTAACTTTCTCAGTAATCTCAAGGAAGTTTGACTTGTCATTTCTTAGAACGTTGAGACAAATTGGGTAGCTTAATGAACAAACACATGTGGCTATATGGTTGTAGAGGTTATTGTGCGTGCATGAGCAGCAGTTTGTAAGCAATCCAGCGTTTCGATTAGGGTTAGGTTTGCCATTAATGCTAGGACCTAGTTGGGGACATTCTGAGACGTGATTCAAGAAATTAAATTTAAATTTTTTTTATTTTTTTTTAATTTAGAATACAATTGTATGGAAGTAGATAGATTCCACGGTCCCTGACAGCAGTCTATTTCTTTATCAGTCCACTGGGCCTGACATCAGAGAACATACTCTTTACACAGTGGCGTTTTGTGCAGGGAAAGAACACAAATTATACACTCCCATACTAATTTATTTCATAAATAAAACTAAGGCTATACAATCACAAGTTGCGCTAACAGATGGCATTATATATACTTCAGCACTTGAGACAAGCTCATACAGCATTTTGCAAGATCGGGAAGAAATTGGGTCTTGTCGGGATTTCGGGACCAGAAGGTCCCTAACCGTGACGGTCGCAATATATCGGGGCGGATGTCAACTCTAGTATTTGTCTTGATCGGTATGCCATGAGTGCGTCTGTCGGTACGACAGCGTGGTTGTGCGATCTCCCGTTATGTGTGAGTGTGGGTACTGGTCTGTGTGTGTGTGGACACTGGTATGCGTACGAGTGTGGACACTGGTGTGTGTGTGAGTGTGGAAACTGGTATATGTGTGTGAGTGTGGACACTGCTCTGTATGTGAGTGTGGGCACTTCATGGTATGTGTGTGAGTGTGGGGAGACTATCTATGTGTGAGTGTTGGACAGACTGTCAATGTGTGAGTGTGTGTGACAGACAGTCTATGAGTGAGTTTGGACACTGGCCTGTGTATGTGTGAGCGTGGACACTGGTCTATGTGCATGTGAGTGAGGGATAGACTGTCTATGTGAAAGTGTGGAGAAACTGTCTATGTGAGAGTGTGGACACGGCCTGTGTATGCGTGGGGTCAGACAGCGTATAATGGACTGGATTTCTTGAAACGATAAGACTGCCACGTTTGAACGACCCGTCGCCGATTGATTAGCCATTTAACGTCCGTGAAAAGGAATGGGATGACGAGAGCACACGAGACATGGAGCCATTGTTGTCTCGCGAGAAAATATGGCGCGAGGCTTGGTCGTGTGCTGGTCCAGAATGAGACGTCGCTCCGCCGCCGCACAATGTCGACGGCAATACACTTTCGGCAGAATTCAGTGTCGGATATTAACTGTCTCCGTGTGGACGGGAATTCGATGGCGGCAGCTTCGCGGCTGTTTCAATCAGTAATTCACGCTTTAATGGCGTCTTGCACCCGAGCCCGCCCCGTCACGTACAGTCAAAGATCGCCATTCTAGAAATTGGAAAAACTGTGGAGCATGCTGGCGTCTTGGAGTGAAGGAGTTGTGAAACAACTGGGAATAGAACTGACAATGTTTGGACGATGAATGGAAGATGTTTGGAAGATGCAAAAAAAGGGGGGGGGGTGTTCTGAAAGTTATATGACGATTTATTAAAGATATTTGTAAAGAAATTTGGAAAATGCCTTGAAACATATTTTGACATTAATTTTACAAATTTCGGAAGATGTTAAAAAAATTTTTTGATGATGTTTAGACAATAGAACACTGACTGAATGGATGTTTGGATATTGTTTGTACGAATTTAGGTTAACGTTCTGCTTATCGGTTCGCTCATAGGCTATGTTGAGAAATTGGTGTCCGAATTTTTGTTTTAACTTTTTCGACAGGAAATCTCTTACACTAATAACTAATACATCTTTCAGGGTTTATTAAAATATTTTTATTTTAATTTTGTTGTATAATGGGGTTTAATTTCTTATCAAATGTATTTTGTGTTGTTTAATTTGCAACAAAATTGTTGTTCTATCACATTTCTGGTAATTACAGAAAGAATATCTAACAGATGAGGGCTCGTAACGATGTCGAAGTAAGTTGTTAGCTTTGCTGTAAGTTGTTAGCTTTGTTGTAAGTTGTTAGCTTTGCTGTAAGTTGTTAGCTTTGTTGTAAGTTGTTAGCTTTGTTGTAAGTTGTTAGCTTTGTTGTAAGTTGTTATAATAGCTTTGTTGTAAGTTGTTAGCTTTGTTGTAAATTGTTAGCTTTGTTGTAAGTTGTTAGCTTTGCTGTAAGTTGTTAGCTTTGTTGTAAGTTGTTAGCTTTGTTGTAAGTTGTTAGCTTTGTTGTAAGTTGTTAGCTTTGTTGTGAGTTGTTAGCTTTGAGGTAAGTTGTTAGCTTTGTTGTAAGTTGTTAGATTTGTTGTAAGTTGTTAGCTTTGTTGTAAGTTGTTAGCTTTGTTGTAAATTGTTAGCTTTGTTGTAAGTTGTTAGCTTTGTTGTAAGTTGTTAGATTTGTTGTAAGTTGTTAGCTTTGCTGTAAGTTGTTAGCTTTGTTGTAAGTTGTTAGCTTTGTTGTAAGTTGTTAGCTTTGCTGTAAGTTGTTAGATTTGTTGTAAGTTGTTAGCTTTGTTGTAAGTTGTTAGCTTTGTTGTAAGTTGTTAGCTTTGTTGTAAGTTGTTAGATTTGTTGTAAGTTGTTAGATTTGTTGTAAGTTGTTAGCTTTGTTGTAAGTTGTTAGCTTTGCTGTAAGTTGTTAGCTTTGTTGTAAGTTGTTAGCTTTGTTGTAAGTTGTTAGCTTTGCTGTTAGTTGTTAGATTTGTTGTAAGTTGTTAGATTTGTTGTAAGTTGTTAGCTTTGCTGTAAGTTGTTAGCTTTGTTGTACGTTGTTAGCTTTGTTGTAAGATGTTAGCTTTGCTGTTAGTTGTTAGATTTGTTGTAAGTTGTTACCTTTGTTGTAAGTTGTTAGCTTTGCTGTAAGTTGTTAGCTTTGTTGTAAGTTGTTAGCTTTGTTGTAAGTTGTTAGCTTTGCTGTTAGTTGTTAGATTTGTTGTAAGTTGTTACCTTTGTTGTAAGTTGTTAGCTTTGCTGTAAGTTGTTAGCTTTGTTGTAAGTTGTTAGCTTTGCTTTCTTTAAAGAATAAAAAAAACGTAAAAAAAACAAGTTTTTTTTTACTATAAATCCTTTATGAACGAGAAATAACTAAAATGTTCATTATACATGTAATACACAGCGCAAGACCATCCGAAAATACAAAATGGTATTTATGTGTGGTAAAACATGTTTAATATAATGCGCACCGATCAGGAATTAAACAATATAATTTGCAATGTCTGTCCGTGACGCTACTAATTTTAGAAAGCAGGGAAAATCAAATTACTGCACCAATGCATCAAAAAGTGTGCAAATTAAAGATGCGCTGAAAAAAAAATTATATGACGTCATTGTTTTCGCTCATACATGTATTTTAATTTTGGAAAAGGGATCAATGTAAAAAGAGGATTTGATGAGTGTTAATATAAAATAAAGAAAACAAAGGGGGCGCCGTAGGCGCCCTACAACCCCTATTATAAAATACTTTGTGTACATTTCAGAAAGTTTACTATTTCGTATTTATCAAACAAGGACAAGTTAGTTGAGCTTTTGAAAAGGTCGGTGCCGTAGGCGCCCTAAAAAAAGTGCATTTTTAAAAAAAATATATAGATTTTAGCTGAAAACTTCCGTCATTTTTGACGGGTGATACGCTAGTATGTTTATAAAAGTGTTGTCAATAAAATACACATCTTATTGCGCGACGGAAAGGTCGTTCAATATAATACGCACCGCGACACTCTATCTCAAAAAATAATATGATACATAGAGATAAATAAAATCATCTAAAAATTCAATAATTTATTACAGTACATGCGATTGATCTGAAATTTTGGTATCACAACTCACATGATACCCCATCACAACACACGTGATACTTTTAGCACAACACACATGATACTTGTATCACAACACACATGATACCCCATCACAACACACGTGATACTTTTATCACAACACACATGATACTTGTATCACAACTCACATGATACCCCATCACAACACACGTGATACTTTTATCACAACACACATGATACTTGTATCACAACACAAATGATACTTGTATCACAACACACACAATACTTGTATCACAACACACATGATACTTGTATCACAACTGACATGATACATGTATCACAACACACATGATCCTTGTATCACAACACACATGATACATGTATCACAACTCACATGATACTTGTATCACAACTCACCTGATACTTGTATTAAAACACACATGATACTTGTATCAAAACTCACATGATAACCCATCACAACACACGTGATACTTGTATCAAAACTCACATGATTACCCATCACAACACACGTGATACTTGTATCACAACACACATGATACTTGCATCACAACACACACGATACTTGCATCACAACACACATGATACGTGTATCACAACTCACATGATAACCCATCACAACACACGTTATACTTGTATCACAACACACATGATACTTGCATCACAACACACACGATACTTGCATCACAACACACATGATACGTGTATCACAACTCACATGATAACCCATCACAACACACGTTATACTTGTATCACAACACACATGATACTTGCATCACAACACACACGATACTTGCATTACAACACACATGATAATTGTATCACAACTCACATGATACTTGTATCACAACTCACATGATACTTGCATCACAACACACATGATAATTGTATCACAACTCACATGATACTTGTAACACAACTCACATGATACTTGCATCACAACACACATGATACTTGTATCACAACACACATGATACTTGTATCACAACACACATGATAATTGTATCACAACTCACATGATACTTGTATCACAACTCACATGATAATTGCATCACAACACACATGATACTTGTATCACAACACACATGATACTTGCAACACAACACACATGATACTTGTATCACAATTCACAACACACATGATACTTGCATCACAACACATGTGATACTTGCATCAGACGCTAGTGGCATAAACATTCATTTACTGATGCTATGAACTTGGTTAATAATTGTGCATTCTTTGGAAGAAAAGGGATGTGATTTACAAACACACCCGTCCTGAAAAACTTGGAAATCTCTTGACCTTTTCAAGTGACTGCTTTTTTTCTTACAACTGTCAATTTGTCACCCATCCATCACATTGTCACGACTGTCTTAAAACTCAAGTGATATACTTGGAGAGGCCAGTGCACATTTTCCGTCTATCAAGAGTGTTATTTTTAGCATTGCATATCACGTGACAACCATTTTAAACACGGAGGCAGAGAGAAATACAAAATATACAACGTTGACCTGGTTTGGGGGATATCTCAGATTCCAGCTTTGCTGACCTCCCATTTTCTAGTTTTGCTGACCTCTCATTTTCTAGTTTGGCTGATGTCACAGATTCCAGTTCAGCTGCAGGTATAAATTCCTCTTGTGCTGGCATCGCAGGTTCCAGTTCTATCAAATCGCTAGCTATGCTGATATCATACGATTTAATTTCTACCGGTATCACAAAGTCAGCTCTCAAACGGGAAGTAGTGGCCCACGCATTTATTCCCGGAAAGCTTTCTTATCACAGGGTTACATCCGAGTACCAAAGCGGTTCTCAGTCACTGCCGGCTGACGTCAGAGCGCCGAGGCATTAGCGAGTCGGTGTCCACAGAACCTGGGCTGAGATGACAGACAGCCCTCGCGACGAGGTGCTAGAGATTAGAGACGGTCTCGTCAGAGATTGAAGGTTCCAGTTAACGAGTGATTCGACTCCGCCGACGGTGAAAGATGGCGCTGCTAACGTTACGAGAAAGTGTCTCGGTGCTGGCCTGACCTCGTCCAGGCGATCGCTGGAATCTTGAAGGTCCGGCCACGGGAACATCGGGGCTGGAAAAGGCCTGTCTTTTGTCGTTGGACATTATCGTCGAGTTAAGGCTTAGCAGGGGCGAGGAACTCTTATCGACACAATTATCGCCTGTGCTCTCCTTTGGATTGATGGTCGTTTAACGATGTTCAGAAGAGAAAATGCGAAAAGAAAAATAGATTTTAATGTTATCAAGGTCTCCTTCCAGTGATTCTTAGACAGAGATAACATCACGTGATCCTGAGACATGGATTCTGGGTATGAGTGACGTCACATAAATCTGGGTATGATTAACGTCACATAATTCGGGGTGTGAGTGACGTCACATAATTCTGGATTTGAGTGACGTCACATAATTCTGGGTATGAGTGACGTCACATAATTCTGGGTATGAGTGACGTCACATAATTCTGGGTTTGAGTGACGTCACATAATTCTGGGTATGAGTGACGTCACATAACTCTGGGTAGGAATTGTTCATGTCTTGAATTCAACGTCCCTACAATTGTTCGTGTCTTGAAGACAACTTCCCAACAATTGTTCGTGTCTTAAACACGATCTGGCCCTCAAGAAAAATCCCATGATAAAACATTGGCAAGCACATAGGTCAAGCCACTGTGAGGATCTCAGTATGGCCCCCACACAAAAGAAGGCCTCAGGATGGTCTCAACACAAAAGAAGGCATCAGTATGGTCCCTAAACAATAGAAGGCCTCACTATGGTCCCTAAACAATAGAAGGCCCCAGCTGGGTCCCTAAACAATAGAAGGTCTCAGTATGGTCCCCCACACAATAGAAGGCCTCAGTATGGTCCCCCACACCATAGAAGGCCTCACTATGGTCCCTAAACAATAGAAGGCCTCAGCTGGGTCCCTAAACAATAGAATGACTCAGTATGGTTCCTACACAAAAGAAGGCCTCAGTATGGTCCCCACACAAAAGAAGGCCTCACTATGGTCCCTAAAAAATAGAAGGCCTCAGTATGGTTCCTACACAAAAGAAGGCCTCAGTTTGGTCCCCACACAATAGAAGGCCTCAGTGGGGTCACTCAAATATGAAAGGACTTCAATATAATCTCACATCTATATATTACCCAAGCGATTAGGGCCTCATTTTAATCTTTCAACTATTTGTTCTGGCTATTCATGTGATAAAATAGATCAAGTTTATTACACAACCTCTCTACGTGTCCCTATTAATAGCTACAACATAAATTCCAACGTGGCCGTTTCTTAAGCCCCTAATGCAGAAGCGCTACCTCACTCTGGGCCCTATCGATTCAATCTTGCTCTCAGTGACCCTAACCTCCTCCTGGTAAACTCAAGTTTTCTTTGACTGTCCATAAAACCACCATTAGGCGCCATTGTTTACCCTACCGTCACGTCACCCCACCCCCTACTTATCATAAATTATGACTACACCTGTACTGTGACCCCACACCCCCCACCCTGTAGTCCCTCTGCTCTCCAACCCCTGTCAATAATTGTACACAACTCCGTTCTTCTCCCGCTATTCCCAGTCTCCAGTCTGACTGTTGTTTTCCAAAGATGCAGACCAAACGGCCCTATAAAGATGTTTATCTCGGCGAAAGCTCCCTCCCGGGGCCAAGGGACGCAAGTACGTTCTGCCCGGGGCTTTACGGAGGGTGGGGGACCCAGGGTTTTGTCTCCCTTATTTCTCTCATTTAGGGTCAAAGGTGAGAATTTAGCGGGAATAAATAATTAAGTTGCGACTGTTGTAGATTTTATGTTGGCCGGTCAATGTAGCGGCACATTGTTTTAAGGGGAAGTTCAGGGATGGTGTTGGTAAGGGGGGGGCTAGAATGTGTGGGGGGAGGAGGGCGTGAGTGAGGGTAAGTGGTCTTCAAGAAAATTGACTGTGAACAAAGAATTCTTACTGGATAATTGGAGTCTCTGGAGAAACTATATTTGATTGCATACACTCACAAAATGATTTAAAGGGAATTTTAATATAAGATAGAAATATAGAGGGACCGACATGTATGCATGCGCATGTCTTGTACTAATTTTGGTTTATACATTAGACAGAAGACTCACATTTTTTGCATGTCGTGTGTTAATTTAGTGTTACAATTATATGTGTTTAATTTTACGTTGTTTTGTATTAATGAGCGTTTGTTTCGTATCTTGAATCTTGTATTTTTGGGCATCAGCTGCTGGTGACAACCTTGATAACAAAGCTAGTGATGAGAGATGACATTTAGCTAGTGATGAGAGATGACATTTAGCTAGTGATGAGAGATGACATTTAGCTAGTGATGAGAGATGACATTTAGCTAGTGATGAGAGATGACATTTAGCTAGGGATGAGAGATGACATTTAGCTAATTTGATATGACAACTCATGTTTATAAACTCATAAATTCTAGTTGGTAGTGACAATCACTGGAGCTAAGGATTTTGACGCCCGGGGCGTTCAGGATACAATAGGATAGTAGGTGTAGGTATAGTACATTCGTAGTACTTGGATAACGTGATGGGGGCACTTTGGAGGTACTTGGATAACGTGATGGGAGCACATTAGATGTGCTTGGATAAGGTGATGGGAGCACATTGGAGGTACTTGGATAACGTGATGGGAGCACATTGGAGGTACTTGGATAACGTGATGGGAGCACATTGGAGGTACTTGGATAACGTGATGGGAGAACATTGGAGGTACTTGGATAACGTGATGGGAGCACATTAGATGTGCTTGGATAAGGTGATGGGAGCACATTGGAGGTACTTGGATAACGTGATGGGAGCACATTGGAGGTACTTGGATAACGTGATGGGAGCACATTGGAGGTACTTGGATAACGTGATGGGAGCACATTGGAGGTACTTGGATAACGTGATGGGAGCACATTGGAGATACTTGGATAACGTGATGGGAGCACATTGGAGGTACTTGGATAACGTGATGGGAGCACATTGGAGATACTTGGATAACGTGATGGGAGCACATTGGAGGTACTTGGATAACGTGATGGGAGCACATTGGAAGTACTGCCAATGCCCACCCTCCTCCCACTTCACTTTAAATCATCGACAGTCTCGGTGTGGGCCTTATCTCATATAACTAAAATGGATGTTATGTTTTAAATTTTAAACTACAGGTTCCGCATGATTGACACCAAATATTTAAGCTCCTCTAAATGAGATCATTCATCGGCTTAATTTGAAGACCTTGACATTGGTCACATTGATAACAACTTGGCGGCTGAGTGACGTATTGTACGGCCGAGTCAAAAGGTGAAGGTCAGAATTCAATAAATATAGGACGTGACGTCAAGGATCGTTTATGACGTCACTGCCGGTGGTGTCTTCATTACACCAAAATGCGGACTCTTATGGTAGCTGCAATCTGCTGGTATCACAGTCCTCCGTGAGGCTACCGTCCCATGATTCCACCTACTCGGGGCGGCAACCCGTTCTCGCTGACATGAGAGCGTGACTGTTGTGCCGTTGACTTATCTGCCATCGTGAGCGAAAAACTGTGCGGTCCGCTGTAGATCCCCAAATGATACATGAGATAAGTCTGTGGACGCCGTCGCTGCCCTCAAGTCCATGCTCGTCTGTGTGAGGACCCCTCGTGTGCGATAGCTCACGTTCAATCTCGGCCTGTAGCCAGATTACACCCAGCAAGTTCCCTAACTTGTCACTCACCCACCCCTTCCCCCGTCAGGTTATCTCCCTCCATCGTTCAGATTGTATTCACTTCAAATACAGCCGTCGAGAGGACCCAAGAAAAACAGAGGAACGAGGAGGAATCGAGGTGAAATAACACTTAGGATTTACACGTCTATGATACCCAACTACAACAGCCAACATTGCGATGTGTGATTATAACCAACTACAACAGTCAACATTGCGATGTATGATTATAACCAACTACAACAGCCAACATTGCGATGTATGATTATAACCAACTACAACAGCCAACATTGGGATGTATGATTATAACCAACTACAACAGCCAACATTGGGATGTATGATTAAACCAACTACAACAGCCAACATTGGGGTGTATGATTATAACCAACTACAACAGCCAACATTGCGATGTATGATTATAACCAACTACAACAGCCAACATTGCGATGTATGATTATAACCAACTACAACAGCCAACATTGCGATGTGTGATTATAACCAACTACAACAGCCAACATTGGGATGTATGTTTATAACCAACTACAACAGCCAACATTGGGATGTATGATTATAACCAACTACAACAGCCAACATTGGGATGTATGATTAAACCAACTACAACAGCCAACATTGGGGTGTATGATTATAACCAACTACAACAGCCAACATTGGGATGTATGATTATAACCAACTACAACAGCCAACATTGGGATGTATGATTATAACCAACTACAACAGCCAACATTGGGGTGTATGATTATAACCAACTACAACAGCCAACATTGGGATGTATGATTACAACCAACTACAACAGCCAACATTGTGATGTGTGATTATAACCAACTACAACAGCCAACATTGGGATGTATGATTATAACCAACTACAACAGCCAACATTGGGATGTATGATTATAACCAACTACAACAGCCAACATTGGGGTGTATGATTATAACCAACTACAACAGCCAACATTGGGATGTATGATTATAACCAACTACAACAGCCAACATTGTGATGTGTGATTATAACCAACTACAACAGCCAACATTGGGATGTATGATTATAACCAACTACAACAGCCAAAATTGGGATGTATGATTATAACCAAGTTATAACACTAAGTAGTTAGATATCCAAGCACTACTTCTTATAAGTAGTTAATGATACTACATACTACTTTGTAGTAAACGAAGAGCGCATAATAAATTGCCAAGATAGCACACTGATCATGAAAAATTAAAAACACTAGATAAGTTCCGTATCAGAATAAATTGTTCGCTTGTAATAAATCGATTTGTGAAAAGTTTCAATAAATATTGTAGGCAGTCTATAGGTCAATAAATATTGTAGGCAGTCTATAGGTCATTAAATATTGTAGGCAGTCTATAGGTCATACAAATACAACACCCACAATCAAGATTTTTTCCTATAGTCTTTAAAAAAAACCTTTCGTCTCAAGTCTAAAGCAGAAATAAACTAAATATAGTGTATCAAGACGGTTTTATACACTAGCCACTTTCAAAACAAAGTCACAACGACAGTAACAAATTATAACATTCATACTGTTTACTTTATGTTACATCAGATTACAACATATTATTTCAATTGTGTAGGTCATAAACAAAATTCTATTTTGCACAACGCGACCTTTGGGTTTTTTTTTATTTTATTTTTTATTTATTTTTTTTTAAAGTAGTGTAGATGAGTTGATGTGGAAATCTCTACTGTTACTTTGTCGAGGGTTAAAACTCTGATGATACTGGACAGGTGTTTGTTGAGCAGAGCAACAATCGGTCCGACATTTTGGGGCTATCTTATTGGCTAACGTTTCTGTGAAGATAAGCGCGTTCGGCAAATTTTTCATTGGGGATAAGCATGTTATCCAATCCATTTCTCGGTATTCTGTCTTAGCCAGCCGAGTGGCGTATCATGATAACCGATGTATTAGATGGAAGACTAGAATAATCACAGCAATGGGATACACCAAAGGAAAATAGTTATAAAAAGTTATTTCAGCATGATGTCAAAGGGGCTTGAAATGTAGTGAAAATGTACTTGGGCATTTGACATAAAATGTGATAGAAATATACTTGGGCATTTGACATAAAATGTGATAGAAATATACTTCCATGGGCATTTGATATCAAATGTGGTGAAAATGCACTTATGAATTTGACATCAAATAGGTTGAAAAATATAATTGGGCTTTTGATATTAAATTTGTTGAAAAATGTTTTGGGTATTTGAACTAAAATTAGTTGAAATGAGATTGGCTCTTTTATTTTTATTCTTCAAGGAAGAAAAAAAGAATATAATACAATGTAATGTTTACTAAAGCTGTAACATAAAGAACTTCGGACAGACGAATGAAACATCAGTCATGTGATGTGGATTGCTAAAGTTTGAAACATCAGTCATATGAAACATCTGTCATTGTATGTGGATTGCTAAAGTTGGTGCGACTAGTGCTGGTATATGTGGTATGACTAGTGCTGGTATATGTGATGTGACCAGTGCTGGTATATGTGATGTGACAAGTACTAGTATATGTGGTGTGACCAGTGCTGGTATATGTGGTGTGACCAGTGCTGGTATATGTGGTATTACTAGTGCTGGTATATGTGATGTGACCAGTGCTGGTATATGTGGTGTGACCAGTGCTGGTATATGTGGTGTGACCAGTGCTGGTATATGTGGTGTGACCAGTGCTGGTATATGTGGTATTACTAGTGCTGGTATATGTGATGTGACCAGTGCTGGTATATGTGGTGTGACCAGTGCTGGTATATGTGGTGTGACCAGTGCTGGTATATGTGGTGTGACCAGTGCTGGTTTATGTGGTGTGACCAGTGCTGGTATATGTGGTGTGACCAGTGCTGGTATATGTGATGTGACCAGTGCTGGTATATGTGATGTGACCAGTGCTGGTACATGTGATGTGACAAGTACTGGTATATGTGGTGTGGCCAGTGCTGGTATATGTGGTGTGACCAGTGCTGGTATATGTGGTGTGATCAGTGCTGGTATATGTGGTGTGACCAGTGCTGGTATATGTGGTGTGACCAGTGCTGGTATATGTGGTGTGACCAGTGCTGGTATATGTGGTGTGACCAGTGCTGGTATATGTGGTATGACCAGTGCTGGTATATGTGGGGTGATCAGTGCTGGTATATGTGGTGTAACCAGTGCTGGTATATCTGGTGTAACCAGTACTGGTATATGTGGTATAACCAGTGCTGGTATATGTGGTATAACCAGTGCTGGTATATGTGGTATAACCAGTGCTGGTATATGTGGTGTAATCAGTGCTGGTATATGTGGTGTGACCAGTGCTGGTATATGTGGTATAACCAGTGCTGGTATATGTGGTGTAATCAGTGCTGGTATATGTGGTGTGACCAGTGCTGGTATATGTGGTATAACCAGTGCTGGTATATGTGGTGTAATCAGTGCTGGTATATGTGGTGTGGCCAGTGCTGGTATATGTGGTGTAATCAGTGCTGGTATATGTGGTGTGACCAGTGCTGGTATATGTGGTATAACCAGTGCTGGTATATGTGGTGTAATCAGTGCTGGTATATGTGGTGTGACCAGTGCTGGTATATGTGGTATAACCAGTGCTGGTATATGTGGTGTAATCAGTGCTGGTATATGTGGTGTGGCCAGTGCTGGTATATGTGGTATAACCAGTGCTGGTATATGTGGTGTAATCAGTGCTGGTATATGTGGTGTGACCAGTGCTGGTATATGTGGTGTAACCAGTGCTGGTATATGTGGTGTAACCAGTGCCGGTATATGTGGTGTAACCAGTACTGGTATATGTGGTGTAACCAGTACTGGTATATGTGGTGTAACCAGTACTGGTATATGTGGTGTAACCAGTACTGGTATATGTGGTGTGACCAGTGCTGGTATATGTGGTGTGATCAGTACTGGTATATGTGGTGTGATCAGTACTGGTATATGTGGTGTAACCAGTACTGGTATATGTGGTGTGACCAGTGCTGGTATATGTGGTGTAACCAGTACTGGTATATGTGGTGTAACCAGTACTGGTATATGTGGTGTAACCAGTACTGGTATATGTGGTTTTAACCAGTACTGGTATATGTGGTGTGACCAGTGCTGGTATATGTGGTGTGATCAGTACTGGTATATGTAGTGTGATCAGTACTGGTATATGTGGTGTAACCAGTACTGGTATATGTGGTGTGACCAGTGCTGGTATATGTGGTGTAACCAGTACTGGTATATGTGGTGTAACCAGTACTGGTATATGTGTTGTGATCAGTACTGGTATATGTGGTGTGATCAGTGCTGGTATATGTGGTGTAACCAGTACTGGTATGTGTGGTGTGACCAGTGCTGGTATATGTGGTGTGACCAGTGCTGGTATATGTGGTGTGACCAGTGCTGGTATATGTGGTATAACCAGTGCTGGTATATGTGGTGTGATCAGTGCTGGTATATGTGGTGTAACCAGTGCTGGTATATGTGGTGTAACCAGTGCTGGTATATGTAGTGTAACCAGTGCTGGTATATGTGGTGTGACCAGTGCTGGTATATGTGGTGTGACCAGTGCTGGTATATGTGGTGTAACCAGTGCTGGTATATGTGGTGTGATCAGTACTGGTATATGTGGTGTAACCAGTACTGGTATATGTGGTGTAACCAGTACTGGTATATGTGGTGTAACCAGTGCTGGTATATGTGGTGTGACCAGTGCTGGTATATGTGGTGTAATCCAGTGCTGGTATATGTGGTGTGACCAGTGCTGGTATATGTGGTGTGACCAGTGCTGGTATATGTGGTGTAACCAGTGCTGGTATATGTGGTGTGATCAGTACTGGTATATGTGGTGTAACCAGTACTGGTATATGTGGTATGATCAGTACTGGTATATGTGGTGTAACCAGTACTGGTATATGTGGTGTAATCAGTACTGGTATATGTGGTGTAACCAGTACTGGTATATGTGGTGTAACCAGTACTGGTATATGTGGTGTAATCAGTACTGGTATATGTGGTGTAACCAGTACTGGTATATGTGGTGTAACCAGTACTGGTATATGTGGTGTAACCAGTACTGGTATATGTGGTGTAACCAGTACTGGTATATGTGGTGTGATCAGTGCTGGTATATGTGGTGTAATCAGTACTGGTATATGTGGTGTAACCAGTACTGGTATATGTGGTATAACCAGTGCTGGTATATGTGGTATAACCAGTGCTGGTATATATGGTGTAATCAGTGCTGGTATATGTGGTGTGACCAGTGCTGGTATATGTGGTATAACCAGTGCTTGTATATGTGGTGTAATCAGTTTTGGTATATGTGGTGTAATCAGTACTGGTATATGTGGTGTAACCAGTACTGGTATATGTGGTGTAATCAGTACTGGTATATGTGGTGTAACCAGTACTGGTATATGTGGTGTAACCAGTACTGGTATATGTGGTGTAACCAGTACTGGTATATGTGGTGTAACCAGTACTGGTATATGTGGTGTGACCAGTGCTGGTATATGTGGTGTAACCAGTACTGGTATATGTGGTGTGATCAGTGCTGGTATATGTGGTGTGATCAGTGCTGGTATATGTGGTGTGATCAGTGCTGGTATATGTGGTGTAACCAGTACTGGTATATGTGGTGTGATCAGTGCTGGTATATGTGGGGTGATCAGTGCTGGTATATGTGGTGTGGCCAGTGCTGGTATATGTGGTATGACCAGTGCTGGTATATGTGGTATGACCAGTGCTGGTATATGTGGTATGACCAGTGCTGGTATATGTGGTATGACCAGTGCTGGTATATGTGGTATGACCAGTGCTGGTATATGTGGTGTAACCAGTGCTGGTATATGTGGTGTAACCATTACTGGTATATGTGGTGTAACCAGTACTGGTATATGTGGTATGACCAGTACTGGTATATGTGGTGTAACCAGTACTGGTATATGTGGTGTAACCAGTACTGGTATATGTGGTGTAACCAGTGCTGGTATATGTGGTGTGACCAGTGCTGGTATATGTGGTGTGACCAGTGCTGGTATATGTGGTGTGATCAGTACTGGTATATGTGGTGTGACCAGTGCTGGTATATGTGGTGTGATCAGTACTGGTATATGTGGTGTGATCAGTACTGGTATATGTGGTGTAACCAGTACTGGTATATGTGGTGTAACCAGTACTGGTATATGTGGTGTAACCAGTACTGGTATATGTGGTGTAACCAGTACTGGTATATGTGGTGTGATCAGTGCTGGTATATGTGGTGTGACCAGTACTGGTATGTGTGGTGTGACCAGTACTGGTATATGTGGTGTAACCAGTACTGGTATATGTGGTGTGATCAGTGCTGGTATATGTGGTGTGATCAGTGCTGGTATATGTGGTGTGATCAATGCTGGTATATGTGGTGTAACCAGTACTGGTATATGTGGTGTGATCAGTGCTGGTATATGTGGGGTGATCAGTGCTGGTATATGTGGTATGACCAGTGCTGGTATATGTGGTATGACCAGTGCTGGTATATGTGGTGTGGCCAGTGCTGGTATATGTGGTATGACCAGTCCTGGTATATGTGGTATGACCATTGCTGGTATATGTGGTATGACCAGTGCTGGTATATGTGGTATGACCAGTGCTGGTATATGTGGTATGACCAGTGCTGGTATATGTGGTGTAACCAGTGCTGGTATATACGGTGTAACCAGTACTGGTATATGTGGTGTAATCAGTACTGGTATATGTGGTGTAACCAGTACTGGTATATGTGGTGTAACCAGTACTGGTATATGTGGTGTAACCAGTACTGGTATATGTGGTGTAACCAGTACTGGTATATGTGGTGTGATCAGTGCTGGTATATGTGGTGTGACCAGTACTGGTATATGTGGTGTGACCAGTGCTGGTATATGTGGTGTAACCAGTACTGGTATATGTGGTGTGATCAGTGCTGGTATATGTGGTGTGATAAGTGCTGGTATATGTGGTGTGATCAGTGCTGGTATATGTGGTGTAACCAGTACTGGTATATGTGGTGTGATCAGTGCTGGTATATGTGGGGTGACCAGTGCTGGTATATGTGGTGTGGCCAGTGCTGGTATATGTGGTATGACCAGTGCTGGTATATGTGGTATGACCAGTGCTGGTATATGTGGTATGACCAGTGCTGGTATATGTGGTATGACCAGTGCTGGTATATGTGGTATGACCAGTGCTGGTATATGTGGTGTAACCAGTGCTGGTATATGTGGTGTAACCAGTACTGGTATATGTGGTGTAACCAGTACCGGTATATGTGGTATGACCAGTACTGGTATATGTGGTGTAACCAGTACTGGTATATGTGGTGTAACCAGTACTGGTATATGTGGTGTAACCAGTGCTGGTATATGTGGTGTGACCAGTGCTGGTATATGTGGTGTGACCAGTGCTGGTATATGTGGTGTAATCAGTACTGGTATATGTGGTGTGACCAGTGCTGGTATATGTGGTGTGATCAGTACTGGTATATGTGGTGTGATCAGTACTGGTATATGTGGTGTAACCAGTACTGGTATATGTGGTGTAACCAGTACTGGTATATGTGGTGTAACCAGTACTGGTATATGTGGTGTAACCAGTACTGGTATATGTGGTGTGATCAGTGCTGGTATATGTGGTGTGACCAGTACTGGTATATGTGGTGTGACCAGTGCTGGTATATGTGGTGTAACCAGTACTGGTATATGTGGTGTGATCAGTGCTGGTATATGTGGTGTGATCAGTGCTGGTATATGTGGTGTGATCAGTGCTGGTATATGTGGTGTAACCAGTACTGGTATATGTGGTGTGATCAGTGCTGGTATATGTGGGGTGATCAGTGCTGGTATATGTGGTATGACCAGTGCTGGTATATGTGGTATGACCAGTGCTGGTATATGTGGTTTGGCCAGTGCTGGTATATGTGGTATGACCAGTGCTGGTATATGTGGTATGACCATTGCTGGTATATGTGGTATGACCAGTGCTGGTATATGTGGTATGACCAGTGCTGGTATATGTGGTATGACCAGTGCTGGTATATGTGGTGTAACAGCTGGTATATGTGGTGTAACCAGTACTGGTATATGTGGTGTAACCAGTACTGGTATATGTGGTATGACCAGTACTGGTATATGTGGTGTAACCATTACTGGTATATGTGGTGTAACCAGTACTGGTATATGTGGTTTTAACCAGTGCTGGTATATGTGGTGTGACCAGTGCTGGTATATGTGGTGTGACCAGTGCTGGTATATGTGGTGTGATCAGTACTGGTATATGTGGTGTGACCAGTGCTGGTATATGTGGTGTGATCAGTACTGGTATATGTGGTGTGATCAGTACTGGTATATGTGGTGTAACCAGTGCTGGTATATGTGGTGTAACCAGTACTGGTATATGTGGTGTAACCAGTGCTGGTATATGTGGTGTGACCAGTGCTGGTATATGTGGTATAACCAGTACTGGTATATGTGGGGTGATCAGTACTGGTATATGTGGTGTGATCAGTACTGGTATATGTGGTGTGATCAGTACTGGTATATGTGGGGTGATCAGTACTGGTATATGTGGTGTAACCAGTGCTGGTATATGTGGTATAACCAGTACTGGTATATGTGGGGTGATCAGTACTGGTATATGTGGTGTGATCAGTACTGGTATATGTGGTGTGATCAGTACTGGTATATGTGGGGTGATCAGTACTGGTATATGTGGGGTGATCAGTACTGGTATATGTGGTGTGATCATTACTGGTATATGTGGGGTGATCAGTACTGGTATATGTGGTGTGATCAGTACTGGTATATGTGGGGTGATCAGTACTGGTATATGTGGGGTGATCAGTACTGGTATATGTGGTGTGATCAGTACTGGTATATGTGGGGTGATCAGTACTGGTATATGTGGGGTGATCAGTACTGGTATATGTGGGGTGATCAGTACTGGTATATGTGGTGTGATCAGTACTGGTATATGTGGGGTGATCAGTACTGGTATATGTGGGGTGATCAGTACTGGTATATGTGGTGTGATCAGTACTGGTATATGTGGTGTGATCAGTACTGGTATATGTGATGTGATCAGTACTGGTATATGTGGTGTGATCAGTACTGGTATATGTGGTGTGATCAGTACTGGTATATGTGGTGTGATCAGTACTGGTATATGTGGTGTGATCAGTACTGGTATATGTGGTGTGATCAGTACTGGTATATGTGGTGTGATCAGTACTGGTATATGTGGGGTGATCAGTACTGGTATATGTGGTGTGATCAGTACTGGTATATGTGGGGTGATCAGTACTGGTATATGTGGGGTGATCAGTACTGGTATATGTGGTGTGATCAGTACTGGTATATGTGGGGTGATCAGTACTGGTATATGTGGGGTGATCAGTACTGGTATATGTGGTGTAACCAGTGCTGGTATATGTGGTATAACCAGTGCTGGTATATGTGGTATAACCAGTGCTGGTATATGTGATGTAACCAGTGCTGGTATATGTGGTATAACCAGTGCTGGTATATGTGGTATAACCAGTGCTGGTATATGTGATGTAACCAGTGCTGGTATATGTGGTATAACCAGTGCTGGTATATGTGGTATAACCAGTGCTGGTATATGTGGTATAACCAGTGCTGGTATATGTGATGTAACCAGTGCTGGTATATGTGGTATAACCAGTGCTGGTATATGTGGTATAACCAGTGCTGGTATATGTGGTATAACCAGTGCTGGTATATGTGGTATAACCAGTGCTGGTATATGTGATGTAACCAGTGCTGGTATATGTGGTGTGACCAGTGCTGGTATATGTGGTGTGACCAGTGCTGGTATATGTGGTATGACCAGTGCTGGTATATGTGGTGTGACCAGTGCTGGTATATGTGGTGTGACCAGTGCTGGTATATGTGGTGTGGCCAGTGCTGGTATATGTGGTGTGGCCAGTGCTGGTATATGTGGTGTGATCAGTACTGGTATATGTGGTGTGACCAGTGCTGGTATATGTGGTGTGGCCAGTGCTGGTATATGTGGTGTGGCCAGTGCTGGTATATATGGTGTGGCCAGTGCTGGTATATGTGGTGTGGCCAGTGCTGGTATATGTGGTGTGGCCAGTGCTGGTATATGTGGTGTGGCCAGTGCTGGTATATGTGGTGTGGCCAGTGCTGGTATATGTGGTGTGGCCAGTGCTGGTATATGTGGTGTGGCCAGTGCTGGTATATGTGGTATAACCAGTGCTGGTATATGTGGTATAACCAGTGCTGGTATATGTGGTGTGGCCAGTGCTGGTATATGTGGTATAACCAGTGCTGGTATATGTGGTATAACCAGTGCTGGTATATGTGGTGTGACCAGTGCTGGTATATGAGGTGTGACCAGTGCTGGTATATGTGGTGTGACCAGTGCTGGTATATGTGGTGTGACCAGTGCTGGTATATGTGGTATGACCAGTGCTGGTATATGTGGTATGACCAGTGCTGGTATATGTGGTATGACCAGTGCTGGTATATGTGGTGTGGCCAGTGCTGGTATATGTGGTATGACCAGTGCTGGTATATGTGGTGTGGCCAGTGCTGGTATATGTGGTATGACCAGTGCTGGTATATGTGGTGTAACCAGTGCTGGTATATGTGGTGTAACCAGTGCTGGTATATGTGGTGTAACCAGTGCTGATATATGTGGTGTGACCAGTGCTGGTATATGTGGTGTGACCAGTGCTGGTATATGTGGTGTGACCAGTGCTGGTATATGTGGTGGGACAAGTACTGGTATATGTGGTGTGACCAGTGCTGGTATATGTGGTGTGACCAGTGCTGGTATATGTGGTGTGGCCAGTGCTGGTATATGTGGTGTAACCAGTGCTGGTATATGTGGTGTGACCAGTGCTGGTATATGTGGTGTGACCAGTGCTGGTATATGTGGTGTAACCAGTGCTGGTATATGTGGTGTGACCAGTGCTGGTATATGTGGTGTGACCAGTGCTAGTATATGTGGTGTGACCAGTGCTGGTATATGTGGTGTAACCAGTGCTGGTATATGTGGTGTGACCAGTGCTGGTATATGTGGTGTGACCAGTGCTGGTATATGTGGTGTAACCAGTGCTGGTATATGATATATCCCAAAAACAAAAAAATCTCAACTAGCAGGAAGTCCTGTTATCCTGGGCCAGTTGGCGATGCCCCATGTCCAATAATGTCTCCATATGTGACCTGATTATATGTTACTGAGTCCAGTATTGTTCTTACAGTGGCTAATGATGTTATAACTAATGTGTCCAGTATAGTTATTACTACTTATTACTGCAGTGTCGAATGATGTTGTTACAGTCTCCTTACATGTTATCATTGTTCAACTATGCAATTGTTGTGTTTAATTAAATTATCAATTTGTCCTGTGACTTTGTAACAGTGTCCAATTAATGATGTTATTCCTGTTAACATTTATTTTGTCAGTGTGTCCAATGATGATATTACAGTGTCCGATGACTTTATTACAGAAGTAAATGATGTTTACACAATGTGTCTGAACTTTATTTGTATTTTTCTCATATAAAATATTATAAGGCACGCAAATGTTTGATATGTACGCATGTGTGTGTCTGGTTTGTATGCATATTTGTTTGTTATGTATGCATATGTGTATCTTGTTTGCATGCATGTGTGTATTTATGGTAAGTATGCATACGCATATTTATGCTAAGTATTCATACGTGTATCTAGTATGTTTGTGTGTGTGTCTGGTAGGTATGCATATGTGCCATGTGTATGTAAATCTTGTTGCGTCGATTGCGTGTTATTGCTCTAGTCTCTAACTTTAATGTCATTCACTAGGCACGTCATTTTCTTATTATAGCTGAACATTTTGTTACAATATTTTACAATATTTCCAAGGTAGAATTAGTAACAATATTTTTAAGCAATACGTTCGTTGTAACCATGCTGTTACAGATCGTCGACTATTTCTAATAAAGTATTCGATCTTAGGCTGTTGATGAATTAAACAGATATCTTTGTTCAAACGATACCCTATGACGTATCGGCGTTCCTAACAGTGAGCTGAACAGATCGATTCTCTACACACCAATATTCCATAGCTGAGGGGGGTGTGGGGTGAGGACGATAGACACTATCAGAGTTTGATATCATTTCCCAAGGTCTTCGCCTCTATTTCCGCCGGAAGTCGCTTGAGACAACAGGCTCGTCACTGACGTCTCGGGTGCCAATAGGGAGAGACAGGGGTGGGGTAAGACGGGGGGGTGTGGGGGTCATGACATTAGGGTTGCCGGGGCGGGGTAGATGGATAGAATCAATATACATAATTCCCGTAGTCTGTATGTATGGATGTAATTATAATGCTGTTAGGTGCATGGCGCTGCGATCGATTTTGATTATGCTACGTCCACAAGGGTTATTGACTCTCTAACTTACAATTAAGTTGAGAGAAATGATTAAATGGCTCGTTTAACACGGCACGTAACACAAAAAGAAAGATTTAACACAGTAACTGAATTTACAATTCTTAATTTAATGCAATGAAATAATAACAAGTAAATAACAATTAAACACACGATTCCTTGTGGTTAGGAATAAATAGTGTAATTAGTTCAACTCTTAACCTAATATAGATTAATAATAACGACTAATAACATAAGTTAATAATGTAAAGAGATAAAAACTCACAACAATAGCCTATAGCGTTTACAGTAGAAGGTTAACAATGACAGGTAACAATTACAATAGTGGCCAGCCTAGCTTGGTACTCTTCTCGTGCGACGCTCTCCCTATCTCTATCTCTTGTCTCCCTTATATACTAAATCTTTAGGAACGTTCTGGGTTTAACTTCTACGAGAACAACATTTCTTTCATAACTATTAGGGTCCAGAACTTTCTAGCACGTACATGAACAACTTAGCTAAACCGAAACAAGGTCAGAGGTGTAAACTGACCCGAGGACAACAGACTGTGGAGTGAATAGGAAGGGGGTGGGGCACAGTCATAAATCACTGCGACCCGTGGGCATCACTACACATTCATGACAAGCTGGGAGAGAGGAAAGGGGGTAGTACCTAACAGTTTTATAAGCAGCGCACCAAATTACTGCACCAAAAATAACACTTTTCGAGCGTTCCGCATAAAATTGTTCAATATGATAATAAATTAATCAAATAAAAATAAATGAAAGCTCTGTATTACGTTATTTTTTAATCTGATGTGTATTTATTTTTAAAACTTCCTTCACTTTTGACGGGTCATACACTAGTTATAAAATATTTTTTTAGAGAATGTGCTTTTAAAAAAAACAACATATGAACAAATTTACAGAGGTGTAAATGGGGATCTAATGTTCAGCACTGAATGTCAAGGACAGGAGAGAGTGGTGATCTAATGGTCAGCACTGAATGTCAAGGACAGGAGAGAGTGGTGATCTAATGGTCAGCACTGAATGTCAAGGACAAGAGAGAGTGGTATCACTAGGTCTGGTTGGTTACTTCTAGGCTTGGTGTACATGGTCCTTGCTAGTACCTCACAGATTTAACTCATACATCACCAACACACTGCATGGTATACAGCACAGATTTAACTCATACATCACCAACACACTGCACAGGTTTAATTCATACAACACCATTTCAATTTCACTGGATGACACTGACCGTTTGTTATGCTGTCCACACCAGGACTGTGACGTGCGTAGGTAGTATGGACGTAAGTCGTATGTTGTGTGTAATAATAATAATAATAATTAATCAAAAAATAATAATAATAATAATAATAATAATAATATGAATAATAATAATAATATACAATATAATAGCCCAAGTCACAGGTTGGTTGGAGTATGGGTCCGTAATGCTATGACGTCATTTTTGAGCTTATATTTTAATAAAAATTTTGCATCGGAAGGCGTGCAAAAAGGTGTGCAAAATAATTATTAATTAAAGACGCACTGTAAAAAAATATATTTTAAAAGACGTCATTGTTTTAACTTATATTTTAATTTTTGAAAAGGGAACGATGTAAAAATAGGATTTGAAGATTTATAATTATAATATACTTCGTGTACATTTCAGCAAGTTTAATATTTCGTATTTATCAAACAAGGATAAGTAACTTTGGCTTTTGACAAAAAAAAGTAAGCGCCGTAAGCGCCCTACAGCTGCAGTGAGCGCCGTAGGCGCCCTACAACCCCTATTGTAAAATACTTTGTGTGCATTTCAGTATGTTTAATACTAAGTACGAGCAACCAAGCCCGTCCAAGGACGTTCCGCCACCGTTCGGTGGCATGTTGTAACTCCCCTTCAACAGCCGTCTCGACCGGCATACATGTGCATCACGTCAAAAATACTATTCATTATAGTTAAAATAAATAACTCGTAAAAACAGAGCTTTTTGCTATAAATCCCAACGCGCATAACTCAAAATAAAGTCTTGGAAGAAATACTGCACCAAAAATAACTCATTTTGAACGTCCGCGTAAACTTGATATGATTGGCTGTAGGAGTCATGTGTGTTTGAGAGACCAATCGCTATCGATGACCGGACAGAACTTAGCCTATTATTAAATAGGATATATCAAACAAGGATAAGTTAGTTGGGGTTTTGAAAAAAAGTGGGCGCCGTAGGCGCCACATCGCCCCATCACAACCTATTAATAATAATAATAATAATAAAGCGGTAATAAACGTAAATAATAATAGTTACAAACTTTAATAATAATATTCAGAATAAATATTTTTAAAAATAACTGAGGCGATACTGGGGTGCCATTTGATATGTGACGATATAAGGGGCGTCAGTGTGCCTGGGGCGATATATGGGGCATCAGTGTACCTGGGGCGATATAGGGGGCATCAGGGTACCTGGGGCGATATAGGGGGCGTCAGTGTACCTGGGGCGATATAGGGGGCGTCTGTGTACCTGGGACGATATAGGGGGCATCAGTGTACCTTGGGCGATATAGGGGGCGTCAGTGTACCTTGGGCGATATGGGGGCGTCAATATACTTGGTGCAAGGTCAAGTAGGTCATTTTGTTGTGTGTCAATTATTTAGTACTGTTGAATTAAAGAGACTAATAATTGTCTCACAAACATCAATCATAAATTCGTCAACATTTTTTACACCGCCTTGAACCCGAAGGATACTTGTAAATTTTGAGCCAAGTTGGAATCTGCACCTAGTAGTAAATATGCTGTTTCTTCAATCTGATACACTACTCACTACATATTTAGTCTGTTAGATACCGTTACAGCGATGTTTTACTTGGAATATAAGTGCATCCTCATTGAAATCCTCTTTTGATTCTTTGAAAAACTCGCGCACGTTCTTGAACTTATTTATCATAAAGTCAAACCTACTACAGAAGGGTATCTTAATAAAACCCACTACAATCATGTATCATAACAAACCCACTACAATAGTTTATCACAACAAACCTACTACAATAGCTTATCATAACAAACCCACTACAATAGTTTATCATAACAAACAACTACAATAGTTTATCATAACAAACCTACTACAATAGCTTATCATAACAAACCCACTACAATAGTTTATCATAACAAACACACTACAATAGTTTATCATAATCATAACAAACTCACTACAATAGTTTATCATAAAAAACACACTACAATAGTTTATCATAACAAACACACTACAATAGTTTATCATAACAAACCTACTGCAATAGCTTATCATAACAAAATAACAAACCAACTATTTTATAGTGTATTTTATTTCCTTCCTTGGTCAACTGATTGCAGAATCTGCGCCCCCCGCCCCACCCCCGTGGCCACACAGAAACTCTGAATGTCCTGAGATCACGAGTCTTTTTTTTTGGGGGGGGGCGGCAGGCCGCCCCCTCCAAACCCTCCCCCACCCCCCAACACTACAAGTCAAGATTGTAAAGGAGTCCTGAGATTCGATGCTATCAAAGATGGTCTTAGAAAGTGCGCCCGGCTTAAAATGGCGCAGGGTGATAAAGTTTTCACAAGCGATCGTGGAATGACGATAAGAAATAATCTTGGAGAATCTTCGCCGTCTTCCTTGCTTCCATTCTCTCGTTCTCTGGCCGGCGGTCTTTGATAGATGGACGTAGAGGGTAGGCGCTGGGTTGAGGGAATAGAGTGGTGGAGGGCCTCGCTGGAATAGTCTTGGGTAACATGGCGGTGGGAGGGAGACAAGGGGGTTAAATGGGACGATAGTGAGACTGTTGGGTAATACTGGTGTGGTAGTGAGACTGTTGGGTAATACTGGTGTGGTAGTGAGACTGTTGGGTAATACTGGTGTGGTAGTGAGACTGTTGGGTAATACTGGTGTGGTAGTAAGACTGTTGGGTAGCAATGTTGTGGTAGTGAGACTGTTGGGTAGCAATGTTGTGGTAGTGAGACTGTTGGGTAGCACTGTTGTAGTAGTGAGAGTAGCACTGTTGTGGTAGTGAGACTGTTGGGTAGCACTGTTGAAGTAGTGAGACTGTTGGGTAGCAATGTTGTGGTAGTGAGACTGTTGGGTAGCACTGTTGTAGTAGTGAGAGTAGCACTGTTGTGGTAGTGAGACTGTTGGGTAGCACTGTTGAAGTAGTGAGACTGTTGGGTAGCAATGTTGTGGTAGTGAGACTGTTGGGTAGCACTGTTGTGTTATTGAGACGTTAATGTGACATGATGGTAGTAGTGAGGCATTGACTGTGAGATGGCGATGTTTGTGACATGGTAACATTGTGATTTTAGCCAGGTTTGGGTAATATGTCACCATTGTCACAGTTTTGCAACCCATAAATAGTAAATATGCGCTTTAAATCAACAAAAAGAATTAATATTGATTTCTTAATTTTTATTGAAAAATCACATAAAATAACTTAAATGTTTTGAACTTCGCCCGGTATGGCTGCACTACAATATGCTATCATTTATTGGATCCCGATTTGGTTTCTAAGTTTTAATTGTAATTCTACCTTAAATGTAATAAAAATAAATTAACAATTGATTACTTCAGGGAGCTGTAGGACAACTCGCTTGCATTTTATTTGATTTCCCTTACTCGGAATGTATTGTACTTTTACTTTTACTCTTGATTATTGAATTGGTTGTAGCTAATCACTCAAAATTTTTTTTAAAAATTTGTCTATTTCTCCAGCTACAAATCTCTCCTGAACTCACACAGACCTAGACATCAACTAGAGAAATCCTCAATTCATTGAGATTGACCAGATGCCTGGATTTGTCAGAGTTTTCTGTAATTTCGGATCTTCTTCGGGGTTTCCTTTCTGATTAACCGTTTTGATGGGTGATTAGATTGGGGGCCCGGCCAGGGTCGCGGGATCTCGTTGGCCCGCAAAGCACGGACTATTTGGTTCTGCGCATGGATCGGAAGTGACGTGGATGCGCTATGGGCAATATGGAGGAGAGAGATAAGACAAGGATCGATAACTCTTCACTTCGTTTATTCCGTCTTTCCGTCCAACATTGCTTCCCCTTAACCAATCGTCAAATTTTACAGTAAAAAAAAAGAATATGGCCGGATTTGAGTTTTTAGACTAGTGATCTGTAGAAATGAAGCTATGCAACCACCCTCCCTCCACACAGACGCACACACACAAACACACACTTTGAGTCCACCTCTTCCACTTTCTCTCACACACAAATAATATTTCGGCTTATCAGCATTCAGCATTCTCGTAATGAGCTGGTCAGAAAGCCATCTTGCTTGAAGCGTGATCCTGTCATGTGACTGATGACGTATTTTCCACTGTCCATGTCGCATGACTGATAGACAATACATTGCCTATTTTAAGATACGGGAATCCATCAAAGTTAATGAAGCTAAAAAGGCTTCCTGACTTCCTGTAATAGATAAATAACTTTGTCTAATTATGTAAGTTAATAAACGAATCTTAAACATTCAACACAATCCAATGAGACTCTGCTATTGAAAGGACTTTTATTTAAACACGTCTGCCACCTTGTGCCCCCATAGTACTTCATAAGTTGTCATGACAGCTAAATGTGCTGTCCTCACGCCAATGTTGACATGATAAGTTGTCACAATAGCTAACTGTACTGTTCCCACACCAAAAATTTGTCACAACAGCTAACTGTAATGTCCCATCACCAATAAGTTGTCACAACAGCTAACTGTAATGTCCCCACACCAATAAGTTGTCACAACAGCTAACTGTAATGTCACCACACCAATAAGTTGTCACAACAGCTAACTGTACTGTCCCCACACCAATAAGTTGTCACAACAGCTAACTGTAATGTCCCCACACCAATAAGTTGTCACAAAAGCTAACTGTACTGTCCCCACACAAATAAGTTGTCATGACAGCTAAATGTGCTGTCCCCACACCAATAAGTTGTCACAAAAGCTAACTGTACTGTCCCCACACCAATAAGTTGTCACAACAGCTAACTGTACTGTCCCCACACCAATAAGCTGTCACAAAAGCTAACTGTACTGTCCCCACACCAATAAGCTGTCACAAAAGCTAACTGTACTGTCCCCACACCAATAAGCTGTCACAATAGCTAACTGTACTGTCCCCACACCAATAAGCTGTCACAATAGCTAACTGTACTGTCCCCACACCAATAAGCTGTCACAAAAGCTAACTGTACTGTCCCCACATCAATAAGCTGTCACAATAGCTAACTGTACTGTCCCCACACCAATAAGCTGTCACAATAGCTAACTGTACTGTCCCCACACCAATAAGTTGTCACAATAGCTAACTGTACTGTCCCCACACCAATAAGTTGTCACAATAGCTAACTGTACTGTCCCCACACCAATAAGTTGTCACAACATCGAGCTGTACTGTCCCACACCAATGGGGATGTTTGACAAGCTGTCGATACACAGCCTGTAGTACACGGTCCATACCGTTTACCTCCCTTGAATGTCCACTCTTCCCGGAGGCTTGACCAACGAATCGATACAATGTCCAGATTTGATGTCATTTTTAATGACCTTTTCCCCGCGGCCGTGGACACTCTGAGGGACGGGAGAGAGACAGTGTCCGGCTAATGTTGATTGCGTCATCATGACACTTGACCGTTGCAAGCAACTCCATCTCTCCCCATCCCTGTAACAAACAAGATCGTGATCGTGTAACCAAAACAAGATTGTGATCATGTGACCAAAACAAGATTGTGATATGTGACCAACATGTTCTTCTGTCATCTGATTCTGTTCCAGATTCAAAATGACATGATGGCCATTGAGAGACGTCTGGTGTGTTACCATGACAACCAATGAGAGACGTCTGGTGCGTTACCATGACAACCAATGAGAGACGTCTAGTGTGTTACCATGACAACCAATGAGAGACGTCTGGTGTGTTACCATGACAACCAATGAGAGACGTCTGGTGTGTTACCATGACAACCAATGAGAGACGTCTGGTGTGTTACCATGACAACCAATGAGAGACGTCCGGTGTATTTCTTGGCTGCTGTTACACATAACGCATAACAACTTTGGCGCAGTTTTATTGATGACAAATCACGTCATGGCAATGTTATCTACGCATAATCAATAGCATCATTGTATTTTTGTAGATAATAGAAATTCTTTTTGGATCTATAATAGGCAATCTACAATTTCTTCGGAGTGATATATATTACCAATAAAATATTGCTAAATTTTAAAATTTCATATAAATAACTTTTCTAGTTATTCGCCTTTAGGCACGAGAAAATTTGCCCTGACACGCCTGAAATAGATTTTCCTCTAAAATATCCCGTCCACTTGAAAATTGTTGCAAAAATATATATATATTATATATTATTCATGCCCCTCAATGCAACTTTTTTTTTGCCACTTACAGATGGTATGCTTGGTATGAGCTTCGACGTTGAGAATCTGGTTTAAAATATTATGTTCATCACCATGGAAACAGGTCCGGCAACTAGTATTTACTCATCTCGTTATCTTAAGAACAATGGAGTTCTTCCCCTTCCGATATGAATGACCTTCCCTCAGGGAAACCTCGTTGTCTCTCCGTCTGAGACCAAATTGTATCAACATTTGATCTTATAAAGGTCTTGATTGAATCCATATTTAAGATCTCTCTAGCCAGGGTGTCTAAACTTGACATGCTAGCGCCCCAGCACCCCGGGGGCACGAGTAGGACGGGATTGTTCATGACTAGTGTTGTTGACTGGCGAACTTTGACATCGAGGGTGAATGGTCTCTAAGAAAGCTCATTCTCGACCCCAAAAACAAACAAGCAGACACACTTAGGCACGCGCAGACTAGCAGACTTCCGGTGGCTCACACCTACGGAGCCATCCCCGAGAAAGGAGCCATCGCATTTCCGGTTCAATATCTGGGCGTCGGCCAGGGTCATATGCGACCTCTTGGTGACACTATGGACGGTAGCGCCCCCTTGATCCAGTTCTTCACGCAACCAGGACACGAGCAGGGTGGACAAACATAAGGGGAGAGGACCGTGCAAACATTCGCACCGTATTGGTCTCGTCTGCCGGAACACAAAAATGGCGGTACAAAGTCTCGCTGGATCCCGTCACGGGGCGTAACCTAGCACGTGACCTTGATATCTGCTAGGACAATCGTCTGCAAACAGAGGGGGGTGGTCCCAGCGATGCTTGTCTTGTCTCTACACCCTTGGGTCTCTATCGGCGTCTGATGGACTCAGCTGGGAACTAAAGGGAACCGATACTGGAACTCAATTAACGCTGATCATGTCTGAGACACGGGAACGCTTTTGGTCTATCGGCCATCGGTCAGCGAGCAAAACATGAGTTGAAACTCTAATAACAGAGTTAAAAGTTAAGAGCTGACCCATGGGAATAGGCAATGCTGACGGCATATGACGTAATGTAACCCAACCAGGCTTAAAATCATAAGGCGTCTGGTTACAGAGAAATCATGGGTGAAGCTTTATATTTGATTGATAACAGTTACAGAAATTATTGTATAGAATAACAACTAACACAGGAAGAAACATTGGTGTATATTATTGTTTAGTAAAAAAAAATCTGTTTTGATTTTGTTTACTGGTAAAGTCAAGTTATTTGAGAACCACTTGGAAATCATATTGTGATTAGTTTTGAAATTCCATTCAAGGGATTCTCATTAACTAGGGGAGACTACCCCTTGGGCCGTAGATCATTATGATCAAATTCAAATAACAATGAAGAACACAAAGAGCGTACAATAGAATGGCGTTGAGATAGAGAGAAGATATTGCTTCTGATATCTTTGACACTAAATTGATTTGTCCCTTTGCCAATTCCTTTTTTTTTAAAATGTCTTCTATAATGAAATCAGGGGTAGAAAAAAATGACATGATTCGTTCTCAATTTTTTCTTTATTGATCCCAATTTAGTTTTTGTTCTTTGATTACTTCTGTACTTTTTAAGCAATCACTTGAATTATGTGTTTGTTTAAGAGTTCTGTCAATATTTCTTTAAACTTCTTCCTCATAACAAAAATAATTTGGAAAACAACGGAAAGTACAGCTCACTGGGGAATGGTGCTCGCGGAATAAACATGCACCCCCCCCTCTCTTTTTTTCCCCCAGATCACGTGATAAACATTCTCAAACGGAGATCCTGGGCTTGACTTTAAATCTTTTGAACTTTTCATACAGAAAACCATAACTAGAAAGTGAGAAATATAGAGAGAATAAAGAAAGATATGTACACTACACAGACATATATACATAAACATATTGATAGAAATATGGGTGGAACGAAAAGAGAAATAGATTGAAATAAAGATATAGAAAAAGATACATAAATTGATTACTAAAAAATTCGCATATGGATTGAAAAAGACCTATTATCGGATTATTACGTGTACATTGATAACAATATACGACTACATAATATATAGTTATAAATAAATAGCGGGGTCCAATATTAATGGCTACGTTTATTTCCAATAGCTGATTTTGCAGTAAATTATATTTCCTCATTAAGTTGTAAATGTAAAGTGCCGTCAGTGTATCAAGCATTGTCTCACACAACGGAGTTTAATGTGTCTATAGTCTATAGGATATATGAACATCTGCTCATGAGACTCGTGGCGACTTCTTCTGAACATGTTGATGGCTATTGCCTGGCAGGAATTTGTCTTTGTTTTCTTCCATCTCTCCATCATGGTTTAGTCACACTTCCCATGGTGGCCTGAGTCAATGCAAGCAAAGGTCACTGTTCCCTTATGGTCATCGTGAGCCGCGTCAGTATTTTTTTAACTACCGGTCAGTCTGGTGGTCACGAACTGAATGGATGCTAAAATACATCATGGACTTCCAGTGTCAGCTTTAGAGTTTGTTGGTTTGTTAAGTTTTACTTTTCTGTTCGTGAGGTTACTTGGGATTATTTTTGTAACTGTTAATTTATTTATTGATTTATTGTTAAGAATTGTCTCCCCATATTTAGTCCAGAAAAAAAGGGGGGGGGGAGTAAGGGGAGACTCGTGAAGAAGAAAAGACGAAAGAAAAATATTTTAAAGTGTTTGCATGAAAAGGATTAGGAGTGAGAGGTTGGGGGGGGGGTAGAAACTTGAGTGACTTTACAGAAAGAGGACGATGGCTAAGAAGAGTCAAAGCTTTCAGTCAATGGTTTCGGGGGGAGGGGGGGGAGTGATTCGGACAGTCTGAAGTAGCCATGATTTACGATCTAAGGCCCGGTCACGGACCGGACAGCGCGTTATGTAAATCATCTCCCTTTCCTGCGCATGCTCACGAACCAACACTCCAGCGTGCACGCCGTCCGAGCTGAGTTTGCTGTTTCTCCCCGAAAAATGGTGCGTCGTGGTGCGCGCGGGGGTACACTTCACCCGGCATGACGTCACAAACTCCAATGGCAACGACACGTGTTTTGGACGCCATTAACTTCCGGTATCACTTGCCGCGCTCCCGGACACGTCTGCCGTTTGTTCCGACTTGGGGAGAAAGACGTTTTGTAAAATTGTCGATTTGTGTCAACATAGTGGAAACAGATCAATCTCGCTGCGGACGCTGTTGTTGCCGATAAGGACGGGGCGACCACCTCTGGCGTGTAATCAAAGACTTAAATAACCTCATTTTTCACAGTTAACGCCCCTGTTTTAGCCTCACCCTTTCCTTGGGCTTAAAAGTCAACTTTGAAAAAAGTAAAGATTTGAACGAGAGTTAGAAGAAGTTGTAAGAAACGGCTGACAGACAAAGATCGGGGCGTTGGTTGAGGGGAGAAAGTGTAACGGCGTGTTCATCATTAAAAGATGGAGATCATTTAATTGACATAATTAACCATAAAGCCATCGTATCTACTACGTTATAGTTGTTATAACGTCATTTCGTTGAGCCGCTTCCTTCTGTTAACGCTAAGATCTAGTCATCATAACTTAATGTGCATACAAAGCGAGATATAGTTTTAAAACAACCCTGTTACTCCTAATGTTTATCTTTAATTCATTCACCCTGGAATATGGCTGAATATTCTACTTGGTCCTTAAATACGGATGCGTTTATAGCAGAGGTCGGCAACATTTTGAGACGGAAGATCCAAAAGTTACAATATATAAAATTTCTCAGTTTTTTAAAGAGCCACTAACTTGAGTTTTGAAGAGAAAAAAAATGATATAATTATTGATATTTTGGCATGGAACTTGAGAGACGCAACTTGACAACGAAACAGTCGCAGGTTTCCGACTCCTAGTTTATAGCACCGTGGTATACTTTATTAGCCGTTAGGAAGTCAAAATACGGATGCGTTTATAGCACCGTGGTATACTTTATTAGCCGTTAGGAAGTCAAAATACGGATTCGTTTATAGCACCGTGGTATACTTTATTAGCCGTTAGTAAGTCAAAATACGGATGCGTTTATAGCACCGTGGTATACTTTATTAGCCGTTAGGAAGTCAAAATACGGATGCGTTTATAGCACCGTGGTATACTTTATTAGCCGTTAGGAAGTCAAAATACGGATTCGTTTATAGCACCGTGGTATACTTTATTAGCCGTTAGTAAGTCAAAATACGGATGCGTTTATAGCACCGTGGTATACTTTATTAGCCGTTATTGGATGCTGCAACGATCGGAGTCGATAAAAGTAAATAGAATTCTTAAGTTAAATTGTTCTAAATACATAACACGACGTCTTAAATTTGTGTACTAATAAACTGTCAGCGAACATCAGATTAGAAATGTGGTGGGGGGATAGGAGATTGAGAGGAGAAGAGTATATTATCCGTGCATCAGCGCCTCCTAGTGGTCACATCTCTCAGTGCATCAGCGCCTCCTAGTGGTCACATCTTCTGGGACGTGCAGGTGTTGCATTGTCTTAGCCAATTGGCGTACGCTTACAATGATATTATCCACAACGCCTGCAAAGATCCACACACACGATAAGATCCACCCCCAAGAGCCACATTACGATCCATCGAGTAAAGGGACTATCCACGGGGCCGGTATCCATCAGATGACGTTTAATTGGATTATGCCCGACCCGGACTGTTGGCCAGATTTCTCCTCGCTCATACTCTACTAGAAAATCTGATTTGGCCTCCACTGGTGCCAAACTTGGCCAGATTTTGGTCTATATCCCAGCTGCCTATCTGGCCGCATCTCTAGTGACGTAGTGCACACGTGCTAATCCCCCCAAAATCTACCACCAACTGGCATGCACTGCTCATGCGCAGGGTCAAACAGGAAGTGATTCGCATTTTTATAAACGCTTTTAAATACTTTGTGTCCAAATATTTGTAGGAAATACACATTTGCATTTGTCTTAAAAATAGACGATATATTTTTTTAAAGACCATTTTCAACATCTGTGTAAACTACATTGAATGTTTTTTTCATCATTGGCCCTTTTGTTGAAGTTTTTGTACACTGAGATCTTGGAGGCAAGGGGTACACAACTCGATAACAACATTGATGGGGTGAAAAAAGAGGGGGGGAGGGATTAATAGGTGTCTGAGGGGTGTTAGAATGCGTGTGTACATGGGGAATGTATAGGGGTGTAAGACCAGGTGTATGAAGGATGTTAGAATGCGTGTGTACATGGGGAAGGTAGGGGTGTAAGAACAGGTGTGTGGAGGTGGTAGCCAATGTTCCCTATAAGCTGCGCGGCTACGCGGTCGGGCAGATATCTGACTGACGCCGCGTAGCAGTTTAGGATTATCGCAAATTTTCTAAAATATTGCACGAAATATAGATGCCATGCAATTTTACACACGAATTATTTTTTATTTTTAAAAATTTTGTTTTTTTTACTTTGCACACGGACCAACAAACCTTGCCGTGAACATCGGTGCTATGAAAATGTATGCAGAAAGGAAGGTAGGGGTGTTGAAAGAATTGTTGTGGTCTCTATCAATAAAGGGCTCGACTCGGTGGAGGGTATGAAATGTTGCGTGAATGTCCGTGTGATGGGGTGGTGTAGGAGTTACTAGAGGGGAAGGGGTGTCAATGGTACAGTAAAAATGGGTATATGGGGGTGTCGGTGTCGGGTGAATGAAGCAGTATATACATAGGTGTGATGGGTGGTTATATACATAGGTGTGATGGGTGGTTATATACATAGGTGTGATGGGTGGTTATATACATAGGTGTGATGGGTAGTTATATACATAGGTGTGATGGGTGGTTATATACATAGGTGTGATGGGTCGTTATATACATAGGTGTGATGGGTGGTTATATACATAGGTGTGATGGGTGGTTATATATATAGGTGTGATGGGTGGTTATATACATAGGTGTGATGGGTGGTTATATACATAGGTGTGATGGGTGGTTATATACATAGGTGTGATGGGTGGTTATATACATAGGTGTGATGGGTGGTTATATACATAGGTGTGATGGGTGGTTATATACATATGTGTGATGGGTGGTTATATACATAGGTGTGATGGGTGGTTATATACATAGGTGTGATGGGTGGTTATATACATAGGTGTGATGGGTGGTTATATACATAAGTGTGATGGGTGGTTATATACATAGGTGTGATGGGTGGTTATATACATAGGTGTGATGGGTGGTTATATACATAGGTGTGATGGGTGGTTATATACATAGGTGTGATGGGTGGTTATATACATAGGTGTGATGGGTGGTTATATACATAGGTGTGATGGGTGGTTATATACATAGGTGTGATGGGTGGTTATATACATAGGTGTGATGGGTGGTTATATACATAGGTGTGATGGGTGGTTATATACATATGTGTGATGGGTGGTTATATACATAGGTGTGATGGGTGGTTATATACATAGGTGTGATGGGTGGTTATATACATAGGTGTGATGGGTGGTTATATACATAGGTGTGATGGGTGGTTATATACATAGGTGTGATGGGTGGTTATATACATAGGTATGATGGGTGGTTATATACATAGGTGTGATGGGTGGTGATATACATAGGTGTGATGGGTGGTTATGTAAATAGGTGCGTTGCTCAGTTATGTAAAGGGATGTATTGGTCGGTTATATAAAGGGATGTATTGGTCGGTTATGTAAAGGGATGTATTGGTCGGTTATGTAAAGGGATGTATTGGTCGGTTATATAAATGGGTGTACTGGTCGGTTATGTAAAGGGGTGCATTGATCGGTTATATAAATGGGTGTATTGGTCGGTTATGTAAAGGGATGTATTGGTCGATTATGTAAAGGGATGTATTGGTCGATTATGTAAAGGGATGTATTGGTCGCTTATGTAAAGGGATGTATTGGTCGGTTATATAAAGGGATGTATTGGTCGGTTATGTAAAGGGATGTATTATTCGGCTATGTAAAGGGATGTATTGGTCGGTTATATAAAGGGATGTATTGGTCGGTTATGTAAAGGGGTATATTGGTCGGTTATGTAAAGGGATGTATTGGTCTGTTATATAAAGGGAAGTATTGGTCGGTTATGTAAAGGGATGGATTGGTCGGTTATGTAAAGGGATGTATTGGTCGGTTATGTAAAGGGGTGTATTGGTCGGTTATGTAAAGGGGTGTATTGGTCAGTTATATAAATGGGTGTATTGGTCGGTTATATAAAGGGATGTATTGGTCGGTTATGTAAAGGGGTGTATTGGTCAGTTATATAAATGGGTGTATTGGTCAGTTATATAAAGGGATTTATTGGTCGGTTATGTGAAGGGGTGTATTGGTCGGTTATGTAAAGGGGTGTATTGGTCGGTTATGTAAAGGGGTGTATTTGTCAGTTATATAAATGGGTGTATTGGTCGGTTATATAAAGGGATGTATTGTTCGGTTATGTAAAGGGGTGTATTGGTCGGTTATGTAAAGGGGTGTATTGGTCAGTTATATAAATGGGTGTATTGGTCGGTTATATAAAGGGATGTATTGGTCGGTTATGTAAAGGGGTGTATTGGTCGGTTATGTAAAGGGATGTATTGGTCGGTTATATAAAGGGATGTATTGGTCAGTTATGTAAAGGGATGTGTTGGTCTTTTATGTAAATGGGTGTGTTGTTCGGTTATGTAAATGGATGTGTTGTTCGGTTATGTAAATGGATGTGTTGGTCTGTTATGTAAATGGATGTGTTGGTCTGTTATGTAAATGGGTGCATTGTTTGGTTATGTAAATGGGTGTGTTGGTCTGTTATGTAAATGGGTGCATTGTTTGGTTATGTAAATGGATGTGTTGGTCTGTTATGTAAATGGGTGTGCTGGTCTGTTATGTAAATGGGTGTGTTGGTCTGTTATGTAAATGGATGTGTTGGTCTGTTATGTAAATGGATGTGTTGGTCTGTTATGTAAATGGATGTGTTGGTCTGTTATGTAAATGGATGTGTTGGTCTGTTATGTAAATTGGTGTGTTGGTCTGTTATGTAAATGGATCTGTTGGTCTATTATGTAAATGGATGTGTTGGTCTGTTATGTAAATGGATGTGTTGGTCTGTTATGTAAATGGATGTGTTGGTCTGTTATGTAAATGGATGTTTTGGTCTGTTATGTAAATGGATGTGTTGGTCTGTTATGTAAATGGTTGCATTGTTTGGTTATGTAAATGGATGTGTTGGTCTGTTATGTAAATGGGTGCATTGTTTTGTTATGTAAATGGATGTGTTGGTCTGTTATGTAAATGGATGTGTTGGTCTGTTATGTTAAGGGATGTGTTGGTCTGTTATGTAAATGGATGTGTTGGTCAGTTATGTAAATGGATGTGTTGGTCTGTTATGTAAATGGGTGCATTGTTTGGTTATGTAAATGGATGTGTTGGTCTGTTATGTAAAGGGATGTGTTGGTGTGGCGGAGTCGTTGTCTAGGGGTTGAGGTCCCCCCTTGGCCACAGATATTTACCACGTAGACGGGTAAAAGACTTAGCAACGCTGGGTTGTTTTCTTCAACATAAGTTTAATGACATCCAGAAGCTTTGAACATATTTATGGTACAGTACAATTGGCAGTTTACAGTTGATGGTCATACCATCCAGAGTCCTCGGCCCAGCTCGACCGGATTGGACTACGTTCACAAAACTCCACACTCTATCGTACGTCTTTCACCTGCCTGCTACTTGGCAACTTAACACTCTCCTTTCGACACACAATGTGACCCCTATTATACCCCCGTCTTGTCCGACCGGTTTGTGACTGGACCCTGGGTCAATCACATGTCTCCCTTTGACCGTGGTCCTGTCAATTCATTACAACTTTGCACGTACCTTGAGTTCGCTTGCCCCCGTTCCACGAGGACAAGTGTTCACAGCCCCATTTATGCGTAGTTATCCCCACACCACAACATCTGACCGTAACACCCCCCTCCTCACGAGCGACCTTAGCAAGAATGTCGCGAGTTTATAAACATAAGGTCTTGAGGTTTTGGTGTGTCATGATCTACTAATAATATATCCCATACTTACACACACAGGCATTTCAATAATATATAGTTATTTTAACAATATTTAACAATTTCAATGTTCACTATATACAGAATTTTCACCAGTAATATGCTAGCTTCCAAAAATATTAGTTCACAATAGTGGTGTATATTCCCAAATACATAATAAGGAATCGTTTTATTTACATTGTGGAACTACCCGGTTTTCGTACCTGCGTACGAGTCTAGTCCTATACTACCTCGCTTTCGAGGGTAGCAAAGGTTATTACTACTCAAAATGTTAACGATATATATACATCAATATACAAAAGAAAAAAATTTGTCACATTTGAAGTATTAATATTCTTCACATACAAAAAAATCATCTTGGTATGGTTAAATGACTTAAATGACACCCATGTTTCACAAGCAAAGAATCTCATGGTTCAATGATTTAGATGATCCCCATGTTTTACAAGCGAAGAAAGTCATGGTTCAGTGACTTAATTGCTCAACATGTCTCACAAACAATGAATGGCATGCTTCAATGGTTTAATTGCTAATCATGTGTCACAACAATCACTATCCACCCAATTTTCTGTCCCTTTTCATTAATACTTGCATCTGTATCTTTATGGGACATGTTATGTATGTTACAAATTATCATATTCATAATCATAACATAGTCATCGGCAAAATTTTCATGAATCAAAAATTTCATCATCATAACATATAATAAATACATATTATCAATGTTATACCAAATGCCTGAGGGCTCCAAACATGTTGTGCTTACATAATCAAAATGTGTCGTGCACCTAAGAATTGTCTTATCAATTCATATAATAGTAATACTGGGAATTGGTCGCTCAGACCCCCCAAGTAAATACAAAAATACATTATCATAACTCCTCATAGTTATCAACAAATAGCAGCCTCATCATCCTAATCAAAACATTATCATCATAACAACATCTCTTATCATAAAATTTGGACTGAGGTCTCCAGTGCACACAATTTCTTATATGATCAACACATTTGTCATGAACATACGAACCACTTTATTTCATTTCACAATGATACTGGTACAAGGTCACTCAGACCCCAACTTCAATCCCAACAATATTATCATTATTCATCATAATTTTCAACAAATTATCATCATCATAGAAGACACAATACCAATTCCGTGTTATTTACGGCGCCCTCCTATACCGTAATACTCAGACAAATTCAATGTATGCATCAAAAATCATAGTCATTGTTTTTGATGGTGGAACATTTCGTATATTTCCCATTCTAAACAAGAAACGACTCTTATTAGCATTACCAAGAGCGTACCATAAAATTTGGTAACTACTATCATTTGTCATTGTCCCAGGCTTAATTATTAGCTATTTTGATCATTCTTGTACTCAACCCTACAAAATCTGTCAGTATACTGGCAGTCTTAGTGGGACTAAAATCAGTCTTTGTCTGTCCCACTCCCATTGCCACCTCTATCCTCTGCGATCCTCCCTGTCGCTACCTCTATGACTTTTTCGGTTAAGTATACCTCCGCCTCTGAAATTTCCCCGATCACTCCTGTCACCCCCTCCACGACTTATCATGTTAGCTTTACCTCCGCCCTTGCAATCTCGCCAATAACTTCGGTCACTACATTTGAATTTTCCTCCCTGACCTCTTTTGAATTGTACTCTTTGACCCGAAGGGCTGACCATTGCGTCCAAAATTGTACCAACGCACGAGCTAACCACACAATTAAATGTGTTCAACCGGACCCCAATTATTAATAAAACCAATATTCTCACCAGACCGGCCGTAAGCCTGTCCAGTGAGTTTTTGTCCGTCATGGTCCTATGCATTCTGGCCAGTCTTGATCGCACTGTGTCATTGTTATTGTTTCTGTTGAGCTCCGTGTTTGCCCTGCTGCGTCCTTGGAGGTTATACGCGTCACCTTTGTTCAACAACTCACAACAGTGTTTAGCTGAGCCCACGTCATATTGTTGTATGGCTCCACTGAAGGGTTTCTTCTTAAGTTGCTTGTTTTTATCCCTATGTGGGATATCTGCTCTTAGCTTAGTAGCACACTCAATTTTCCCATCATTATCTTCAATATTCTCCTGATCTCTATCAATAAGTTTGCTATACTCTAGAAATTCAGTAGCACAATCAATATTTCCATCATTATCCTTATTTCCCTTACATTCAATACATTTTGCTTGGGAGGTTAATGTTACTACTGTGACCACGGTGTGTTCAGTGACCTTCACCCAATCTTGCATATCTGGGTCACTACTTTTCTTCTTATTCAAATTTTCAACTAAAATTTCCCTCTTTCGAAATTGTACTTCTTTAGTCCACTTTTCGTGAGGTTTTTCAACTATTGTCCCAAGCATCTTGGACGTTCTCTGCACAATCACTGTCATGTCTGTATCATTACCAGTTAATCTTTGCGTTAATTCAGTCCTTTTCTCTTCCTTTTCAACAATGATTCGCCATAAGTCATTTATGTCTTCTTTGTTATGTGCTATAGTCAGTGTTAACTCATTATTCTCCTCTTCTTTTTGAGTTAGTGTGTCTTTAATTTCCTTTAGCTTCCACTGTAAGTTCTGCAAACATTCATCTTTCTCAGTCACCGTCTTATTCAGCCCTGATATATTTCTATCTTTGTCCTTAATTATTTTAAGCCAGCTGGATTTTTCTTCATCATTTTGAGCCAGTAGTTTGTACATTTCGGCAATTCTCATTCTTAAGTTCATTGATTCAACTTCAGTTTCCTCTATTTTTAATCTGTGTTTGATGTCAACTTTTTCGAGATCCGTTAGTCTAGTTTCAACCTTGTTCAATGTTGACTCTAGTTTACTTACTGTCTCTTTGTGTTCCTTTAATTCATTCTCTCTAAGGGTCAGATTATTTCTCAATTCACTAATGAGTTTATTACTTTCTTCCCTGGCTATCTCTCCAGCTGCCGGTTCTGCCACCTTAACTTCTTTCGTTACATACGGCTCTTCCCAAAATAAGCTGGCTATTCCATATAATTCTTCCTGACAGTTACTCTCGTTACTTTTTAAAGCTCCCTGTTTAATTCTACGTTTTCTTCTTTTCTCTTCATCATTTTCTAACATTTTCTCCTGTCTCTTTTCGTATTGTCGCTGCTTCTTTTCATCTTTTTTCTGTCGCAGTCTCTGTCTTTCTTCGTTTTGTCTCAATGATTCTTTATCTTCTTGCTCCCACTTTAACCGTACCTCTTCAATTTTTTTTAACCACCAGCTATCTTCCCTTTCACCCTTTTCCTTCCCTTTATTAGCAGTCACTACATTAGTTAATTGACCCTGCTTTATCTTCTTTTCGTTCTTATGTGTGCTCCTTTCTAAAGTATCACTAGCATAATAATTTATTGTATCATTTGCTTCATCATATTCCACTCGTGTGACTTTCTCTACATCTCCGATTCCTTCAGTCTTCTCATCACAGTCATTCTGAACTTCTATTTCTTCCGATTTAATTTCACCCTTTGTCCCAGCTATTAAGGCGTCTATAACTGAATGATCATCTCTCTTCTCTGGCTCAGGAGTGTTTTCCTTGGTCTCTTTTCCTACCGCCCCCATCCTAATTTCATCTCTGACTTGTTCGGCATAATTCTTTTCAGGTTCTACCACTTTATTGTCTGTTTCTTTAACATTATTTTCAGGTTTTACAGGGTTCTTGTCCGTTTCTTTACCATTGTTGACATTTTCAACAACTTTCTTGTCCGACTGCGTAATCGTTTTCCCCCTTGCTAATTCTTTCCTGACTTTTTCCTTTCTTCCTTTCTTTTTGCTAGCGGCAGCAGTGTCTATCGAAATTTTCCTAGTAGTGGAATTCAAATCGCTTTTGGAAAAGTTTTTATTTTCAATTTCGGCTACCCCTTTTTGACATTTCAACTCCGGTTTCTCAGTCACGTGTTTGGTTCTCGATTTATATCTTTTCTTTGGTCCCGAAGTGGTTTGAGTAATTAGAACGTTATTATTTGTACCTATCTTGTCTTCCTCTTTAACTCCTCTATACATTTCATCGGCCATTTCTAGTTCTCTTTGTCTCTCCCTTTCTAACCTTCTTGACTCCTCCGCCCTTTCTTCTTTCCGTTTCTCTCTTTCCTTAACTTCCTCGCTCTTCCTTCTATCTCTTTCCTCATCTTCCTCCCTCCTGCGCGCCTCTTGCTCGCTCTTCCTTCTATCTCTTTCCTCATCTTCCACCCTCTTGTACGCCTCTATAACCCATCTCTTTGCCTCCTCCCCTTCAAATCCCAGCTCCCGGGCACTTTGTTTAAGTTTTTCTACATTAGGCAACCACATTTTAATGTTTCTATATTAATAGTCACTCTACGGTCACAATATAAAATTCGTCCACCGTCTTTTGACTCTCACCTTTACACTCAAAATTTTCTAACTATCTAATATTTTTACAATATTTTACAATTCAAAATTTCATCAAAAAGTACTTACTATCATGGGAAATCCACACTCACATAATAACCATACATAAGAAAACACATTACACCAGGGCAGTATCAATATCCATAGGTAAGAAAATCACAAAGTCACCGACTTCACTGTCACGTATTACTGAGGTTGTAACCTCGAGGTTGTCCTGGCTGTATTCAGCTTCTCCAACGTGTTACTGTCATAGTTAGTGTTCGTTATTCCTTCGATGCTCCTCCGGGTGCAGTTTGCATGGCCTCCATTGCTGCGTCTATAACCCCACTGCTTCGGCTGTCTTCAACATCACTGCTCCGGCTGTCTTCAGCAGTACTGCTACGGCTGTCTTCCCCACCACTTCTATGGCTGTGTTTCACACCACTGCTCCAGCTGTCTTCAACACCACTGGTCTCGTCGTTACGAGGCGTAAGCCCTACGCTCTCGTGAAGATCTTGATATCAGTATGGCTAGTACGGCCAGTTCTGTTTCTCTCTTAGTGACGTGCCTTGATGTGCTGCGTTGGCTCGAACCGATGGCTCGGTTTTTCGGCGGGCCCCCACTGTGGCGGAGTCGTTGTCTAGGGGTTGAGGTCCCCCCTTGGCCACAGATATTTACCACGTAGACGGGTAAAAGACTTAGCAACGCTGGGTTGTTTTCTTCAACATAAGTTTAATGACATCCAGAAGCTTTGAACATATTTATGGTACAGTACAATTGGCATTTTACAGTTGATGGTCATACCATCCAGAGTCCTCGGCCCAGCTCGACCGGATTGGACTACGTTCACAAAACTCCACACTCTATCGTACGTCTTTCACCTGCCTGCTACTTGGCAACTTAACACTCTCCTTTCGACACACAATGTGACCCCTATTATACCCCCGTCTTGTCCGACCGGTTTGTGACTGGACCCTGGGTCAATCACATGTCTCCCTTTGACCGTGGTCCTGTCAATTCATTACAACTTTGCACGTACCTTGAGTTCGCTTGCCCCCGTTCCACGAGGACAAGTGTTCACAGCCCCATTTATGCGTAGTTATCCCCACACCACAACATCTGACCGTAACAGTTGGTCTGTTATGTAAATGGATGTGTTGGTCTGTTATGTAAATGGATGTGTTGGTCTGTTATGTAAATGGATGTTTTAGTCTGTTATGTAAATGAATGTGTTGGTCTGTTATGTAAATGGTTGCATTGTTTGGTTATGTAAATGGATGTGTTGGTCTGTTATGTAAATGGGTGCATTGTTTTATTATGTAAATGGATGTGTTGGTCTGTTATGTAAATGGATGTGTTGGTCTGTTATGTTAAGGGATGTGTTGGTCTGTTATGTAAATGGATGTGTTGGTCAGTTATGTAAATGGATGTGTTGGTCTGTTATGTAAATGGGTGCATTGTTTGGTTATGTAAATGGATGTGTTGGTCTGTTATGTAAAGGGATGTGTTGGTCTGTTATGTAAATGGATGTGTTGGTCTGTTATGTAAATGGATGTGTTGGTCTGTTATGTAAAGGGATGTGTTGGTCTGTTATGTAAAGGGGTGTGTTGGTCTGTTATGTAAATGGATGTGTTGGTCTGTTATGTAAATGGATGTGTTGGTCTGTTATATAAAGGGATGTGTTGGTCTGTTATGTAAAGGGGTCCCTAAGTTGTGTCCTAGTGGGTTATGAAGGACTTCACTGAGGGATTTATTGAAATATTGGGGGCTGGGAGATTAAACATTGATTAATTGATGGAATGGCTAAATATCAAAGTATAGACAGCTGCTAAATATCAAAGTATAGACAGCTGCTAAATATCAAAGTATAGACAGCTGCTAAATATCAAAGTATAGACAGCTGCTAAATATCAAAGTATAGACAGCTGCTAAATATCAAAGTATAGACAGCTGCTAAATATCAAAGTATCGACAGCTGAAGATTCAGATGGCAATAAATTGTAGGTGCTAAATACAGTTGACTTTCATATATATAAACATATATTTTCACAGGGCATACGGGTGTCATTAGGTAAGTATCACTTTGTGTGGCTAGTTATATACATAGAAAGCCTTGTTATACGCTATACTATTTGTCTATGGTAGTAGACGCTTATAGTTTTATGCAGGCACGGTTTTGAAGGCGTGGCTAAATGGAAGGCGTGGCTAAATGGTGGCAGGTGTTTTTATACGTTAGGCGTGGTTATTTTTGTAGGCGTGGTTATATTTGTAGGCATGATTTAATTTTCCATTCGTGTTTAAAAGGTAGTTGTGGCTATATAGTAGAATAAGTAGCACGGTTATCTATACAGACGCTCCCTCTATGCAGAAGATAATTGCGTCCACAGACCATGACAGATGATCTGTTGGCAAGTGATGCAGCGTTCACAGGCCACGGCTTTGTGGGTTCCACGCATTACCCAGCCGCCTAACTACATGTAGTGTTAGGTACCCATTCGGAGCTGGGTGACTCAGGGACAAATCCTTGCCTTCACCTGGATTTGAACCCGTGACCATCGGTACGCCAGTCGAGCACGCTGCCACTCGACCACCGCGTCACCGGTGATGTGGTAGGCGTGGTTAAAATGGTAGGCGGAATCATATGGTAGGCCAAATAGGCGGGGTTATACTGAAGGCGTGGTTCCACGGTAGACGTCTTTAAAGTACAAGCATTGCTAAATTAATATTTGATGGGTTGAATATGGTATAATGTCAGCTGACAGCTGTGATATGATGGTAGCTGTGATATGATGGTAGCTGTGGTATTATAGTAACTGTGATATGATGGTAGCTGTGGTGTTATGGTATCTGTGATATGATGGTAGCTGTGATATGATGGTAGCTGTGATATGATGGTAGCTGTGATATGATGGTAGCTGTGATATGATGGTAGCTGTGGTATTATAGTAACTGTGATATGATGGTAGCTGTGGTGTTATGGTATCTGTGATATGATGGTAGATGTGATATTATAGTAGCTGTGATATGATAGTAGATGTGATATGAAGATAGCTGTGATACGATGGCAGCTGTGATATGATGGTAGCTGTGATACGATGGTAGCTGATGTATTATGGTAGCTGTGATATGATGGTAGCTGTGATATGATGGTAGCTGTGATATGATAGTGACTGTGGTATTTTGTTAGCTGTGGACTTTGGTACATCGATCATGTAACACAAACAGTTAAGAAAGTTATCGTAAGCCCCAAGAAATATCCCTAACGCTCCAAGACAAGGAAGCTTCTGTTGTTGTTACAGTGGGTTTGTAATTTCATCTGTTTTATAAAAATGTAAAACTGTAGACTTTGTGGTAAGTGGCAGAATCTCTTTTAACACGGGACCTCTAGCCGTAATCCTAATCCGAATTCAAACCCTAACCCTTACACTTACACCTGATCCAATACGATCGGTTTATAGGCAAGTGGTACAGATATCAGCTGTGGGATGTCGGGGCCAGGTAACCAAAATCTTGAGATCACCGAGTCGTCTGCTGGCATGTCGGCCCCAATCAAACAGACCAATGGATATTTCATCGCTCTGTCTTATCAACAAACTTTAGGCAAATTCCAGATGTATTCACTGGCCGATGGAAGCTCGTCTTCTCAGCGCTTGTGAGCCATGTAAATTTAGGATCCAACCTTCGGCTCAAATAATAGTTTTTATTTTCGCCTTTAAAAAAGCTATTTTTACTGCAGCCTGACTTGACATTAATAATGAGCCATTCGTTTGGTGGCTGGTTTAATTTAAGCTCCGCCCACTTGTCCGCAGTAGCTCGCGCAGCCATCGATCACCTGTCACGAGCGGAGGGCCTGGCCACGCCCACTTCCAGTGATACATTTAGGAATGATAGTAGGAAGTGGTAGAGTGGATTTATCTTCGGACATCTTGAGTCGGTTCTGTTGGCAAGAAAAATACGAGGTGAGTTCGACAATATTGTCTTAATCAACCATAACGGACTGCTTAGACCGGCCGGGTGACGGAGAAATTAGTGCTGCATCACGGGGGAGTGACAGGGGGGGGGACGGAATGAGAGACGGATGTAGGGAGGCGTTTAGAAATATTAATGCAAGTGAAGAGAGAGAGAGGGTGGGGGTGGTAAAAGACAATGAGAAATTATTTTAGAAAATTGTAAGAGAGACAAAGATAGATAGAGAGAGAGAGAGAAAGAGAGAGAAAGTGAGAGAGAGAGAGAGAGAGATAGACAGAGACAGACACACAGACAGACAGGGACACCTTAAGAAGATGTATAGAAAATATAGTGGGGTCAAGATATCCAAAGTTATTTTTAGAAACATTAAGATTGTTTAAGAGATATACGATACAGAGAGTGAGAGAGAGAGAGAGAAAGAGAGAGAGAGAAAGAGAGAGAGAGAGAGAGTGGGGGGCAGAGTGAGGGGGAGAGAGAGGGAGAGAGAAAGAGATAAGGGGATGAATGAAATATGACGTAATATTTCCACAGCATATTAATATTCTGTAACAAATGAACGCAATATGATTTTTAAATCCTTTATATTAACTCGTGGTGTCTGGTTGCTTGGTTGAACCCTTGATTGCTTGTCGGTCGCCAAAACTTTGGATCGATTTTTAACCCACTTCCTCGTAAGCTAGCGAGCTGAAATTTAGCAGGCAGTTTGGTGGCGATGATAAAAACTATGTATCAAAATTTCAGATCGATCACATGTACCGTAATTGAATTATTGATTTTTAGATTATTTTATTTATTCCTATGTATTATGTTATTTTTTGAGATAGAGTGTAAGGGTGCGCATTATATTAAACAACCTTTCTGTCTCGCAATTAGGTGCGTATTTTATTGACAACACTAATTGTCTTTTTATCAACATATTCCTGATCGATGCACATTATATTAAACATGTTTTACGACACAACTACAAATTTGTATTTTTGGATGGTCTTGCGCTGCGTATTAAAATAGACATTTCTTTAGTTACTTCTCGTACATAAAGGATTTATAGTCAAAAACTTGGGTTTTCACGGGTTTTTACAAATTTAATTAATTCTTTCCTGTGGCGCGATTCGGCGCGTATTATATTGACGTTACTTTTTAATAAAACAACCCCGTAAAAACAAAGTTTTTGACTATAAATCCCTTATATATGAGATAACTAAAAGTATTGATTATGTTCTAACGTGACAAACATTTACAGACTGAAACCGAAATTATCTCCCCTGGCTTTAAAACTGGAGGAAGGGGGGAGGGGTGTGGACATGGACAGGTGGCGTCAACGCGTTAACTCAACTCAAAGTGGTTTACCTGGTTAAAACACGAGATGTGTTCACCGATAGCTGGGGTGAAGTCAAGTGACCCGTAAAATGTAAACAATAGCGACCGCTACACATAGTTTATATAGATAAACTAAAAATGCATTAATTTAATATCTGTACGTTCGGTCGATCTGAATTTTTGATAGGATGCATTGTTAGGTGACACGGGTCCGTGTGCCAAATTTCAGCTCGACCGCATGACGTGAAAAGGGTCATTTTTGACTTCTGTTTTTCCGCGATGCCCGCCCAAGACAGAGAGACAGAGACGGCGGTGAAGTTAATATAAGGGATTTAAACATATATTCCCGATCGGTGCGCATTATATTAAACATGTTTTACGAGACATAACTAACATTTTGTATTTTTGGATTGTCTTGCGCTGCGTATTATAATGAACACTAGTGTATCGCCCGTACAAAATGACGCAAGTTTTCAAATTAAATACACATCAGATAAAAAAATCATATTAAACACTAGTGTATTACCCGTCAAAAATAACGGAAGTTTTCAAAATAAATACATTTCAGCTGAAATCTATTTATTTTGAAAAAAAATACACATCTGAATAAAAAGTAATGTAATACAGAACTTTTATGTATTTTATTTATTTTTATTTTATTCATTTATTTTCATATTGCACAATTTTATGTGGAACGTTCGAAAAGAGTTATTTTTGGTGCAGTAATTTGGTGCGCTGCTTTCTAAAATTAGTAGCGTCACGGAGAGAAAGACGGGACGGGACATACATTGCAAATTATGTATGTTGATGTTTTACGAGACATAACTAAAAAATTTTATGCTTGGATTGTCTTGCGCTGCGTATTATAATGAACACTAGTGTATCACCCGTCAAAAATGACGTAAGTTTTCAAAATAAATACACATCAGATTAAAAAATAACGTAATACAGAACTTTCATTTATTTTATTCATTTTATTTTTTATTCATTTATTTCCCTATTGAACAATTTTATGCGGACGTTCGAAAAGAGTTATTTTTTGGTGCAGCAATTTGGTGCGCTGCTTTCTAAAATTAGTAACGTCACGGACAGACAGACGTAACATACATTGCAAATTATGTATATTGATTCTTTTAGTTATGTCTCCTGCATAAAGGATTTATAGTCAAAAACTTGGTTTTTACGTTTTTTTTAAAATTTAGAATTGATTTGCTTTAAATTATTTCCTTATTTTCTTGTTGTGTATACCTACCGCCCATCCCTAGCCCGGGGCCCGGGTCAGCAGGTTACAACGTGATTGTTGCATCTTAACAGACAATATGGAGTTGTGACATAATCATTACAAAGGAGTGGTATCGAAATCATTACAAGGGATTACATTTTCGAAAATTATCTTGTTTAAAAAACTTAGAAACAATTTGAGTTGACTAAATCTTTGCTATATGTGGTAGCTCGAAAGTTCAACAATTACTTTGGACGCAAGATACATTTTGTACCATATCTGCAGATACTTTTTAACTTTAGTGCAGTGATGGCGAACCTATGGCACGCATGGCCTCATCAGCCGGCACGCGACTAAAATTGTATTTCCTTAATCAAATCAGCTAAGCCATACTCCCATTTTCGGGTTTCATTCGAGTGTTGGCACTTTTCTTTAAATAAGTGGCTTTTTTAATGAATTTTGGGCACGCGGCCCCAAAAAGGTTCGCGACCAATGGTTAGTGTATCATTCAACAGTCTTTGGAAAAAGACACCTTTATGAAAAAAAAATCACCAATCCCTCCACCAGCCCCCCACCTTCACCTCCACCATCCCCTCCATCATCCCTCCCCTTTCACTAACATCCCTCCACCATATCCAACGTCACTTCCACCATCCCCTTCACATCCCTCCACTTCCTCCACCCCCTCCACATTCATCTCCATCATCCATTCCACCATTCCCTCCACCATCCGTCAACCACCACCACCTCGACCTTCACCTCCACCATCCCTCCACTTCCTCCACCATCCCCTCCAGCTTCCCCTCCACCATATCCACCATCCCCTCCACCATCATCATCCACTATTGCTCAACTTCCTCCACCATCCTTCCACCATATATCGACCACCACCACCTCGACCTTCACCTCCACCATCCCTCCACTACCTCCACCATCCCCTCCACCATGTCCACCATCCCCTCCACCATCCTCATCCACCATCCCCTCCACCATCCTCATCCACCATCCCTCCACCACCACAACCTCCACCTTCACCATCCCCGCCACCGTCCTTCCACTAGTACTATACCGGATTCAAATTTTTAAAAACCGGCCGGAGCATGATTTGGCCGGATTTATGAAGTGAAATTCGGCCGGGCCGGATTTGTAAAAATGGCCGGATTCTGGATTTGCCGGAGCCAAAATCCGGTTCATCCCTACCCTCCACCAACTCCACCATTGTATTCAATATTTACGCTTTAAGTTTATGTATGGTTACAACAAATTCACGTCAATCTACAACTGCCGTCAATAGTCAATAAATCTGTGTACATCCCAGACGGCCAAACAATTCTAATTCTGTCAAAATAAAGTTATCAAAGGCATTTCAGACATGATACTCAATCACACTCCGTCAAACGTTTGTGGACGAATGGTTTGAATGTAACATGCATGGTGGCACGCCGATAAAACTTTAGTGCGCATCCATTTCGTCACGCAAGTCGACTGAAGAAAGAAAAGGGATGTGAGGGTGACAGGTTTGCGACAAATTTTTGGGGTAAAATGAAAATTTCGGAGGAGAATTTTAAAGATTTTATTTTCTGAGGTTGGAGAGGGGTTAGAACGTATTTATTTAACTTAAGGCGGACACCCACCCACCTCTATAAAACAAAAAAATATTCCTTCTCTATGAAGCTATGATGGGAGTGTTGAAATCAAGGACAGGGTGGGTGAATGGAGATGGAAGGGAGAAGAATAAGGATTGGTCGTGGAGTAACGAGGATTGCGGAGAGAGTGGATGGAGTACATATGGACGGAGTGTCCGCTTTTGAAGGGGGCGATAGTTGTTTGGTATGGGCGTAGTTTGATTGAAGGGCGGGCCATTTACGGAAGTAAGACTGATGTTACCTCGGGTTACGGACGTACATCTTTCCATAAATCGGTTCGTAACACGAAACTTTCGTAAGCTGAAACATCTAAATCGATGAAATAATGACAACCCGTTCCAAGACGAAATAACGAAATAATGGTTCCTTATATTTATTCATTTTTTAAATTTAATTATTTTCTTTCTTTAAATTGTAATTCCTTTTTTTTTCTACATCCGTTGGTTTACGTGACAAAACGGAAAGAATACGTGGAATTTTCTTTTTTAAATACAGGACAAATATAAGAATAGATTAATTTCAAATAAAAGAACAAGTTTAGTCTAACGTTCTAACATCAAGAAAGAGTTCATGGGACAATGGTTACTTTCTAAGAAATATTTTATACTGCTGTGCTGGAAGGCCAATGAAATTGAGGCTGTACACAGTTGCGAAACTTAGTTACTATAGCCTGGCGATAAGCGATTTTAGTACAATGTGGCCATCGTTGTACTGTGCACGATCGTTTGTCTCAAACGACAAACATTTTCTCTATATAGAAGTCATAATGTTATGTGTCTGTATATAGAAGTCATAATGTTATGAGTCTTTATATAGAAGTCATAATGTTATGTGTCTCTATATAAAAGTCATAATGGTATGTGTCTCTATATAAAAGTCATAATGGTATGTGTTTGTATGTAGAAGTCATAATGTTATGTGTCTCAATACAAAAGTCATAATGTTATGTGTCTCTATATAAAAGTAATAATGTTATGTGTCTCTATATAAAAGTCATAATGTTATGTGTCTCTATATAAATGTCATAATGGTATGTGTTTGTATATAGAAGTCATAATGTTATGTGTCTCTATATAAAAGTCATAATATTATGTGTCTGTATATAGAAGTCATAATGTTATGTGTCTGTATATAAAAGTCATAATGTTATGTGTCTGTATATAGAAGTCATAATGTTATGTGTATGTATATAAAAGTCATAATGTTATGTTTGTGCATATAGAAGTCATAATGTTATGTGTCTGTATATATAAGTCATAATGTTATGTGTCTGTATAAAGAAGTCATAATGTTATGTGTATGTATATACAAGCCATAATGTTATGTGTCTGTATATAGAAGGCATAATGTAATGTGTCTGTATAAAGAAGTCATAATGTAATGTGTCTGTATATAAAAGTCATAATGTTGTGTGTCTGTATATAGAAGTCATAATGTCGTGTGTGTGTGTGTCTGTATATAGAAGTCATAATTTTATGTGTCTCTATATAAAAGTCATAATGTTATATGTCTCTATATAAAGGTCATAATGTTATGTGTCTCTATATAAAAGTCATAATAGTTTGTGTCTGTATATAGAAGTCATAATGTTATGTCTCTGTATATAAAAGTCATAATGGTATGTGTCTGTATAAAGAAGTCATAATGTTATGTGTCTGTATATAGAAGTCATAATGTTATGTGTCTCAATATAAAAGTCATAATGTTATGTGTCTGTAAATAGAAGTCATAATGTTATGTGTCTGTATATAAAAGTCATAATGGTATGTGTCTGTATAAAGAAGTCATAATGTTATGTGTCTGTATATAAAAGTCATAATGTTATGTGTCTGCATATACAAGTCAAAAACTTATGTGTATGTTTAAAGAAGTCATAATGTTATGTTTGTATATATAGAAGTCATAATGTTATGTATCTCTATATAAAAGTCATAATGTTATGTGTCTCTATATAAAAGTCATAATGTTATGTGTCTGTATATAGAAGTCATAATGTTATGCGTCTCTATATAAAAGTCATAATGTTATGTGTCTCTATATAATAGTCATAATGTTATGTGTATGTATATAAAAGTCATAATGTTATGTGTCTCTATATAAAAGTCATAATGTTATGTGTTTGTATATAGAAGTCATAATGTTATGTGTCTGTATAAATAAGTCATAATGTTATGTGTCTGTATATAGAAGTCTTAATGTTATGTGTCTGTATATAAAAGTCATAATGTTATGTTTGTGCATATAGAAGTCATATTGTTATGTGTCTGTATAAAGAAGTCATAATGTTATGTGTCTGTATAAAGAAGTCATAATGTTATGTGTATGTATATAGAAGCCATAATGTTATGTGTCTGTATATAGAAGGCATAATGTAATGTGTCTGTATTAAGAAGTCGTAATGTAATGTGTCTGTATATAAAAGTCATAATGTTGTGTGTCTGTATATAGAAGTCATAATGTCGTGTGTGTGTGTGTGTCTGTATATAGAAGTCATAATTTTATGTGTCTCTATATAAAAGTCATAATGTTATGTGTCTCTATATAAAAGTCATAATGTTATGTGTCTCTATATAAAAGTCATAATGGTATGTGTCTGTATATAAAAGTCATAATGTTATGTGTCTCTATATAAAAGTCATAATGTTATGTGTCTTTATATAGAAGTCATAATGGTATGTGTCTCTATATAAAAGTCATAATGGTATGTGTTTGTATATAGAAGTCATAATGTTATGTGTCTCAATACAAAAGTAATAATGTTATGTGTCTCTATATAAAAGTAATAATGTTATGTGTCTCTATATAAAAGTCATAATGTTATGTGTCTCTATATAAAAGTCATAATGGTATGTGTTTGTATATAGAAGTCATAATGTTATGTGTCTCTATATAAAAGTCATAATATTATGTGTCTGTATATAGAAGTCATAATGTTATGTGTCTGTATATAAAAGTCATAATGTTATGTGTCTGTATATAGAAGTCATAATGTTATGTGTATGTATATAAAAGTCATAATGTTATGTTTGTGCATATAGAAGTCATAATGTTATGTGTCTGTATATATAAGTCATAATGTTATGTGTCTGTATAAAGAAGTCATAATGTTATGTGTATGTATATAGAAGCCATAATGTTATGTGTCTGTATATAGAAGGCATAATGTAATGTGTCTGTATAAAGAAGTCATAATTTTATGTGTCTCTATATAAAAGTCATAATGTTATATGTCTCTATATGAGGGTCATAATGTTATGTGTCTCTATATAAAAGTCATAATAGTTTGTGTCTGTATATAGAAGTCATAATGTTATGTCTCTGTATATAAAAGTCATAATGGTATGTGTCTGTATAAAGAAGTCATAATGTTATGTGTCTGTATATAGAAGTCATAATGTTATGTGTCTCAATATAAAAGTCATAATGTTATGTGTCTGTAAATAGAAGTCATAATGTTATGTGTCTGTATATAAAAGTCATAATGGTATGTGTCTGTATAAAGAAGTCATAATGTTATGTGTCTGTATATAAAAGTCATAATGTTATGTGTCTGCATATTCAAGTCAAAAACTTATGTGTATGTTTAAAGAAGTCATAATGTTATGTTTGTATATATAGAAGTCATAATGTTATGTATCTCTATATAAAAGTCATAATGCTATGTGTCTCTATATAAAAGTCATAATGTTATGTGTCTGTATATAGAAGTCATAATGTTATGCGTCTCTATATAAAAGTCATAATGTTATGTGTCTCTATATAAAAGTCATAATGTTATGTGTATGTATATAAAAGTCATAATGTTATGTGTCTCTATATAAAAGTGATAATGTTATGTGTTTGTATATAGAAGTCATAATGTTATGTGTCTGTATAAATAAGTCATAATGTTATGTGTCTCTATATAGAATTCATAATGTTATGTGTCTGTATATAGAAGTCATAATGTTATGTGTCTGTATATAAAAGTCATAATGTTATGTTTGTGCATATAGAAGTCATATTGTTATGTGTCTGTATATAGAAGTCATAATGTTATGTGTCTGTATAAAGAAGTCATAATGTTATGTGTATGTATATAGAAGCCATAATGTTATGTGTCTGTATATAGAAGGCATAATGTAATGTGTCTGTATTAAGAAGTCGTAATGTAATGTGTCTGTATATAAAAGTCATAATGTTGTGTGTCTGTATATAGAAGTCATAATGTCGTGTGTGTGTTTGTGTATGTATATAGAAGTCATAATTTTATGTGTCTCTATATAAAAGTCATAATGTTATGTGTCTCTATATAAAAGTCATAATGTTATATGTCTCTATATAAAAGTCATAATGGTATGTGTCTGTATATAAAAGTCATAATGTTATGTGTCTCAATATAAAAGTCATAATGTTATGTGTCTGTATATAGAAGTCATAATGTTATGTGTCTGTATATAAAAGTCATAATGGTATGTGTCTGTATAAAGAAGTCATAATGTTATGTGTCTGTATATAAAAGTCATAATGTTATGTGTCTGTATATAGAAGTCATAATGTTATGCATCTCTAAATAAAAGTCATAATGTTATGTGTCTGTATATAGAAGTCATAATGTTATGCGTCTCTATATAAAAGTCATAATGTTATGTGTCTCTATATAAAAGTCATAATGTTATGTGTCTGTACATAGAAGTCATAATGTTATGTGTCTCTATATAAAAGTCATAATGTTATGTGTCTCTATACAAAAGTCATAATAATATGTGTCTGTATATAAAAGGCAAAATGTTATGTGTCTCTATATAAAAGTCATAATGTTATGTGTCTCTATATAAAAGTCATAATTTTATGTGTCTCTATATAAAAGTCATAATGGTATGTGTCTCCATATAAAAGTCATAATGTTATGTGTTTGTATATAAAAGTCATAATGTTATGTGTCTCTATATAAAAGTCATAATTTTATGTGTCTCTATATAAAAGTCATAATTTTATGTGTCTGTATATAGAAGTCATAATGTTATGTATATGTATATAAAAGTCATAATGTAATGTATCTGTATAAAGTATTAATAATGTTATGTGTCTGTATAAAGAAGTTATAATGTTGTGTCTCTATATATAAGTAATAATAATATAATTGTGCATATAGAAGTCAAAATGTTATGTGTCTGTATATAGAAGTCATAATGTTATGTGTCTGTATATAAAAGTCATAATATTATGTTTGTGCATATAGAAGTCATAATGTTATGTGTCTGTATATAGAAGTCATAATGTTATGTGTCTGTATAAAGAAGTCATAATGTTATGTGTCTGTATATAGAAGTCATAATATTATGTGTCTGTATATAGAAGGCATAATGTAATGTGTCTGTATATAGAAGTCATAATGTAATGTGTCTGTATAAAGAAGTCATAATATAATGTGTCTGTATATAAAAGTCATAATGTTATGTGTCTGTATATAAACGTCATAACGTTATGTGTCTGTATATAAAAGTCATAATGTTATGTGTCTGGGTATAGAAGTCATAATGTTATGTGTCTCTATATAAAAGTCATAATGTTATGTGTCTCTATATAAAAGTCATAATGTTATGTGTCTCTTTATAAAAGTCATATTGTAATGTGTCTGTTTATAGAAGTCATAATTTTATGTGTCTCTATATAAAGTCATAATGTTATGTGTCTGTATATAAAAGTCATAATGTTATGTGTCTCAATATAAAAGTCATAATGTTATTCTCTGTATATAGAAGTCATAATGTTATGTGTCTTTATATAAAAGTCAATAATGTTATGTGTCTGTATAAAGAAGTCATAATGTTATGTGTCTGTATATAAAAGTCATAATGTTATTTGTCTGTATATAAAAGTCATAATGTTATGTGTCTGTATAAAGAAGTCATAATGTTATGTATGTGTATATAGAAGTCATAATGTTATGTGTCTCTATATAAAAGTCATAATGTTATGTGTCTCTATATAAAAGTCATAATGTTATGTGTCTGTATATAGAAGTCATAATGTTATGTGTCTGTATATAGAAGTCATAATGTAATGTGTCTTTATAAAGAAGTCATAATGTAATGTGTCTGTATATAAAAGTCATAATGTTATGTGTCTGTATATAAACGTCATAACGTTATGTGTCTGTATATAGAAGTCATAATGTTATGAGTCTGTATATAGAAGTCATAATGTTATGTGTCTGTATATAAAAGTCATAATGTTATGTTTGTGCATATAGAAGTCATAATGTTATGTGTCTGTATATAGAAGTCATAATGTTATGTGTCTGTATATAGAAGTCAATAATGTTATGTGTCATTTTTGGATTGAATTTGGTCAAATGAGACAACTGAGTATGTCTATGTTTTGTGATATGAGGTTAGTCTATATATCTGTTAAGGTGAGACAACTGAGTGTATGTCTATATATCTGTTAATGTGAGACAACTGAGTGTATGTCTATATATCTGTTAAGGTGAGACAACTGAGTGTATGTCTTTATATCTGTTAATGTGAGACAACTGAGTGTATGTCTATATATCTGTTAATGTGAGACAACTGAGTGTATGTCTATATATCTGTTAAAGTGAGATAACTGAGTGTATGTCTATATATCTGTTAAGGTGATACAACTGAGTGTTTGTCTATATATCTGTTAAGGTGATACAACTGAGTGTTTGTCTATATATCTGTTAAGGTGATACAAATGAACCAATTTAAAAGTAAACCTATTGGTAGGGGGTTGGGTTTTTATTGTCAACTTGAACAGTTGTAAAGCCGCGAAGAATGCTGGGTAGAGATACCATCTTCAACTCGTGTACAGCTGTCAATAGGGGCCTGAGGGCGTGGTGGTTGAGTACGGAACAGGCCGTAATATTGGCATGGACTGTAGGGACTCGTAACATGGATTCAAAATGTGAGGGGGTAGGGAAGTGGGGGGAGAATAGCAGCTAAGGGTTTAATTTAGACGTAACAGAAAGAAAACGTTTTTTTATTGGGAGAATCTTGGGACAAACGTTGTAAATTTGGGGACATACAATGTTTTTGTTGTTGACATGATACAATGTCAAGCTTGTGACATTCCATGCAACTCTTGGGACATTCCATGTAAATCGTGTGACATGCCATGTAAATCTTGTGACATTCCATGTAAATCTTGTGACATTCCATGCAAATCTTGTGACATGTCATGTAAATCTTGTGACATTCCATGGAAATCTTGTGACATTCTATGTAAATCTTGTGACATTCCATGTAAATCTTGTGTCATTCCATGTAAATCTTGTGACATTCCATGTAAATCTTGTGACATTCCATGTAAATCTTGTGACATGCCATGTAAATCTTGTGACATTCAATGTAAACTTGTGACATTCCATGTAAATCTTGTGACATTCCGTGTACATCTTGTTACATTCAATGTAAACTTGTGACATTCCATGTACATCTTGTGACATTCCATGTAAATCTTCTGACATTCCATGTACATCTTGTGAAATTCCATGTTAATTTTGTGACATTCCATGTACATCTTGTGACATTCCATGTACATCTTGTGTCACACTTTAAACATGTTCCGGAGTAACACCAGAGGTCAGTGACATTTTCATTCGGCCTGGTCGGAAGATTGAGTCGTGTTTTATCTGGACTGCTGTTAAATTCAATATGACCAAAGGCAAAGGACTGGTCAGCCCATCTCACATTCTTCTATTTCACGAAGACTCAAATTTAAACTGTGGCAATTGTTTGAGATCATACTTCATTGGCGCAAGATGCAAGTCAAACACTTGCGCTATTCTCATATGACAATTATATTCAGTTCTATTTATCATTCCAACAATAAACAGTTGTAATGTGACCTTTTGCCACAATTTCTTTTGGTTAAAATATCGTACTTTTACTAGTTAAATGTTATACTCCCGTTGTTACACTAGTTATATTCCCGTAGTTTTAGTAGTTATATTCCAGTAGATAAACTAATTATATTCCCGTTATAGTTATAGTAATTATTTTCCCGCAGCTATACTAGTTATATTCCCGTAGTTATACTAGTTATATTCCCGTAGTTATAGTAGTTATAGTCATGTAGCTATACTAGTTATATTCCCGTAGTTATACTAGTTATATTCCCGTAGTTATAGTAGTTATATTCCTGTAGCTATACTAGTTATACTCCCGTTGTAACACTAGTTATATTCCCGTAGTTTAATCACAACTGTTATATAAAATGAAACGTTTACATTCAGAGAGTACATCTCAGTGCGAACTTAAATTGTCGGTGTTTATCTCAGAGTACAGCTCTAATGTCATCACTAAACATGTCTTAACCACAGAGTACAGCTCTAAAGTCAACGTTGATAATGTCTTTAAGGGCCGTCCATACAGTACGTCACGTTATTTTTTACCTTTTTTGACTCCCCCCTCCCCCTGTCACAAACTGTCACACATCCCCCCTTAAAGTACGTCACACTTTCGAACAAAAATTTCGTTTTTATTAACAAAATAATTATAATTTAATATAAAACACCGTGACGTCACACATGGCCGGACCCCCCTCCCAATGTCACAAACTGTCACACTTTCTTACACCCCCTCCCCCATCTGGAGAGTGACGTACTTTATGGACGGTCCTTTACCAGAGAGTACAGCTCTAATGTCGTCACTACACATGTCTTTACCAGAGAGTAAAGCTCCATATAGTGTAACCATTGCACATTTCCTTACCGCCGAGTACAGCTCTAATGTCATCACTACACATGTCTTTACAAACGTAACGTTTCTAGAGGAGGGAATTATTGGAAAAGGGGTTTTAAATATAACAATGATTAGATGGGAGACAGACAATTCCAATAGTTTCTTGTAATGTCTTTTTCTAATTTTCATTTAATAGAAGGTCACCCAGCGTCCAGCTATCAGGCGATGGCCAACACCATCTAAACACCAACACAATCTGAACACCCACACAATATTAACACAAACACACCCTTAACACCAACACAATCTGAACACAAACACAATCTTAAAATAAACACAATCTGAAAACAAAAATAATCTGAACACCTTCACCATGATGTGAACACAAACACAATCAGTACACAAACATAATCTGAACACCAAACAATCTTAACACAACACTTGAACACAAACGCAATCTATAGACCAATCTAAAGTGATTTAAAATTTTATATAATCTTTGCACACGCATCCGTCCAGATAAGACACCAATCTCTTCTTGACATGGATCGACTGAAATTTCACGAAAATCGTGAATCTAAACAAAATACCAAACATCTCTCTCATAACCTCTGTTGGTGAAACACGTGCAAGATCAATGGCCATGACAGATTTGGAACTTATTCAAACAACACTTCAAAAATGACAGTTTCAAACGATGACCGAGTTGGATATACACAACAACTCTTCCTACATCTGTCTTCGTGGAAATGACTCAATCCATATTATCCAATCAGAATAATACCCGGAAGTGGATTTGTATGATTATAACTGTACCTGGAAAAAAAAAGGGGGGGGGGTTCGCCCTATTTGAATTGTACCCGGAATCGGAATTATTTACGTCTCGCTATGTTACATAGTGCATGCACTTGCTGGACTTTCTAGAACATTTCCGGTATATGCAAAATCACTTCTAGCCTGCGGCGGAACTAACGAGGGTCGCGGGCTCGAGGCTGTCCTTGGTCACCCCAGACTTAAATATAGTTCCTGCGTAAATGTCGGGAAATGTAAGTTTAATGTTAGTCTGACATATACTGGACGTACTGAGGCTGTCATTTTTCCGACATCTTAGCTGTCAATGTTACTATAAAACATGATTATATTTGTTATCATGACATCGTAAAGGCCCTCAATGTTACTTGTAACTAGCATGATTATATTTTTTATTGTGTTTGCCGTAACATAAGTTATACAGCAGGAGTTAAGGCAGATTCAGTCTGTAAATGTTTGTCGCGTTTGAACATAATCAATACTGTTAGTTATGTCTCATATATAAGGGATTTATAGTCAAAAACGTTGTTTTTACGGGTTTGTTTTATTTATTTTCCATCTCACTATAATACGCTTGCCAAAAGTGATCGGTCGACACCAGCAAGGGTCATTCGTTATGCTAACTTGCACATACTCGTTTAGGTGAAATATGTATATATAGATACTTCTGTCTCATCGAGCCGGTACAGGTGTTAGTTTAGTTGAGGTATTGAGTTGCCACCCTCCCTCCGGTTTTACACGATCCCTGCATCTCTGATATTATTGTTGGTCAACACTGAGTGAGACGACCTTGACCTTGGGTGGCGTTGGTCTGATTTGCCCAATCGATGGCCTTGTCCCTGTGGTGTGATGTGTGGCCACTATAGGAGATATGTGGTCCCTGTAGGAGATATGTGGTCACTGTAGGAGATATGTGGTCACTGTATGAGATATGTGGTCACTGTATGAGATATGTGGTCACTGTAGGAGATATGTGGTCACAGTAGGAGATATGTGGTCACTGTATGAGATATGTGGTCACTGTAGGAGATATGTGGTCGCTGTAGGAGATATGTGGTCACTGTAGGAGATATGTGGTCACTGTAGGAGATATGTGGTCACTGTATGAGATATGTGGTCACTGTAGGAGATATGCTCTGCTGAGATGTAAGGATTCGTGAAAAGTGTATTAGTAACAATGGCGTGTTTCTTAGTAAAGATGGAATGTTTGTTAGTAACAATGGCGTGTTTCTTAGTAAAGATGGAATGTTTGTTAGTAACAATGGCGTGTTTCTTAGTAAAGATGGAATGTTTGTAAGTAACAATGGCGTGTTTGTTAGTAAAGATAGAATGTTTGTTAGTAACAATGGCGTGTTTGTTAGTAAAGATGGATTTTTTGTTAGTAACAATGGCGTGTTTGTTAGTAAAGATGGAATGTTTGTTAGTAGCAATGGCGTGTTTGTTAGTAAAGATGGAATGTTTGTTAGTAACAATGGCGTGTTTGTTAGTAAAGATGGAATGTTTGTTAGTAACAATGGCGTGTTTGTTAGTAAAGATGGAATGTTTGTTAGTAACAATGGCGTGTTTGTTAGTAAAGATGGAATGTTTGTTAGTAACAATGGCGTGTTTGTTAGTAAAGATGGAATGTTTGTTAGTAACAATGGCGTGTTTCTTAGTAAAGATGGAATGTTTGTTAGTAACAATGGCGTGTTTGTTAGTAAAGATGGAATGTTTGTTAGTAACAATGGCGTGTTTGTTTTTTAAAGATGGAATGTTTGTTAGTATCAATGGCGTGTTTGTTAGTAAAGATGGAATGTTTGTTAGTAACAATGGCGTGTTTGTTAGTAAAGATTGAATGTTTGTTAGTAACAATGGCGTGTTTGTTAGTAAAGATGGAATGTTTGTTAGGAACAATGGCGTGTTTGTTTTTTAAAGATGGAATGTTTGTTAGTATCAATGGCGTGTTTGTTAAGGAAAAATTTATGTCGATTAAGAAAGATCCCATTTTTTAATGAAAGATTGAAAGTTTGTTAGGAGAGTTTAAAGGTTTATTTGTAAAAAAAATTGATCTTAATCTTTGTTGTGAAAGATGAAAATTTGTTAAGACGATAGAATGATTGTTAGGTAAGATGAAATGTTTGTTGCGAAAATTGAAATGTTTGTTAGTAACGATGGAATGTTTGTTAGAAACATGAATATTCATTAGGAAAGTTGAAATTTTATCAAACATTCGCAAATGTTCAAGATATAACAAAATCCATTATAAATTATTTATAATACCTTAACATAATTATACAATATATAACAAAATCCATTTTATATTAGCTTCATCTAACAGTTGAAATGATAGTATCTTTACCTAACAATAAGAATGACATTATCTTTACCTAACAATAAAAATGATATGATCTTTACCTAACAATAAAAATGACATTATCTTTACCTAACAATAAAAATGATATTATCTTTACCTAACAATAAAAATGATATTATCTTTACCTAACAATAAAAATGACATTATCTTTACCTAACAATAAAAATGATATTATCTTTACCTAACAATAAAAATGATATTACTAAATTACTAAATATTACCTTATATGAATCTTAACAACCTATGCAATTTTATGCATACACTTATTATGCGGGGCATGTCGTACGCATGCCGGACCATCGGCTCCCGAAGAGTCTCTGCTATATGACGACCTTAAAGATGGACATAGAGCCCGTGGAAGTCAAATAAATCGCTCCTTGCATGGATGCGCTAAGACCGCAATGATATTATTACCATTCTTTATATCAGGGGTCTCAAACTCAATTTGCCCGGGGGCCACATGAGTCAGAGTCTGGGTGATGCTGGGCCGCATGAAGTTAATACAAAAAAAGTACAACTGTTCAGTATCCCCCATCTTTATTCATTATTATTTATTTAAGGTTCAAACATAGGCTTAACTGGTAGCACTCTTGTTGCCTTTGCTATTCCTACTGCTCCTTGCTAGAAGAGACCTGGCTGCGTTTCCCCTTACACAGCTGAAGCACATTTGGCTTGAGGGAGGAAGCAGTCGAGACCATCAGTATAGCTTGAAGATGATCATCACTGAGTTTTGACCTGTGCTTGGATTTATTGAAGTTCATGGTGGAGAACAACTTTTCACACATGTATGTGCTCCCAAAAAGGCACATAGTCCGGCTGAACATTCTGGAAAGTTCAGGGAATGTTGGGGACAATTCTCTCAAAAATTTTCCAAGCTTGTCTGCTTTTCCATTCACCTCCCTGAACTTAGCTTTCAGATGAGAGTTGCACTGCAAGTCGATGAGTTCCAACTGCATCACAGGGGGGGCATCTTGGACATCGACAGAGAAAGGGTCATCAAATATTTTAAAAGTGATTTTGTGATTCTTAAAGTCTGCAAATCGGTGATCAAATTCTTCCTGTAGCTTTTCAATGGCATCAATATATTCCTCACCATCGAATGGTATGTCCACATCCACGAGTGCCTTGCATGCTGGGAAATGGCTGAGGTTTTTCCGAGAGAGCTGGGCTTTCCATAAAATAAGTTTTGTGGAAAATGCTCTCACGTTTTCATAGGCAGCACCGACAAGCTGCTCCTGTCCTTGTAACTTCTTGTTCAGTACATTCAGCTCCTGTGTGATGTCAACAAGAAAAGCTAAGTCCATGAGCCATTTTGGATCACTTAGCACAGGAACAGCCATCCCATCGTTCTCCATGAAAGCTTTCACTTCTGTTCTCAACTCAAAAAACCTCTTCAAGCAGGTACCCCTGCTGAGCCAACGCACCTCAGTAAAGTAGAGCACATCCTTATATGCAGACTCTATTTCCTCCAAAAAAGCCCGAAATTGCCTGTGCTTTAAACCCCTGGATCTAATACGGTTGATGCATTTCACAATGACAGACATCACATTGTCAAACTTGAGACATTTGCTGCACAGGACATGCTGATGGATAATACAATGCAGAGCGATAGCCTCCTCCACACCCTCCTCTTCTAGTTTTTTTGAACAAGTGCAACCAGTCCATTTTTCCTCCCTGTCACTGAAGGTGCTTCGTCTGTTGTTATCCCAGCAAACTTCTGCCATGGTAAACCGGCATCCACAATGGCATTACACAGCTGCCGGAATATGTCCTGAGCAGTGGTCTTACCATGCATTGGCATTACTGTGAGCAACTCCTCTATCACTTCAAAATTGTCATCAATACCACTGATACAGATTGCCAGTTGTGCAGTGTCAGTAATGTATGTGCTCTCATCAAGAGCAACTGAGTACGCACTGAAATGTTTGGCCTTCTCTTGCAGTTGATTGTATATGTTTCTTGACAGCTCAATAGTGCGCTCTGCCACTGTGTTGGCTGAAAGACTGATGTTGCTAAACTGACCCTTCTTTTCTGGACAGACAATACTTGCAACCTGTAACATACACTTTTTGATAAACCCGCCATCTGTGAATGGCTTCCCCGCCTGAACAATCATTTCACTCACTACATAGCTGGCTTCAACAGCCGAATCACTCTCTTTGCATGATTTCTTGAACAAATGTTGCCTCCTTGTTAGACATGCTTTAAGACTGCTGATCCGGCCCTCTCTATCATTTCCTTTGTATTTTGAATATTCCTCAGCGTGCTTAGTTGTGTAATGACGTCTTATGTTGTATTCTTTGTGCACTGCAACTTTCTCTGTGCAAATAAGACACATCGGGGTACCCATATGCTCAATAAAAAAATATTCAGTTTCCCACTTTTCCTGAAATATTCTATGCTCGTCATCAATCTTTCTCTTCATGGTAGGCTTTGAGGAAATCATGACTTGGGCTGGGTGAAAAGAAAAAAAATATTGGCACCGGTATTTTTTATTTCTATTTTAGGTTTGACAAAAATTATTTTAATTGAAAAATTCTATTTTTAGTAAATTGACCCTCCATTTTTGCCAAAGATCAAATTTGACCGTCTATTTTCAAACTATTTTGGGGAAAATCTAAACCAACATTTTATTAATTATTTTTTAGGTCTTAAAACCTTCTAAAAAGTAAAAAATAGTCTGTTACAATATTTTAACATCAAGTTAAAACAGTTTAAGAATCAATTGTATTCAATTTGTAAAGCATTAGATATACCAATATTTGCAAACATTAATTCTTACAGAGAATTTTTATCACGGCTTGCTATTGTTTTTGTTTATACGCCCACTAATTATTGGAAGGATTTTATATGTAATTGTCATTATTTTTCCCTCTTTTTTAGCTCTTTTATGTGAAATGTTAAAGATAATATAAATTAGCTACTTAAAAAGTTGGATCGGCTCTGCAAACGAAACAACCCAAAATCGGCAACGCTCGGCGACTGTAAGAGTCTACCGATAGAAGGCGACGCGCGGAGACTCCAAGGGGGAAACGGTTAAACAAATTAGATAAAAACAATATGATCAATAAAACTTCATTGTCTTAGAAAAAAGGGTACTGGAAGGCCAAAGAAAAATTTCCAATTACATTTTAAAATATCTTATTTTAATTTAATTTTTAATAAATTTTCTTCGTTATCGCCACGGCGGGCCGCACTTGCACTGAACTTGGATATCAAGTGGGGGGCCACAAAATATCATCCAGCGGGCCGCAATTGGCCCGCGGGCCGCGTGTTTGAGACCCCTGCTTTATATGAAGGGCCCAAAAATTCAGGTATCGATTCTTCTAGCTCTTATTGATAATGTTGAGTTATTCGGCAATTTAAACATTCGGCTCAAGTCCATAGCTGGAGGTATTCGGCAATTTCATAATTAGGCTCAAATGCGACATAACTTGAATGACTTGATGATTATTTGCAATGAAACAACGGGTAAACTAATTTTTAGAAATAAAATAAATTTGAGAACTTTTATTGAAATGCTGATAGAGAAATACTGTTAGAGAACCACTTTTATAGAACTACTGCTATAGAACAATTATGATAGAACTACTGTTATAGAACTATAACTGTGTCCATAGTAATGGTATACAATATGGCTAAAATATAATTCTTGTGGTATATAAGGAAACGTTCATTGCGTAGCAAGTAATGTGCTCCTTTGTATTTAAATAATTCTGGTTGTGTAGGACACAGTTTTTGTGAGCAAATTTATGCTGGTTTGTAAAATTTGTGCGAGAAAATTCTGTTTGTGTGACAAGTAAATCTGTTTGTGTGACAAGTAAATATGTTTGTGTGACAAGTAAATCTGTTTGTGTGACAAGTAAATCTGGTTGTGTGACAAGTAAATCTGGTTGTGTGACAAGAAACGCTGTTTGCGTGTAAGTAAGAGATTGGTATTTGTGTTACAAGTAATGGTGTCTTACTTTTAGATTAGACAATACAACAATGACCAGAGTCAATATCTTTGCCTCTGCCAGAGTCCGCCTTAGCTGCGTGTGCTCTCATGTAATCACATTTTACTGTCGTTAATGTTAGCGGTATTGATGTAGAAAAGCACCTCATCTAATTTGTCTTTAACAAATGAATTTTTTTTATGTATGTAACATGAACCTTATCTAAACATTTCCTCCTCATCTTTGACTCTCCCCATATTCAATACCCCACTATTTTATACCATACACATCTTCAATACCCCACCAGCCCCACCTTTTATTCCCTCCACAACTTTACCACCTTTTTATTTTTGCCCGGTCAACATTTTGTTTATTTCTCTCACTTCTCCACATTTTTCTGCCATCAAATGTTTAATGTTCATCACCTAAATCTACTTTTCACGGCGACTCTTTTCTTACTGCGACCATTCACTTATTTCCCACACGGACTACCACCCTCTTGCTCCCTTCCCCCACGACCGGCTCCATTAGAATACGGTCCCACATCTCAGGCCCACTTCCTCCTGGTCCCAGGGCCCGGCTTCCACGGTCCCGCTGTCTCATTTTAATGACTTTCTGATCGCACAGCTACGAGAATTCTATTTCTGTTCACGCCGAATAGTCTCCCCCACCCCCTCCTCCTAAAGTTTGGGCACCCCCTCTCCCCCCCCCCGCACCCCGTCCTCACGATTGAATCAAGTTGGTGATCAAGAAGACTGTTCGACTGTTTGCCAGAATCCAATGGGAAACAGTGGGAAACGTTTTTCGGTCCAGCCAGTGAAGACTTAGACCTAGGATCCCCTCAGAGGCGGGGCTAATATTGATTGATGTCACGCGCTGGCAACTTTTGTCCCCATTGGACCGACGCTTGACAGACTGTCTTGAATCTTTCAACAGCCAATCATATTGTGAGCTCAAGTAGAAAAAAAATAAAACGACGGCTCTGATTGGCTGACGGCCTCCAAGCCTCGCACTGGCGCCAAGGGTTTTATTGAAAGAGTTATGGAACGTCGGAAAACTCCCCTCCCCCTTCTCGCCTTCAGCTCTTCATGCTAACCCCCTCCCCCCTCCCCTGTGCAAGCCCCCTCCCCGTCCCTGACTCGCAGCTCTGAAAAGTTGTGTGAACGTTCCTAATAGCGGTACTTGAGTAGAGCAGGCAGTTATTTGTGATTCCCCGTGAATGCGATGTGCTCTATGGTAGCAACTGAACGATTGCATGGATAGCGAGCTTCGGATCTACTCACATAGACGAGGATAGACCGATAGTGTTTTTATCGCCGGACTCAAATCTTGGCTACAGACCAACAGGATTAGTGCTAGAATTTTCTGCACGGGCGGACATCGGGAAATATTTCACATCTTGATTGTTTAGTTGTTTTTTTTTCAAGCCAGAATGTCGCCTGATTCGGACTTGTGTTATCATCAGTAATTGGTTAGTATCTTGTGTTATTATGGACTTGCACATTTCTATATCTCACATCTGCGTGTAATATCAGTGATACATCTGATACTTATCGTGGCGCACATCTACGCGATTATGTCATGTTCCTGGCCAAATGGCATGTATCTATTTATACATTACATGGATTGCCGTTACGATATTAATCATCATATCTTTTATTTTTTTTATTTTTTTTCTGTTTTATTTGTAACTGCAGTTTGTTGATCTCCGATTTCCCTCCGCCTCTCACATTACAATATTCGCAACAACACATTACAATATTAGCCAAAACACATTACGACATTCGCTACAACACATTACAATATTTGTTAAAAATACATTACAATATTCGCTAAAAACACATTACAACATTCGCTAACAAAAATTACAATGTATTATTAAACATTACAATTCCACTAGTCTCTCGTCCAAACGGGTTGGTCTCGCACCTTTCAGTGGCGTCAGATTAACTCAAATATCTTCATGAAAAACATTCCTTTCACCCATTTAACTTTTGAGCGTAACAAACAATTCTTTACGGTTAAGTCATTCGAAAGATGATAAATGGCCCACTTTGACTGTACACACCACACACTACACACATACTGTGTTATCGCCTCTGAGACCATCTTATCAAATATCAAAACTTTGATCCACGTGCTAGTTAGAGATGAACAAAGTGAGTGTCCACCGAGTGTCGGCGTCCAATGACGACACAACATATAAACTTATGTATATAATATATATATATATATATATGTGGTATAAACATGCGGGTCCACATACCGCGACTGACCATCTTTAACCTGATGACGGCGACATGTCCACTTTCGTCTGTCCACACGCGTGGGACTGAGACTTTTTTTTTAAAGAAAAATATTTACTTGAAGAGACTTTACTTTAACCTTAACTCAAACCGAAGAATGCCAAGGCGATTAAGAATTTCTCTCCCAAAAGTTAAAAAAAAACAGAAATACTAACAAGATAGACGCAACATGTATGATAGCTTACCATATTCACAACAGCAACACAAACAAAAACACAAACATTAATAGCAGCACAAACAACACGACGCACTTTCACAACTCAGCAACAATGCATCGTCTACATTCACTCATTAAGCCGCTTTAAAGCAAATACACATTTCACCGTAATGTCAATGATAACACACGAACACAACACATGAACACAACACATGAACACAACGCATGAACACAACACAATAACGCAGTTATTAACGATAACAATATTATTGGGTGGGATAAAAAATAATTGTATCTATAAATATCGTGAACAACTAGCAGTTTTATTCTTATAAAGATACAAAATGTATTTACAATTTACAATGACTTACATGTTTTGGAAGAACAAAAGCCTTACTTCCTTGTGTAGTTGTGCTCCATTCGTTAGTTTGTCAAATGTTTCACCAAATGTAATTATCTGTAAGTGTCCGTGAGTGTTTTGCAAGTGGTGGTAGAATTGAAGAGTTATTTTGTCTGGTACAATGGTGGCTGTACCAAGCAGTACGGCGTCTTGTCCGGCATGATGAGCGAACGTACATCACGGGCATGGGCGTATGTCCGGCACGGTGGTCAGCGTACCTACATCACGGGCATGGGCGTATGTCCGGCACGGTGGTCAGTGTACCAAACAGTACAGTCCTGTCGGGCAGAATAACAGCTGTACCAACTATGATAATTACTTTGTCTTATCTCTGAACTACTGTGAAAGTAGTAAGTAATACGCCACCTAAGTTGTCTATTTACACTAACTACGGCTTTATGTGTAGGTTGTCTATTTATACTAACTACGGTCTTATGTGTAATTTGTCTATATATACTAACTACGGCCTTATGGGTAATTTGTCTATTTGTACTAACTACGGCCTTATGGGTAATTTGTCTATTTATACTAACTACGGCCTTATGGGTAATTTGTCTATTTATGCTAACTACGGCCTTATGGGTAATTTGTCTATTTATACTAACTACGGCCTTATGGGTAATTTGTCTATTTATACTAACTACGGCCTTATGGGTAATTTGTCTATTTATACTAACTACGGCCTTATGGGTAATTTGTCTATTTACAATAACTATGGCCTTATGGGTATGTTTAACATTTCCACATAAACACACATTCAAGTCAGGGATCGGTGTTTAGCTGATTATAATAAATTCAAAACAACGTAAAGAAACTTTCATCTACATGATTATGTCAATTTTTTTTAAAAACCATGTCTAAATTTAATGATAAAGATAATACATGTCAATTGCGTTAGAAAACTATTTTCCTTGTAAACCGGTTAACAATAGTAATTATAATAATAATAATACTGATAGTGATAGTAATTACAAATAGGGAAACGTGTATCTCAATATTAATATTAATATATTCATAACATTAATGTCACCGTTTTTGTCAGACCATATCATGTAATAACGTATGCAGATTGAAATGATTGTCCTGTCTTGTTTTGTTATCAATCGGTGACAATCATGCAGTTACGTTAAATTCCTAAATTGTTGACATTTTGAAGGGATGAATAGCGATGGAATACATATCTGAAATAACATTACTTGAATCATAACACAAGAAAACTTCAGTATGTTTAATACGAAATAAAACTATTTACACTATAACTAAAAGTGACGCGAGTACAAGTGTACAAAGCTGTATGTGTACAACAGTGTACTAAATAGTTTTACTAATCATTTAGTTCATATATGTTTCATAGGCAGATTTAAAGCGTTGTTTTTTTAAAAACACATGTTAGCGAAAAAATTTGAAGTTTATTTCCCCACATAATCGATCCCACTATTACATGTACCACATTATTATCTTACAATATTTCGTTGCGTACGCCATCTGCTAGTTCCATGCCTTATTACGGTGATACACTATATTTGCGTAAATTGCTATCGTACAATATTGTGTGAGTACACTATATCTCCAAGTGCACGCACACACAGATGCTAACGGAGCTGTAACCCTAGTGTAGCACCAAGGCGGTCTGTGGGCGGCACTCGGCCCACCAATGTGGCGATGCTCCTTTGCCTTAATTAGTCCGGTGGCAGACATAACCGTCAGAGATCTAATGGCATCCCGGGGATGGAGCGCTAATCACCCAGGTGTCACCGCGCTCATGTCCCGGGCCCAAGTCCTGATGGACTTGAGTTGGACCGATGACGAATGAAGGCCAAGAACAACATCTTCCAAGGATTCTCAAACACAGTGATGGGGTCTCATGCAAACACCGCTTAGTGACGTCATAAGGACGTCTTGTAAATGCCAGGTTGTTATGTCATGTGAACATCGAGTGATGGCGTCATGTAAACACTGCGCATTGTCATCTACACACTGTGTTATGTCATGTGAACACCGGGAAATGTCGTGTAAACTCTGTGTTATATTACTTAACACTGCTGTTATGTTACGTAAACACTGTGTTATGTTACGTAAACACTGTGTTATGTTACGTAAACACTGTGTTATGTTACGTAAACACTGTGTTATGTTACGTAAACACTGTGTTATGCCATGTACACACTGTGTTGTGATGTCTTGTACACACTACATACTGATTTCAAATTACACTAGTTGCTGTTATAACTTGACATAATGTGTTTCATTGATTAAAAAAAAACTGAGTTCACTCCATAGATGTGGCCTATATATGAAACGATCATTTAGATTTCTACTACTGTAATACTCAAAACTTGATGTGCAAGTCTCGCTAATATACGGTTGCCCACACACAGATCAAAGCTACATTTTATGGAGATTAAAAAGATCTCGTCATCAGCGTTGTCATGGGCAATAAATACATGAAATACATGAAATACATGAAATACATTAAATACATGAAATACATTAAATACATGAAATACATGTCTAGTTTTAGTTTAATTGCATGTGTTATTATGGGAGCAACGATAAACATTGTATGTGTCTACAACCAAAATAAAACGTTACTTTAATTGATCAGACTTTACAGACCAATAGGAATATTTTGGTTTAATCATTCAATGAAAGGAGATATATAACCACAGTCTTGCACATGCGCACGCCCCCATCCCTCCTCTGTTACAACACAAAGTTATGTATCAACAAGTTTAATGAAACACCCTCCAACTGAGACCCCACCATCCACTCCCTCTACAAACACCCTCAAACTGAGACCCCATCATTCATTCCCTCTACAAACACCCTCCAACTGAGACCCCACCATTCATTCCCTCTACAAACACCCTCCATCTGAGACCCAACCATTCATTCCCTCTACAAACACCCTCAAACTGAGACCCAACCATTCATTCCCTCTACAAACACCCTCCAACTGAGACCCCACCATTCATTCCCTCTACAAACACCCTCCAACTGAGACCCCACCATTCATTCCCTCTACAAACACCCTCCAACTGAGACCCCACCATTCATTCCCTCTACAAACACCCTCAAACTGAGACCCAACCATTCATTCCCTCTACAAACCCCCTCCATCTGAGACCCAACCATTCATTCCCTCTACAAACACCCTCCATCTGAGACCCAACCATTCATTCCCTCTACAAACACCCTCAAACTGAGACCCAACCATTCATTCCCTCTACAAACCCCCTCCATCTGAGACCCAACCATTCATTCCCTCTACAAACACCCTCCAACTGAGACCCCACCATTCATTCCCTCTACAAACACCCTCAAACTGAGACCCAACCATTCATTCCCTCTACAAACACCCTCAAACTGAGACCCAACCATTCATTCCCTCTACAAACACCCTCCAACTGAGACCCCACCATTCATTCCCTCTACAAACACCCTCAAACTGAGACCCAACCATTCATTCCCTCTACAAACACCCTCAAACTGAGACCCCACCATTCATTCCCTCTACAAACCCCCTCCATCTGAGACCCAACCATTCATTCCCTCTACAAACACCCTCCAACTGAGACCCCACCATTCATTCCCTCTACAAACACATGCGGATGAGAACAACAAATCAAGTAAATTTTGTCTAAGAGGTACTTCCAGTGTTTGTTGTTGTTTGTTGTTGTTTAAGGTAGTGGAAATTTGTTTAGTTTTGAGCTAAGACAATTATATAAATACACTTAGAGTTTATTAAATCCTTTATATTAACTCGTGGTGTCTGGTTGTTTGAACCCTTGATTGCTTGCTTGTCGGTCGCCAAAACTTTGGATCGATTTTTAACCCATTTCCTCGCAAGCTAGCGAGCTGAAATTTAGCAGGCAGTTTGGTGGCGATGATAAAAACTATGTATCAAAATTTCAGATAGATCGCGTGTACTGTAATTAAATTATTGAATTTTTAGATTATTTTATTTATTCCTATGTATCATGTTATTTTTTTGAGATGAGTGTCGCGGTGCGTATTATATTGAACAACCTTTCTATCGCGCAATAAGGTGCGTATTTTATTGACAACACTTTTTATAAGCATATTCCTGATCGGTGCGCATTATATTAAACATGTTTTACGACACAACTACAATTGTGTATTCTTGGATGGTCTTGCACTGCGTATAATAATGAACATTCTTTTAGTTACTTCTCGTACAGAAAGGATTAAAGTCAAAAACTTGTATTTTTACGTTTTTTAAAATTTTATCAATGTGTTAGACGTAACTCAACAGACTTCATTGAACATGAAATAATTTGTTGTGTCAGTATAGTCAATATATCTTGATATGATGTATATGTAACAATAGTAAAAGTAATATTTATATCAATGAAATGATGGATACATTATTACTTATTTATCTATATTATTGTTATGCTGGATAAATATGTATTACATAACATTTATATATCAATGAAATAATACGATTTAATTATTAATAATAATCATTATTTAAATATTTAATATTATAACAAAACTTTGTAGAATGTTGTCTAGACGGGAGGTTCGACTTATTATTGTTTTTTATCTTTAAAAAATGGGAGCTAAGTTTTTAGTTTTTCAAATGCATCGGCATCACTATTTTGTTATTTTACATCAACATCACTATTTTGTTATTTTACATCAACACCACTATTTTGTTATTTTACATCAACACCCCTATTTTGTTATTTTACACCGGCACCACCATTTTGTTATTTTACATCAACACCACTATTTTGTTATTTTACACCGGCACCACCATTTTGTTATTTTAAATCAACACCAATATTTTGTTATTTTACATCAACACCACTATTTTGTTATTTTACATCAACATCACTATTTTGTTATTTTACATCAACATCACTATTTTGTTATTTTACATCGGCATCACTATTTTGTTATTTACACAGTTTCACCCCACTCATTCAAACTATTATGTTCGTCAGTTTTCTGTATTTAATATTCTGCCATAATTGCGGTTCCACATCGCCACCTCGACACACCCTATATCAGCGCACCCCCATACCCACACACACACAGCTACACACACACACACACAGCCACCCAGCCGGCCCATCATCTTTCTGGGATACTCCACATTACAACGGTTTTTTCCTGCACGCCCATGCCATAGAGCTAACAAAGTTAACGGCTCCCTGCCGATAGACAAAATTGTTGGATTAGATAGAAGGAAGACATTTAATTGAATAACAGAACTCGAGAGATAGGCGTACATTTTTAACCTAAATATAGTTTCAGGTTATTTTATCAGTCTTGCGAGCATTCTTTTATTGAGTTGTTGTTGGTGGTATCCAATGTTGTTGTTGGTGGTATCCAATGTTGCTGTCGGTGGTATCCAATGTTGCTGTCGGTGGTATCCAATGTTGTTGTTAGTGGTATCCAATGTTGTTGTTGGTGGTATCCAATGTTGTTGTTGTTGGTATCCAATGTTGTTATTGGTGGTATCCAATGTTGTTGTTGTTGGTATCCAATGTTGTTGTTGGTGGTATCCAATGTTGTTGTTGGTGGTGGTATCCAATAATGTTGTTAGTGGTATGAAGTGGTATCCAATGTTGTTGGTGGTATCCAATGTTGTTGTTGGTGGTGGTATCCAATAATGTTGTTAGTGGTATGAAGTGGTATCCAATGTTGTTGGTGGTATCCAATGTTGTTGTTGGTGGTAATATATTTGTTGGAGATATCCAATTTCGTTTTTACAGTAATAAGAAAAGTTACAACTAAAGAACAAAACGTAACAATTATCGTCAACGTTGATAAATAAAAAGATCTTAGTGTTTTTGCTAAGATAAGTTGTCATGATAAGTTGTCATGATAAGTTGTCGTGATAAGTTGTCATGATAAGTTGTCATGATAAGTTGTCGTGATAAGTTGTCATGATAAGTTGTCATGATAAGTTGTCATGATAAGTTGTCAGGATAAGTTGTCATGATAAGTTGTCATGATAAGTTGTCGTGATAAGTTGTCAAGATAAGTTGTCATGATAAGTTGTCATGATAAGTTGTCATGATAAGTTGTCATGATAAGTTGTCATGATAAGTTGTCGTGATAAGTTGTCATGATAAGTTGTCATGATAAGTTGTCATGATAAGTTGTCAGGATAAGTTGTCATGATAAGTTGTCATGATAAGTTGTCATGATAAGTTGTCGTGATAAGTTGTCAAGATAAGTTGTCATGATAAGTTGTCATGATAAGTTGTCATGATAAGTTGTCATGATAAGTTGTCATGATAAGTTGTCATGATAAGTTGTCAGGATAAGTTGTCATGATAAGTTGTCAGGATAAGTTGTCATGATAAGTTGTCATGATAAGTTGTCAAGATAAGTTGTCATGATAAGTTGTCAGGATAAGTTGTCATGATAAGTTGTCGTGATAAGTTGTCATGATAAGTTGTCGTGATAAGTTGTCATGATAAGTTGTCATGATAAGTTGTCGTGATAAGTTGTCATGATAAGTTGTCATGATAAGTTGTCATGATAAGTTGTCAAGATAAGTTATAATGATGAGTTATCATGATAAGTTGTTTAAACTCTTGTCTTTATCTGTGACAATAAGATAAGGGTGAATTTGTATCTATCAATAATTTGACGTTTTGTTTTATTTAACGTAGTCATGTTTTATTATTTAAATTATTTTAAAATTTAAACATGATAGAGTCGTCTAGTTTTAAAACACGCCGTTATGAGGAGTTTCACCCAATCTTGCATTCTATAAAACAAACTTCAGACTAGAAAATAACTCTTGATAGCCAAAGCATGAGAAGAAAACAAAACAAAACTAAACTAAACAAAACTAGCCCAGAGAGAGTGACATTCAATATTCGCATTGGTTAGAATTTTATTTGCAATGTCTGAACTTGGGTTTATTAGAGCTTCCAGATTTACATTCAATTTACCCCGACATTAGCTTTTTCGTAGATAAACCCAGAATTATAATATGTATTCGTATTCGTATATTTGTTCTTAAATTCTTGGAAATATTGTAATAAAAAATGTTATGTAATATAACATAAACTTTGATATAATATTATTTAAACTATAATATACATTTTGTCTTAAATTATTTTGGAGGCGGAGGCGGAGAAAAGTGATTTGATTCAGGGTTGAATACCTACACAGATGAGGAAGGAAAGAGATTAAAGCAAATGCGCAGGTGGATTATTTGTTACTTTACCTAGTTAACACATTCAATTATGGCTGAAGAAGATTGCAATTTTTGTTCACTATATAGAAATAATTTTGGCTGCACAAATAACAAAACAAAATATTTAGTTTTATTAATTCGATTTCGTCTGATTCTGATTTCTGTTTTCAATTCTCTTTCAGGCGTGACAAGTAAGAGTAGAAATCAAGGGCGTCGAATAATAACCCCAGTGAGCTGCACATCTTCGGCCTCTTCTTACTGTATCTACTGACAGCACGGCACTTGAACTCTACCAGAACATGTAAACATCAGATAGCCAGCGGCCAGCGTATTTCACACCTCACTTATTGATTCTGTCCCCTGGACCTTGGGGAGTGACTACACTCCAACCATGCCCCCGGGGTCCACGCTTTCATAATCTAATAGTCAACTTTAAAAAAAAAGAACAACTGGACCATATCGCCATTCCCTCACAGTCTATCCGGTGCCCTAGGTTTCAGGGCCACTCCGTCTGACACCCCTGCGTCCATAGAGGCGGCCCCTCTACCCCGTACAGCCTCACCACGTACTACAGCAACAGCAACTACAGCATGGCGATGGCGGCTGAACAGCACCATTCGCCGGCCTGGCTCAGTCACCCGGGCGACCCGACCAGGATGAGTAACGGATTCGAACCCACGGCCCCAGGGATGTTTCCCCCAGAGGATATTAGTGACTTCTTTTCTCACACCCTGGATTCTGGTAACGGTCACATGGGCGGCGGGTACTACACGTCACATGCACGCGCCATGCACGGATACAGACCGGCCCACGGTAAGTTGTCTTCCTTGTCTGTCGTCACATCCGGCCGTTAGTGTTACTTCAGGGGCAGAAGGCTACTAAATCTGACCATTACAACACATGACGTCGTTAGGAAACACGCTTAACCCAGTGAAAACTCCACCTATAGTATTCACTAAACAAAATGTGGCATTGGCATTGAGGGGTGGGCTGGTGGGCACTGAAGTAAAGATTGGAATGTCGTAGGCGTTTAAATTTAGTTCCCAGACACTGCTTTGAAGGTTCATATACACTAACATTTAGGTTCGTTACGGCGTCGCAGGCATTAAAATTTAGGCTCGCCAAAAATATAATTCCCAAGCAATGGGATTTTAAATTCTTAGGTGCTTCAATTCAGGTTCGTAGACGCTGAGATATTGCCCCGTAGACCACACGTGGGAGTTAATGAGTCAAAGGGCCAAAGACCGCCTCGATGTTCCATCGTGACAATATAATTTAATCTGTCACATTCCTTACACACGTATAATTGGCTGGCGCTCTTATTGCTAACACCTAAATAAAGGGAAGAAATCCAAAACGGTGTAGGCCGTGGGCCCAGTGTAGTTAGGAAAGTATGAAAGTTAGGACCGAGTTGTTACTATAATTTCTTTTAATATGACGTCACTGTATCAATTTGAGCCTGGTATAGTAGGTCAATGTGTTAATTGTTAAAGTCTGTCCTAATTAACTGCTCTCATACTGCCACTTTGTTGGGCCGTGTAAGTTGTGGATTTGATCAGACAAGTCGACTTGTAGTAATGGTAATCATTTAATAATGTCACCTGTGTTTAAAGATTATCTTTGTTTCACGTACATTAGTTTTTTGAAAATTTTAGCATTCCCATTTAAAATTAAAAAGATGAAATATATATTGAAATATTTAGTAAAAAGAAAATTTATAGAATTATTTAAACATTTATAATTCATAGATTATAATCTCAAATATAAGACATGGATATTTTCCATTCTCAATTATTTTTGCTAAAAATAAATATATCAATGGAGAAAGTAGGTCCCTTAAATTATTATTTAATTATTATTAACAGCATCAAACGAACATTTCTAAAAATGTAATATTTAATAGTAGGCCCTAGGAATTAATTTTTTTTTAATATAAAAAAACTCGCATAACTCTAAAACAGTTTACTAGAACAAATTGGACATTCAAATAAAACAAAATATATTTAATAAAACAAAATATATTTAATAAAACAAAATATATTTAATAAAACAAAATATATTTAATAAAACAAAATTTATTTAATAAAATAAAATATATTTAATAAAGCAAAACATATTTAATAAAACAAAATATATTTAATATAATCAGATATGTTTAATAAAACGTATTTTAAACAATAAAACAAAATTGTGTTGACGTCTCCATTTCACTAGCCAAGCCTCACAGTTTAACTAACTTAAATATTAGTTGAAAGGTATACTATTTATAATTACGCCATTCATAAGTATACCATTTCATAGCAATTTCCTTTTATAATTATATATGATTTCATTATATCCAATTTCTCTCTATAACTATACCATAACAAATTCACGAACACACAAACAAGAAATAAACAAATATTTAAAAAACCAAATATGCATAAACATAAATTCATTCCAATTACAAGTAAATTAAAAAAATTATTTTTAAAAAAACGGCTGATTTTTTTATTACAAAATTATATCATAAAACACAACTGCAATCATGTAATATAAAAATTAAGTCATAAAACAACTGCATCACATAATAAAATAATTACTATATCATAAAACCAAAATTAATAGTATAATAATAATAACATGATAATCAATATTTATAATATTGCGTCTTTTAATATAATAAATATATCATACAGCTATAATTCATAATATAATACATGTATAATAATAATAATAATAATAATAATAATATAATAAAATAATACTGCATCGTAATCATGTAATATATTCATATTGGAAATGAGTCAACAAATACGAACTTTTTTTTAAATGGCATGATTTTAACAATTAGGTGAATAATTTGTTCATGGACGAAATATTCGCCATCTGTCAGTCAAAGACTGGAGGATTGGGGAATGGGGGTCGAACAGCTGAGCCGATGTCATCAACTGAATAACTTGACCCACTGGTGCCCTCTTTGACAAACTGGTGCCCTCGTGGACAAACTGGTGCCCTCGTGGACAAACTGGTGTCCTCTGGGACACAAGTATGTAACTTTTGGACACACTGGTGCTGTTTTCGACAGCATGGTGTCCATTTGGACACGCTGGTTCCATTCTGGGCACACTGGTGCCCACTGGATACAACTGGAGACTGAAAGTTTAACCTGCGCCACTACTTAATGGCTCCTCTGTACAAAAGATGACAGTTTGACGTCACCAGTAGAGGTTTAATGTGTTATATCTCCAACGATGTGTGACAATAACAGGTGTGAGTTTGGTGTCTCGTTCAATAGTTTCACAGCTATATAGGATTTAACGGGGCTGTGTGTTTACAGTAGTCACATATATCGGCTTGCATAGCGGCTTTGTTCTGTAGGCCGATGCTTCTCAAAGTGGTGGTCCGCGGACCGGTGCCGGTCCGCAGAAGTTATAAAGAAAGGACATAAAAATCTAATTATAATCCTTCATTTGCATCCATTAATACAAACCCTATAGAATATGTCGATTTTTCGGCAATGATCACATAAAATGAAATAAATAAAAAATAAAATAAATTTCATTTGGCTACCGAATACAGGTCGAATAGTGGACCGGTCCCCGGTGCTATGAAAAGATTCCCGCCGGTCCGCCACACTAAAAAGTTTGAGAAGCACTGCTGTAGACCACGTAACAAAGGAGACAAGTTTGCGTCTCGTTGCACTCATAAGTGGTGTTGTGCTTGCGTCGTTGTTACAGTGACTGGTTCGTAACATTGAAGGCCATTGGTCAGTGGTCAGTAGACCAGTTCATGAAATGAGAGTAGTAGCCATGTGCTACTAGCTAGAGTTACACACTTGTTGCTGTGTTAAGATGTTTGATGATCGTGTTAAGACGGAGCAAGAAGAAAAAACTAAATATAAAGATGTGTTTAAAGACAGTTTTTTTTTGCCACTAACAAGCGAAGAGCTGTGAGGCTGTGTTAAAGTCACGTGATAAAATCGCGTGATCTCATCTCACGTGGACATTTATTTAGGAATGACTTGATTTCCATTTTTTTCCTCATTTGAATTTTGTGTCCAACACAAAGCAAGTCACAACTACAACATAAACTTGACGAGCCAACTTTGCTGACAAACTCAGATGGACAAACTACACTCTCTTGATAACCTTGGGAATTGTTACTATTAATAGCTCTCGCCGGGCTCTCGGGGTGAATGTTGCGATCAATACGTTAGAAGGAACACATTACACAATCTGAACACATTACACATTCTGAACACAAAGTATAATCTAAAGACATTACTCTGTCTGCACACATTACACAATCTGCTCACAATAGATTCAGTGCACTTGTCAATGGACAGTGTTGTCATTGCTGACAGGGAGTTGTGTTAGGTGACAGTCGTGTGTTTTGTTATGAAGTCAGTTATGTGTTGTTATGACGTCAGTTATGTGTTGTTATGACGTCAGTTATGTGTTATGACGTCAGTTATGTGTTGTTATGACGTCAGTTATGTGTTGTTATGACGTCAGTTATGTGTTGTTATGACGTCAGTTATGTGTTATGACATCAGTTATGTGTTATGACGTCAGTTAAGTGTTGTTATGACGTCAGTTAAGTGTTGTTATGACGTCAGTTATGTGTTGTTATGACGTCAATTATGTGTTACTATGACGTCAGTTATGTGTTGTTGTGACGTCAGTTATGTGTTGTAATGACGTCAATTATGTGTTGTTACTATTGTCAGTACAGCTGTCTCTAACGTCAAAGACATTTTTGAAATTACAACCATTGAAATGTATTTTAAAACCTGATAAACAGGCCTCTACGGCCCCAATCAATTATTTACACCAAACAGCGTGTCCTATGACGCAATGTCATCAATACCATATTTGAAATATTTCTGCGTGTACTTGTACACATGGTTTGGAAGTGTACACTGGAAATGCGTACGTATGACTGACTGTGATACACGAGAGGCTTTGAGGAAGAAACACTTCGGATTAGCTGTAGGAGGTTTTTCTTTCTTAAAAGAAATTCTCTGTTGATATGAAGTTGCCATATCGTAGACCTCTCCCAACAATAGTGTACACAGACCTCTCTCAACAATAGTGTACATAGAGTTAGTATATTTGTGTATACTTTTTATGGTACACTTGTGATGATTTTATTGCTCTATTAACTCTATTGTTTCAAATCGTAAGGATTGTTAACAGTATAACACCAGCAGTGATATTGCATGCAATGAACGTGTAACGCAAAGTACACACGTGTACATGGCAAGTAATCAACCATAACCACAATACGCAGCCATGTACACGATTCAGCCCGCTGTAACGAGTGATGTGTTCAACTCATCAGCACGTATTTAGTAAACTACGATGTACTGAGTGCAGTGTTGAGCACACCATGAAGTACACAACACACCACCAAGTACACAACGCACCAGCATGTACACAACACACCACCAAGTACACAACACACCAGCATGTACACAGTACACGACGGTGTACATAACGCAGTGTTCAATCACTGTGATTATGAATTGACTAAACAACTCTGGCGAGACTGGTCCATGCCATCTGTTGCACGAGTTCAGCCACGGGAATATACCTAGGAGTCGACGAGGGGTGTAACCAGGCATGGCCAGAGCCGGGACATCTAAGGGAGGTCTGGTTCAGGGACGACGAAGAGGGGAGTTTAATCAGTTGATCTAAACGAGGGAGGAAGAGAGGTTCGATCGAAGGCTACGTTTTATTGTTTACGGTTATTTGGTAATGTTTGGATGGAAAAAAAAATTAACGCCAAAAAAAAATATTAATAATAATAACCTGCGCTTAGAAAGAGCAAGGGTGATAATAGTTGACATGTTTTTATAGTTATTCAAACAGCCATCAGTTGGGGTATTAGTTTTTTTCTTGGGGTCGACCCCATTCCTTCAGCCGTAACATCCCCAGTGACGTCACACAAATATATCCCATTCCACATCAGCCGAACAAAAATGTAAAAATAATAATTAAAAAATATGTTTAAATTATCATCACAGTTTGAGATAATTATTTGCCTCTTGCGAAATTGAACGGATTCTTCCTCTCTTCTAGACACACCTCCATGATGGGAGATCCCAGGGGAGCGTACTCTGCTCCACGCTTCATTATTTATATGTAAACAATCAGCTGCAGGTTTACTAAGGGCTGTCCTTCCGTGTCGAACTGTTTGTCAATTTAAGGTGACAAAATCAATAAATGCAGTGACGGAAACCAGAAAAATATTATCTTGACTTCAGTAACGTCTGCTGATTAACTGAGAGAATGAAGGGGGAAAGAATGAAACTTATACTTTACAATTGGGCTTAACACAAATGTCCACAGTAAAACCTGGAGATATTGAACCTGAAGTAACTTGTTATGGAGAATTTTAAGAATTTGCAATTCTTAAAAATAATGATATTTTATCTCATCTATTAAATAAAAAACCCGTAAAAACAAGTTTTTGACTACAAATCCTTTATGTACGAGACATAACTAAAAGAATGTTCATTATAATACGCAGCGCAAGACCATCCAAAAATACAAAATTGTAGTTCTGTCGTAAAACATGTTTAATATAATGCGCACCGATCAGGAATATGTTTATAAAAAAGTATCGTCAATAAAATACGCACCTTATTGCGCGACAGGAAAGGTTGTTCAATATAATACGCACCACGACACTATCTCAAAAATTTAACAAGATACATAAAGATAAATAAAATAAACTAAAAATTCAATAATTTAATTACAGTACATGCGATCGATCTGAAATTATGATACATCGTTTTTATCATTGGTACACAACTGCCTGCAAAATTTCAGCTCGCTAGCTTACGAGGAAGTGGGTTAAAAATCGATCCAAAGTTTTTTCGACAAACAAGGGCTCAGACACCACAAGTTAATATAAAGGATTTAAATACAAAATACACAAACAAATTGTGCAATGAAGATTGTATAACACAACTTCATTTTAAACTAAAATTACAATAGACGTTTCGGCTAGTGTCTTCATCAGTACAATAACATAAAATAGGTACTTACATAAGTAATATTTACATTCTTAAAACATATTATATCCTAAAATATTTATGTAAAGTAAAAAGAAAGGAAAAACAAACAAGGACACGGGATTTAGGAAATAGGAGCTTTTTTTCCTAAATCATGTGTCCTTGTTTGTTTTTGTTTTTCCATTCTTTTTAGTTTACATAAATATTTTAGGATATAATATGTTTTAAGAATCTAAATATTACTTATGAAAGTACCTATTTTATGTTATTGCACTGATGGCGACATTAGCCGAAACGTCTATTGTAGTTTTAGTTTAAAATAAGGCTCAAATTTATTGTTTGAATTGCACAATTTGTTTGTGTATTTTGTATTTATTTAAAAGCTTTATCGCAGTCCCATTCTATATGATATCTCACCTACTACGGACGCCCCTTCAATACAGAAAATCGTTGCGTCCTACGTTAAAAACGGACAACCGGGCATGTCCAGTAAAACTTCCGAACTGGCATGACCAGCCGATTAAAGAAGCCGCCCAACTGCCCTGGACGCGGCTAATTTTGAGTATTAGGAAGCCAGTCAAATCTTATAGATTTAGACTAACCCTCGGCCGATCCTCGGCTAATGAACAGCATCTTCTAGGACCACGGTACTCGTGTGGTGAGCGCTAATTTTGTGAAACCTGCTAAGTAAGGTAATAGCTCCCAAAACAGAGGCAAAGCTGCATGGTAGGCATTACCTCCCCCACCCCCTGCCATTTACTCGAACATGTAAACAGTGAAGTCAACGAGACCACCAACCACACGCAGCCACTACCAGCCCCCCATAGACACACACATACGCATACACAGACTTCTCTGACGTAACATCCACGGCGAGTCAACGCTTGTGTCAGTCACTCACCGTCAGTAGAAAAGGGAGACGACTTGTTTGGTCCATAGACCTTGATTCTTTCATTGGTCAGGTCACGTGTTAGATCAATGGCATTATGAGCGGGGTTGGGGTTGGGGCTACTCTTGGACATAAGAAATAAAGGTCGGCCGATTGCGGTCACAGAACAATTTAAAGTAATCGATACCTCGACTGTCACTAGTACGACATTACCAATAGTTGTCTTCGAAATAGATACCACTGACCACAGCCGTGACCAACTGACCTACAGCCGTGACCAACTCACCTATAGACGGGACCAACTCACCCTTAGACGGGACCAACTCACCTACAGACGAGACCAACTCACCTACAGACGAGACCAGCTCACCTATAGTCGGGACCAACTCACCTATAGACGGGACCAACTCACCTACAGACGGAACCAACTCACCTACATACGGGACCAACTCACCTACAGACGGGGCCAACTCACCTATAGACGGAGCCAACTCACCCATAGACGGGACCAACTCACCTATAGACGGAACCAACTCACCTACAGACGGAACCAATTCACCTATAGACGGAACCAACTCATATACGAAAGGGACCAACTCACCTATAGACGGGACCACCTTTATTTCCAACCCCATTCCCAAAATCGCCAATTTGCATCCTGCCACAACACTCCCCCCCCTCCATCTCCCACCACCCCATTAGAATGGCGACGCCTCTGCCTGAGACCAAGGCACCAGTCTGGTCTAGTGTTTGCCCCACGAGGAGAGAAGACCACGCGAAAGCTGTGCGTACAACTCCAGTTAAACGACATTTAAAATTCTTCGCTAGACACGGAGGTTTTCAGGAAAATAGAATTTTGGAAAAACACAGATTAGACCGTTCTGGTATTGGAAACCGCAGCGTCTGGTAGCGCGCGCCAGTCGGCGCCATGGCTTCTTCCTCCCCGGTCCTAGCCTGCTTGCTGCCCGACCACATCTTGTCGTCCCTGGATGTGAGTAAACAAGCGGCTGGGCCGCTCACGTTTCATCCACAAATATAATGTTATAGATCCCGCTGGTGGTGGTGGGGGCAGGGGCGGGCGGGAGGGGGGTGTTCAACGAGAGGGAAATGAAAGGGGGAGGGCGGGCGAACAATCGAAGGGTTGGCGAGGGTTGTTTGTGTGTGTTTATGTGAGCGAAAGAAAAGACTAGAGTGAAGCTATGACGCCTGCTGTCTGGGGGTAACTCTGATAACCTTGGTCATTGAAAGGGGCGGGGGTTGAAATAGGGAGGGGGTGGGGTTAGTTTGAAGCGGGGGGGGAGGGGAGGGAGAAAATTCCGCTGATTACGTCACAAAATTTGCAGTTCAGTCTAATAAACAAAATGCGTAACTTTGAAGTAGAGAAAAAAAAACGGGCGGGGGATCCTCTTCAAAGGTTAAAGACAATAGCTCAAGAGTGTTAGAATTGGAATCTTTTGGCTTACGCCTTATTTAAACACCAACACTTACAGAGTCGGGCAGATCTTAATTGAGTCCGCTGAATGAGTCGCTGAGCGCGCTGATAGGGTGGTGGTGAAACGCTATCAAAATAGCGACAAAACAATCAACAAGGCATTACCATTGTCAAAACATCGGCCGTTCTTCTCGCGGGTCCCAGCGCTCTTCGGATGGGGCCATAGTCTCCGGGGCCCGATGGCTTGACGTCTCAGCCGACCGGTGTATACACATTAGCATACAGACGCGTGCACCCAGCCTCACAGACACACACCTAATCACGGCCAGAATTTACAAACACCGCGCAGCTCCCCGAGCCCCGAGTAGCCTGACTGTTTAGATCCTGTTGCGTGGAACGTTTACGCTGAATAGTCTACACAACTATCAGGGAATTCCGAACCGTAAACTTTCATTTCCACCCCGAGAAGATCACCCCGTGGGCCTTTCCAAGGAACTTTATACCATCACCCCGTGGGCCTTTCCAAGGAACTTTATACCATCACCTTGTGGGCCTTTCCAAGGAACTTTATACCATCACCCCATGGGCCTTTCTAAGGAACTTTATACCATCACCCCGTGGGCCTTTCCAAGGAACTTTATACCATCACCCTGTGGGCCTTTCCAAGGAACTTTATACCATCACCCCATGGGCCTTTCTAAGGAAATTTATACCATCACTCCATGGGCCTTTCTAAGGAACTTTATACTATCAACCCATGGGTCTTTCCAATGAACTTTACACCATCACCCCATGGGCCTTTCTAAGGAACTTTATACTATCAACCCATGGGCCTTTCCAATGAACTTTACACCATCACCCCATGGGCCTTTCTAAGGAACTTTATACCATCACTCCATGGGCCTTTCTAAGGAACTTTATACCATCAACCCGTGGGCCTTTCCAATGAACTTTATACCATCACCCCATGTGCCTTTCTAAGGAACTTTATACCATCATCCAATTGGTTTTTCTAAGGAACTTTATACCATCACCCAATGGGCGTTTCTAAGGAACTTTATACCATCACCCAATGGGCGTTTCTAAGGAACTTTATACCATCACCCCATGGGCCTTTCTAAGGAACTTTGTACCATCACCCCATTGTTTTTTCTAATGAACTTTATACCTTCTTCCCATGGGCCTATCCAAGGAACTTTATACCATCACCCCATGGGCCTTTCCAAGGAACTTTATACCATGACAAAAACGCCTTTCCAAGTAACAAATTATGATAAAGTTGGACTAATTATTGGTCTAAATTATGTTCTTTCAATTGGACCTTATACCATCACCCGACGGTCATTATCTCTCAATGGAATAATATAACACGACCATAATAATTTTATTATTTACATAATCAACAACTTACAGTAATATATTAAAAAGATGCTTGCATCTATAAAAAAAAAGAAGTATCGATTGCAACTTCGGTATTGATGTTGAAAATATTTTGGGAAGAATCGAACATTCCAAGAAAAAAACATTACAAGATAGAAAAAAACTATTTAAAAAAAATATAATTTTAAAAAGCCAATTATTGAACTAAATATAAAATTATTGGAATTTTTTGTCTTTTTGTCTTGATATTTTATTACATTTAGCATTTAGTAATTATATTTTCTCATAAAGGTACCAAAAGAATAATTTTTTAAAAACTAAGATATTAAACGCACAAATCAAAGACACTTGTTTTACAATAGGCCTAAAATAACAACCCCCCAAAACAATGATTAGGCCCCCATTCCGTCACTGGTGCCCATGAGTCCTAATGTCGCCCCCCCCCCACGGCAATTAATATTTCATACCCTGGATATGTGGCACTCGCCTGCAAATTTCCAAATGACGGGAGAACCCCCATCCCCCACCCTCCAAAACCACACGGCAAGCAAAGGGAGGCCACCCCCGTTGGTTGTTATTAGCAAGTGATTAGCAGGGTGAGACAACCAACGGGTCTGCCATACCAACAGGAAGTCGTTGCCTACACTGCTCCAAGGGGCAACTGCTCCGAGGGGCAACTGGAGCTCCTGTCTGAGGCGCCGTGTCAGACTCCTGGAACCTGGGACAATAATTCCTCACTGCTCGTCTGCCGATCGAGTGGCAGGCGTTGAGCAGCGGTTCTCAAATCGGTTGCACTGGAATGCCATGAAATTCTTGGCGTGGCAAGGTGCTCATTTCAAGGAGAGGTAACTCGTCATCACATTTACCGGATACTAGCCACCCTTGTGTTCTAAAGGATTTGACCTTACCTATAGTTTAATCAAATACGACTTTATATCTATTTTTTTCTTCTCTTTTTAAAGAACAGCTTTCTATTTCTAATTAATTTTAGCGGATACAACTTTCTCTCTCATTGCAAAGAACAGCTTTCTACTTTTAATTATTTTTAGCGGACAACTCTGCAAATATCCCAACACAGCAACGACAAAAACAAACTGACCATAAGATGTTGATGTAAATGAAGTAAAATAAATTTCCTTTCTCACCTTTTGTTAACCTTGACTGGATGTGTACAAGACCTGGGAAAGGGGGTTGTAATGGGAGACGAGGAGTGGATGAATTGGGGGATCGGTAAGGTAAGGTAAGCGTCAATTGAAAACGTCTGCAGACAATTAATGTCGACCGAAATCTCCGCCATATTTGATGAATTTTTCAAACGTGTATTAATGTAAAAGTAAGGCCTAAACTAGGCAGGGCCGACAGCCCCGGGGGCCGAGGGCTTATGTTAATTGAGCTTTGAAATGAATAATTCAATAGTTTTCGACGTGTCGATGTTCTTATTGTTTCTTCCACCGTCGACACGCAGACGAGCGTAGCTCGAGGGCACTCATTGGAATTCACGGGACGTTGGTTTTTTTGGTGCGAAGATTTCTGCCGTGGGATTTCAGACGATGTAAGTTTGGGGAAATGTTGATGAGGAAGGAAACAGCGGTGTCCGGGTTTAGGGCGGCACGGGAAAACCGAAAATTTGAGGACATTGTGACGTCATTAGACGATTGGTTAAATGGTGCTAATAGTTCATAGTTTAATAAAGACTTTATTTCTGCAAGAGGAACTAGGGGAGGATGTCCATGTGATGGATGTTTGAACTCAGATGTTCTAAGATAACATAACAGCATCTATGAAACATCTACTATTTGTGGTTTGAGATAACTCTAACGCGTCAGGACTTGGATATTTATATTTTAGAATCGAATACACACTTGTAACGTCAAGATCCAGAAATAACCAACAATCTCACGGCATTCACAATGTCCAACAATCTCACGGCATTCACAATGTCCAACAATCTCACGGCATTCACAATGTCCAACAATCTCACGGCATTCACAATGTCCAACAATCTCACGGCATTCACAATGTCCAACAATCTCACGGCATTCACAATGTCCAAAAATCTCACGGCATTCACAATGTCCAACAATCTCGCGGCAATCACAATTTCCAACAATCTCACGGCATTCACAATGTCCAACAAAATCACGTCATTGACAATGACCAACAAAATCACGTCATTGACTATCTTCAACAAAATCATGTCATTGACTCTGCCTAGCCCTGTTTTCGTCACATGATTCTGTCAACATAATTCTGTTTTTGCTAAAAACTTGTGAATATACGATGGACAAATGAGGAAGACACCTTGAACCAATGACGTTATCAACAAATGACAGAATTAAGTTTGTATTAAAAATTAGATTCTTTAAAAAAAAACTGAGTGCCTTGAAGATGGAACAAAAAAATAAATAAAATATTAGAAATTGCATGAATTCATTGATGACCTCAAACTGACACGTGTTAAGCACAGGATAACACGTGCTAGCACACGTTAGCACATTTTGTGAATATTACCACGGGGACATTACTATTCCTGTCCACCCCCCCCCCTGTCCCTTTTCGTTCTTTTAGCCTTCCGCCCTTATCGGCTTCCATCAAAATTCATTAGTGAAATTGTTTAATCTATCGTTGGAACTTTGAGAGAAATGAAACCAGCGAAGCAGACATCGTCCCTGTACGTTATTCATAGGAGGATCCGGCAGCTTGTAACATTTGCTACTGCGCGCCGCCCTCGTTCTCAGGTCTTCGTGAGGATAAATGCTAATACCTCACCTGGTCCCTGCATGGGAGGGAAAAAAGTGGTGGGGGGCGTACAGGCTCTATTATGTCACCTTTTTTAGTGGAGGAGGACGTGGACACCTCGACCTGGTGGGTGGGGACATGTGGTGGATAAACGATGACATACGGAGAGGTCGTCCGTTAGCGGTGTGTGCAACGGCACCCCCTGGATTCGATCTATTAAGCTCATAAAAATATATATTCGCTTTAATTTTTTTGTTTTACATTTGCCTGCACTTAAATGTAAGAATTTTATTCGAATTAATTGCACACATGCACACACGCACAAAAAATACTCGCACATACAAATAACATCAAAGTCCAGCATGCAGCTGGTGCTGCAGCCCCTGGGCATCGGCCTTTGATGTGCACACCTCCGTGACCAACACAAAGTTTAATAAGACCGTCAGAATAAAGTCCCACTGATAATAAGGGGACATAGAGTTTAAAGATAAAAACTTTGGTTACGATAAATAAATGGTATAGTAAGGGTGAATGCTGGTAAAATAGAGTAAAAACTGGTAAAATAGAGTTAACACTTGTAAAATAGAGTAAATGTTGGTAAAATAGAGTAAAAACTGGTAAAATAGAGTAAATGCTGGTAAAATAGAGTAAAAACTGGTAAAATAGAGTTAAAACTGGTAAAATAGAGTAAATGCTGGTAAAATAGAGTAAAAACTGGTAAAATAGAGTTAAAACTGGTAAAATAGAGTAAATACTGGTAAAATAGAGTTAAAGCTTGTATAATAGAGTAAATGCTGGTAAAATAGAGTAAAAACTGGTAAAATAGAGTTAAAACTGGTAAAATAGAGTAAATACTGGTAAAATAGAGTTAAAGCTTGTAAAATAGAGTAAATGCTGTTAAAATAGAGTAAAAACTGGTAAAATAGAGTAAATGCTGGTAAAATAGAGTAAAAACTGGTAAAATAGAGTAAATACTGGTAAAATAGAGTTAAAGCTTGTAAAATAGAGTAAATGCTGGTAAAATAGAGTAAAAACTGGTAAAATAGAGTAAAAACTGGCAAAATATAGTAAATACTGGTAAAATAGAGTTAAAGCTTGTAAAATAGAGTAAATGCTGGTAAAATAGAGTAAAAACTGGTAAAATAGAGTTAATGCTGGTAAAATAGAGTAAAAACTGGTAAAATAGAGTAAACGCTGGTAAACTAGAGTAAATGTTGCTTCATTAGAGTTAACGTCCGTAAACTAGAGAAAACGCTGGCAAACGTGTGTAAACTAGAGTAAACGCCGTTAAAGTAAACAGGCAAAGTAGATATCTGTAACAGGTAAAGTAGATATCTGTAACAGGTAAAGTAGATATCTGTAACAGGTAAAGTAGATATCTGTAACAGGTAAAGTAGATATCTGTAACAAGTAAAGTAGATATCTGTAACAGGTAAAGTAGATATCTGTAACAGGTAAAGTAGATATCTGTAACAGGTAAAGTAGATATCTGTAACAGGCAAAGTAGATATCTGTAACAGGCAAAGTAGATATCTGTAACAGGCAAAGTAGATATCTGTAACAGGCAAAGTAGAAATCTGTAACAGGCAAAGTCGATATCTGTAACAGGCAAAGTCGATATCTGTAACAGGCAAAGTCGATATCTGTAACAGGCAAAGTAGATATCTGTAACAGGCAAAGTAGATATCTGTAACAGGCAAAGTAGATATCTGTAACAGGCAAAGTAGATATCTGTAACAGGTAAAGTAGATATCTGTAGCAATGGGGCCTTCATAGTTTTAGGAATTTATGGCCTATGGAATAATAGATTTTTTGACTCTATTCCCATTATTTTTCTTGGGTGGATCTTCCATTTATGTTGGGTGGATGTTCTATTTATGCTTGGTGAATGTTCTATTTATTTTGGATGGATGTTCTGTTTATGTTGGTTCGATTTTCTGTTTATGTTGGTTTGATGTTCTGTTTATGTTGGTTTGATGTTTTATTTATGTTGGATGGTAGCTCTGTTTATAATAGATGGGTGGTTATAAGACATGAATCGCTACGTGACTCTCCACTTGGTGTCATTAGGAGTCAGAGCCATTACATTCTTATTCTGTTAACCGAATCCAGGATGACCTCATGAGAGAGACCAACACTTGTCTGATGTGAAACTCTGGGAAATGGTCATCTATTCTTAGAGTCCATGTTTGTTTGGAAAGTTGGCTTGAACGGTTTTGAACTCTGATCCCATCATGTCGATGACGTTTATCAGAACTGTGTGTTGATTAGAATCAGCCGTGTATCTGAATCGTTAATATCTAATTGACAATCTGACAGTAATTCCGGTACTCGAAGTAATATCTGGGTGCTTGTGTGGAGAGGGGGGATATAGGGGGTGGAGATTTCATTTCGCTTGTACTAACAACTTTTATAAAAGTGAACTGCGGCCGTTGTTATGTGACATCTTGTCAGACCTATGCAACACTCTGTATAAACAACATATACTTATTTATCTAAAAGCCCGATTGCAGTCTCATCCATATTTTTATTCAAGAAGTAAGAATCTACGTGTGTACAAATAAACCAGATGTACACATTAACCTGATGTACACTGTGCGGCGATGACAATAATCTAACACACATCAATATTGACCAGGTAAACATAGGCTTGTACACAACTGTACGCATGCTTCAATTTTATTCACAAAGTTTCAAACCGGTGGCGTTGAGTGTGTAGCTGTGACGTTGTGCTACAAATTGTGTTTATATGGCTGCAGGCCGCCACCCCACGGGGCGTCAGACGGTCCGTGGTGTGGGGGTTGTGGAAGTAGAGAAGGGAGGGCTGTATTGTGTAACTGTTGTGAGGTCTCTCCCACATAAATGTCCAAAAGTGGACAACGACACAAAAGTTATGGTGTGATCAATCAATGAGAAGATTTCAAGAATACGACAGTGGCTTGGGCCAAATGTGAACAACTTCCAATCAGTATTGTTTAAACTTTTTTTCCCGCAATAAATACAGATGTCGCCCTGTAGATTCTCACGACATTTTCACGATTATTTTAATTTTATTTTTAAATATTTTTTTTTGGGGGGGGGGTAGTAGGCACAGCCCACGAGATGCATAAGGAGTGTTGAAATTCTCCGAGGGGGGGGGTAGTAGGCACAGCCCACGAGATGCATAAGGAGTGTTGAAATTCTCCGAGGGGGGATGGCGAACAGTGGTGCAGTTCATAAACCCTAACCAGAAGTTAAGATAGGGCATAACCGAGTAGACAATTTCCACCGAGTACCGAGTCCGAGTATTTGGATGTACTATTTGCCGGATCCGGATACGAACCGAGTAGTAGCTGCGACTTAGGAGAGTACCATTTCTTTCATCATCATAAGTGCATGCTTTATACTATGGCGTCTATATTTTCAAATATTTGCCGGAAACACAAACGTTACGCCACCTGTGGAATGCTGATAAAGTTAATGTTTTCCGCCAGTAAGTGGCATATATCTCTACAACCATTGCAGTCGGACGGAAGTATATTAGTATAATGGCCATCTTTTGAAAGAAAGTTAGACTATGCGTGACCCAGTAACAACTGGTTACGCCACCTGCGGAATGCTACTGAAATTATCGTGTCTTCTTTGCCAGCTGTTCAGTATTTATTGAATTCCATTTTCTTAATTTTTATTTTTATTTTTTTATTTTTTAGCTATTTGCGTGTGTAATATTTGCCGAGGCGAATACTTCCGGATATTACCGAAAATCGTAATATTCGGCCGAGGCGAATGTCCGAGGCAATTTCTGGTTATGCCCTAATTTAAGCCTGGTGCGAAGGAGCATTATAATTTAATCGTATTTTTTAAAATGGGTTCTAGTGGTTGAATAAGAAGGGGAAAAATCGAATAAGAACATTAACTTATACTTTGGTTACTGATCTATCGCGATTAGTTTGTAAGTTCAGTTCTTTAATATTTCTAGCGCAGGAATCTATACATCTATAATTATTTGTTTACTTGAAAATGTTGGTAATGTATTTGAATTATTTTCACACCAGATTATTTATGTTTAAAAAGTAACCGAGGTAATCCCATTAAAATAAACACCATCGAGATATCGATTGGGTAAGTACTTCGGCTAAGAGTGAGAGGCCTAGGATAAAACTACTCGTCTGTGTTCATTGAGATTCCCCGAAAGCGGATTTGTTCTGTAATATTTTCATTTCTTGTTTTGCAATTTAAAACGTAATGTAATAAGTTTGACGTGTATAGAGCCATTTTATCATAAAAGTAGTTCAAAGGCGTGAAATTATTGTCGTGGGCGTTACAAAGGGTGGTGGCAAGGGGTAAGAGTTTATCGGGGCGCCTATAAATTTTTGATGTGAGAAATTCACGCACCACAATCTTCCATTGTTTACTGTTTTATTTTGGCGGATTGGCTCTTATATAATGTAGTGACGTAGGCATCTTTATCTCATTGTTTCACTTGACAATCTGGAAAAATCTGGACACTTGTTATTCAATAACTAATATTTCATGAATGTTCAACATGGCGTACTAATAATTCCTTAATCTGTCCAAACATTAAAAAAAAATAATTAATAAATTACTACTCCTCCTTCTCCCCCGCCTCCTGCTACTACAACTACTACTAATCATATTAATAATTTAATAAAACAATTAAATAATTTATTATTACCATTACTGGTATTATTATTTATTATTATTATTATAATTTTATTTACTATCATCATTATCAGTATAGTTAGACAAAGAAGAAGAGGTTGTAATGATTTTTTTTTAATGTGCGACTGGGAAATTGCAAAGGGATTAAAAATTAAATTGACCTGTAGTCTCCTGTTAAATGAATCTTACGTACAAAATATTGATATTAAATTGACTTGTAGTCTGCTGTTAAATGAATCTTACGAAGGCGCACGCCTTGTATTAAAATATAAGCTCAAAAAATGACGTCATAGCGTTCCACATCCTTCCAGGCAGCCAGCCAGTGACTTGGACTATTATATTGTATATGTTCCATGTCGTGTTAAATTTTGTCCTTCAGATAATGTTACCGAAAGTAATAATACAAATATTTCCTTGTTGATGACAAAAGGCTACACTCTAATACAATCTGATAACTCATCTGGAACAATCACACTCCAATAATGTTTATCATGGTCTAAATCCAGTTAATATCCACTTAGACACAGAGTGTATTGGGACGAATGTCTAATATCCACTTAGACACAATGTGTATAGGGACGAATGTCCACATGGAAACATTTATTTCCAGGATGAATCATTTGGAAAAAATCAACCTTTGTACCATCTCCCAGTCAGACAAATTATCTTCCCTTGTTTGTCAACAGTCGTAGGAAAAACCTGGAACAACTCAGCTTACCCCCCTTGATCTTAGACCCCGACTTATATTGTGTTTATCTGTGGTCATAATCATATCATTTAAAACTATATCTCATCGTTAGTCTAATTTAATGACATATATCCCTATCTTTAGAAACAGTTACAACTTATGAAAAATCCGGAAATATCCAGGAATTCCCGAACGCGATCGTTTGTTAATGTTGAAAGATATTTTCTAATTTAATTCAAGATAACGATGTTATGGCAGGATGACCCCATTAACTGGGAGAAGGTTGACGCTAATAATAATACAGTGGATTTCTGATTTCGGTTACAATAATTAAAAAATTCTTCAGATCTCATATTTAGAACTCAAGACCAATGAATATGTCTGGGACAGAATAAACTCTGTTGCGGGTCATCAAGAAACCATTATAACAACAATTAAGAGACGTACGGTGGCATGGTTCGGTCATGTACTGCGACATGATACCCTGACAAAAATTATCCTTCAAGGCACCGTAGAAGGGGGCGGCGAAGAGGTCGACAGCGGAAAAACTTGCTGAACAACATAAAGGAATGGGCAGGGATGAGATTGAACGAAGTAACTGGCCGCCGCTCCAGATAGGCAAATGTGGAGATCGTTGTCTGTTGATATGTGTCCATGCGCTCCCCCCCCCCAACGACCGCAACGGTCACAGGACTGAAGATGATGAATTACTAATATTTAAAAATTATTTAGTCAATTTTATTCAGATAAAAAATAAATTAAGTATTGTTTTCAAATCTTATCGTCATTTAACAATCAGCCTCAGTTATAACTTTTTTTAAAATTTGAACATACATTAAAAATATGTCAATAAGCTAAATATTCACATATCAGTGAAGTGAATCAATTTTATGTAGCATATCATGTATCTTTTCGTATGCATAGCTCAACTTCTTATTTACACTTGATAAATCGACCAGGCATGCAACATATGTGATGGTATAACTATGCCTTCTACAGACATGGGACACACATACACATACACAAACACACACACACACGATCAATTATTGGCGCACACACACACACAAACACAATTAAAGGTAGCCCCACACACAATTTACCACTGCCCCACACACAATTTACCACTGCCCCACACACAATTTACCACTGCCCCACACACAATTTACCACTGCCCCACTCACAATTTACCACTGCCCAACACACAATTTACCACTGACCCACACACAATTTACCACTGCCCAACACACAATTTACCACTTTCCCACACCCAATTTTCCACTGCCCCACACATAATTTACCAATTTCCCACACACAATTTACCACCACCACACACACTGCCAATGACCACCAACGAATTCACATTTTGAAATAACTTTTTGTATTTGTATTCCAGTTCCCAGCAGTTCACAGATGTGCCGACCTCACTTTCCAAGTCATCTGCATCCATGGATACCAGAGAGCGCTAAATCCATGGTGCCCCACGCGCACTCGGGCTATTTGAGCCCCTTCGGGTCCGGCAAGTCACTCTCCCACTCCAGCGGCCACACGTCATTTCCGGTCCACCCGGCCACCTCTGCCATCGTGACGTCATCTTTAGTCTCATTTCCGCCGACCCCGCCCAAGGACGTCACGCCGGAAGCCAGCACAAACAACAACGTCAACAACAACAACATCAATACCAGCACGGGTAGCATCGTCTCGAGCAATAACAATTCCGGTGGCAACAATAACTCCAGCAGCAACAACAACAACAACACCATCCCGGCCACCAACAGCAACCAGTCGGCGCTGAGCGCCCTGGGCTCGCCATCCGACGGGTACAACACTGCCGACTACAAGACATCCACATCCTCCCTGAAGCTGGAGTCGGCCCCCTCGGATGGGATCTCGTTCTTGGGGTCGCACGGGGGCCACGGGCACCACCACGGGTCTGGACACACGGCCCACCCCGTCCCCACGTACCCCTCCTACATGGGCTCGGATCACTACCCCGGCGGTCCCCTCGGGTACCACACCCCAAACGTCTTCAAATCCTCGTCATCTTCGTCGTCATCCTTATCGAGCCGACCTCGAGCAAAGACCAGATCAAGTACAGGTGAATCATTTAGTTAGAGATTAACCGTTAACAAAATAATTGAATGTTTGATATCATTTACAGTGAAGATATACTGCAAACAATGGCGTAACTAGGGCTGCGCCACTCGGGGGCGAGGCAAGAATTCGGCCTAAAGTACTATCCTTACATTTGAAGAAATAGTTACCACACCCCTCCCATCCTCACCACACCAAAAAAATAATTATTCTTATACCAATGATTGCTAGTGAAACTCGCACTACCTTGAAACATTATGCAATAAAAGCCCTCCACCTATTAACCAATGACGACAAAATTTGAACGCTTTAACACATTAACACATAACGTTGTTTGAACCTTGCTGCCATCGAACCCTTTAACTAAATGACCGAAATGACCAAGGCTGTAACATTCAAAAGAACCATTAATTGTAAACGGTAGATCTTAAATCAATCTTAAATTGTTCCATAGATGTTTATAATTTATGTCCACGCTGACACGCCCAGCCACGCCCATCCCACAGTTCAATTTATTTCTTCCAAAAGTCCCCCCCCCCTTTTATTCACTTCCTCCACGAGTAGTCACAATTCGTGACAGTTCTGCTAGACAAGTCTGTCACGTCTGCCACGGTAAGTAAGTCCTTGAAAAAATATTTTTCATTTTTTGTAATTTGGACCTAGCGAGGTCAACTCTGAGGGCGTGTGATGCACAAAGTTTAACCTTTGGCTCTGCTTTGGTAGAGAAAAGTTCCGAGAACGGATTAAGGACTTGCTAAGACGTGACTCTATGTGCTCGACGAACGCTCGGTCAGGATATCTCAACTATTTAAGACTTCCGTGGCCACGAGTGACTGCATTTCCGGAAAGGCGTCTTGTCTGCTGGATCTCAAGTAGCCAAGATTGCAACCTTAGCGGATTCAAAAAAATTTCCCTTATACACTTGCGTTCGTGTAGATAAGACTCAACGTTTAAGACTTAATGTCAGATTTTGGAAATTCATCAATGCTCATCCTTTGAATACTTGGCCTCTTCAATAACAGCATGTGTAACTGAGAGATAGGCAGCGCACACGTAGTCCTTGACCTTATTTCCTTTGTCAAAAACAAAAGAGAAAAACACATTTACGTGTAAGAGAAGTCGGAAGTCATAAAATGTCATCGTTCTGACCCGGATGTGAATACGTGCCCGCTTACCAGGAATGCTGGGAAATATTCATTTTAATCATGATCCTTAATGTCATTATGGTACTACGTGGTCAAGATATCTAGGCACTATGTGGTCAAGCTATCTATATATTTAAGCTATCGAGGTACTATTAACGTTATGAAACTTTCCTAAGTCACATAGAGAAAGAGATAAATTGAAAATTGAAACCTGTTTATCGTCCCATATACATTAATCTACATCTTGCCTTGGTCCTCTAAACTCCTGATTGGTTGAGATTAAACGCAGCACTTCGCTCTCATTGGATAAAGTCAAAATTAGCCAATTACGTCATTGGAGGACAGCGCTGAACACAATTTTAGAAAGCGCCATTTTGTGGTCTCACGCTAGGTCAGACAATGATTTAAAAGGTCCGTTGATCTGTATGAGACGGGTTCAAATCTTGGGTAGAGAATTTTGCGTCATTATTTTTTTAATCAGTAGTTGCATATAGAATAACAATAGCGAATAGTGTTTTATTTTTTAGTTGTATTTCATGTTATTTCCCGAATTCCTGATTTACTTTTTATCGGAATTTTTTTAGACCGAATTTCTACACGAAAAGTCATTAGATGATTTTCTCGTCCGAATTTTAGTTCATTGTATCTCATTAAATTTTACTTCAATATTTACATAAAAATTAGAAAATTATGTTTCCTTAGCAACCATCGGCATTCCTCTTTATGTCTTCCTCAAGATTATTGTCCCCTGCTATCTTGCCTCAAGTATATAGTGTTAGGGAGTCCACCAATGATCGCAGTCTAAAAGTTTCACCTCGGATGTCCGAGCCCTCGTGTTAGTAATCAGTAATGACCCCAGTAGGTGTCACGTGAGTACAGAATCACGTGTCAGCCAGTCCCATCCTTCCCCCCTCCCGTGTCAATCTGCGCAACCCGCCGTTCCACTCACGCTGATTGGTGACCACTGGTCAGTTGGCATGGCGTTCTTGAGCCATCTTGGCCGCCAGCTGCCCTCCCTCTCCCCGCTGGGTGCACCCCTCATTTGACACTTTACAAGTGTTAAGAAACGGGCGGGGGGGTTGGCGAGGGTTTGGTACTAAGTCAAGGAGGGATTAGCACGTGGAAGGTACCATGTATAGTCAGTCCTTCAAACAAAAATACTGTAGTTTTATGAATGACGGGTTAAAAACTTGAAGGTTTTATCAAACTCATCCAGTTTTGACTTGTGCAACATCTATTGGTGGTAGAAGGCTGGAACATCATCAATAAATCCATCTTTGTCATTGAGCAACGCATTGGAGATTGTTTACAATTATTATTTCAAGTATACCAGATAGTCATGTTCGTCTTGTTATCTTTTTACTTGGTTAATTCACGCGCACATGCAAACACTTCAGACAAACACTTCACACAAACACTTCACGCACGTACACCAAGTCTGTATGTGTACGTGCTTTAATGGAAGCTCCCATCAAACTGAAAGGTGTTGTTTTAAATCCGTGTTTTTATTACCTATGGTTGTGATATCCCCGATGACCACTGGACAGTTGCAGGACACTCAAGGCATCAACTGAGAACCACTGGACGGTGTCATTCAGACCTTCTGCCGGAACTACTCTACAACTGCCCAGTGGTCAGTATATAGGGGGTCATAGATGCATGGAGGTAGCCACTTAAAGATTGGACTTGAACAGTGAGAGGTAGCCACTAAGACACTTTGGCAACTGGTTAGACAGTTCATGAAAGAGTCTATTGCGCCACTGAAATGGACTTAACCCTGGCGTATTAGAGAGTGGACTACTACACTTAAGCTTGAAGATTTTCGTCACTCATTATTACGACTAGACGACGGGTTTAGATTTGTTTAGATTCTGTACACACGCAGCATTTAACACTAAAATGAATAACATTGATTCAAATCGAGTAAATCATAAATCGAGTGCACTGCTCGTATGAAAATACCCGATGCGGCCTTAAGTCAGTCTCAAAATGCGGCGCAGATCAGTACCGTAAAGAATCTGTAACAACAGGGCTCTCCTAGGCTCGGGTGGCGCCCGTAGATGCAATGCGCCGGGGCACACCGCTCATGATTGGACTTGGGGTGGTTGTCCTATTCGCCACGCCTTAAGGGTAAATGACAACACGAACCCATGACAACTGTCATTTGGGGATACAACTCGCTAGATGACCAACAAGTGGTTTTAACGGTTATTTATAGCTGAAAATTTTACATCGTCATTCCAAGATGGCCGGTCTAAAATAGATGGCTATGTTAAGTGGATGCACTAACAGTCGTCCTTAGAGAGCTCTCACGCTAAGTGCGCATGCGTAGTCGTTTGAACCAATGAGAAGTGAGTTTTTGAGCCGTGAGATGGCGACACAAGTCTCGACATCAAGCCCAGGATTCCTGTCGTCAACAGTTTCCGACTTCCGGTGGCGTGCACAACCATTTCCGGCATGAGTGGATGGGCTCTACGTCATTACAGTTCCCTGCGTCATTTCAAAACTGTCGCTTTTTTTACGACATCAATATCTAGTTTCTCTATTAAGCTGTCGATTATTTACGACATCAATTTTTGTTTTCTCTGTCAAAAAATCTACATTTTTAAAGGCATCAATATCTAGTTACTTTATCAAGTTGTTGCTTTCCAGTTATTTTAAAAATATTTTTACGACTTAAAAATCAATCAAAACTTTATTGTACCACTATCTAGCCACTAAAATTAAAGTATCCAATTATTTACGACATTAAAGTTTGTACAAACAAATGTTAACAAAAAAAAATATTTATTAAAAATTCACATCAGCAGACCACACTTAAAATTGTCTTCCATATATTGACGATACCAGCCTCTAGTTTGTAATCTAAACTATACCCTGTAATCTAGACTATACCTTGTAATCTTAACTATACTTGTAATCTAAACTATACCCTGTAATCTAGACTATATCTTGTAATCTAAACTACACCTTGCGAGACATAGTCGTGGTGACAGAAGAAAATTAAGCAGTGTCTTGTTAGACTTTAATGAATAAGAGTACAAAAGATATGAATATATATCTCATTGACGAGGAAAGACGACCAGTTAAGCGTTGCATAAAGGCAATTTTAGTGAATGTTTTGTTTTCTTTTGTTGCTGTTGTTATGTAAAACATAGTTTTGATATACTTCGCCCTGAATGTCTAATATCAATGCAGTATGTCAATACATTAGCGATGTTAATTTTGATGTGTGGAAGATTTGCGACCTGATAGACTTTGTTGTCGTTGACACAATGTATTATTAACATGTGCATTCAATTATGTTTGGTGCATGGTTATCTAGGCTGTCTGTTGCATGATAGTGATTACATTTTTATATGGGATATTTTTCTTTTTTGCCAATTTCAACTTATCCTTGGTAAATCCGTTTTTATTTACAAACCTCAGTGATTTATTTCATGTGGGGTTTTTTTTTCCATGGATTTCTTTCAGATCATTCCATTTTTTGTATCCATGGATTTTTTAAAGATAATTTCATCTCGTTTACTCCATGGGTTTCCAAGAATTCTTTCTTTTTTTCTTTTATCCTTGGATTTCTTTGAGATCATTCCATCTTTTTTCATCCTTGGTTTTCTTTGAGACGATTTCATCTCGTTTTATCCACAGATTTCCTTGAATTATTTCACCTCGTTTTATCAATGGGTTTCCGTAAATTCTTTCATCTCGTTTTATCGGCCCAATTTATTCCTTGGAGCATTAAGTTTTTTCAAGTTGATAGTCTTGGCGGCAAGATTGTAGTTCTGTTACGTTATACACAGTAGTGTGGTGGTATCACTTTGAACACTGTGAGGCAATCTGGGAAAGTGAGTTTATCACAATTGTGATAGTTGTACAACGGACCCCTGGAGTGGTGATACTTGTTCCCAACTAACGCACTTTAACGGCTCAAGTACGTACGTCACCTTGACGCCCACGTCAAGGTCAAAGGTCACCCAATAGCCCGGTATCTATCCGCATCAAGTGCACTTTGATAGTTGCTACTGTCTGCACAGTGGCTACACCATCGAACAGCTATCAGCGACGTCTGCACAGAGACTACCATTGCTCCCTTTAACCTGCGCGGCTGCGCAGATATCTGACCGTCACCGCGTGGAAGGTTAGAATTACCGCGCAACAATATTTTGTAAGATATTGCACAAAAAATTAATGCTATGCAACTTTGCACACGAGTTGTTGTTTTTTTACGTCGTTGCTTCGGACAAATGAACCTTAGACGTTACATTGGTGGCTACATCATTGAACAGCAAGCCTTGAAGAGAAGGCTACTATCTATACTACGTAGCCTATATATGTGGGTGACTGGACTACTGTCGAGGTGTCCATAAAATCACTAATGTTGCCTCGTTGCTACTTCCGATGTGAATAACATATAGCTATACCTCTATATAACAAATAGCTATACCTCTATATAACAAATAGCTATACCTCTATATAACAAATAGCTATACCTCTATATAACAAATAGCTATACCTCTATATAACAAATAGCTATACCTCTATATAACAAATAGCTATACCTCTATATAACAAATAGCTATACCTCTATATAACAAATAGCTATACCTCTATATAACAAATAGCTATACCTCTATATAACAAATAGCTATACCTCTATATAACAAATAGCTATACCTCTATATAACAAATAGCTATACCTCTATATAACAAATAGCTATACCTCTATATAACAAATAGCTATACCTCTATATAACAAATAGCTATACCTCTATATAACAAATAGCTATACCTCTATATAACAAATAGCTATACCTCTATATAACAAATAGCTATACCTCTATATAACAAATAGCTATACCTCTATATAACATATAGCTATACCTCTATATAACAAATAGCTATACCTCTATATAACAAATAGCTATACCTCTATATAACAAATAGCTATACCTCTATATAACAAATAGCTATACCTCTATATAACAAATAGCTATACCTCTATATAACAAATAGCTATACCTCTATATAACAAATAGCTATACCTCTATATAACATATAGCTATACCTCTATATAACATATAGCTATACCTCTATATAACAAATAGCTATACCTCTATATAACAAATAGCTATACCTCTATATAACAAATAGCTATACCTCTATATAACAAATAACTATACCTCTATATAACAAATAGCTATACCTCTATATAACAAATAGCTATACCTCTATATAACAAATAGCTATACCTCTATATAACAAATAGCTATACCTCTATATAACATATAGCTATACCTCTATATAACAAATAGCTATACCTCTATATAACAAATAGCTATACCTCTATATAACATATAGCTATACCTCTATATAACAAATAGCTATACCTCTATATAACAAATAGCTATACCTCTATATAACAAATAGCTATACCTCTATATAACAAATAGCTATACCTCTATATAACAAATAGCTATACCTCTATATAACATATAGCTATACCTCTATATAACATATAGCTATACCTCTATATAACATATATTATATATACCTCAGAACTTTGACGCAACAATGATCAATTAAAGTGTCCCAAAGGCCCCTAACCGCGTCCAATTTGTTCCTCAAAAATCTTCCTACCTAGTTACGAAGTAAACGGTCCTAAAAACATTAGCCCCCCCCCCTCCATTGGTCGAGCACTGGGCAGCACTAGCCTCCATGTAGTAAATGTGTCTGGTATACAGACGGGGTCACTTAGACCCCTGGCAGACGGAATCAAGTGGTCAGTGAGTGCTGAGGAACTAAACTTGTAGAGATGTAGTGTAGAAAATACTGGGAATAGTGTGAGGAATACTGGGGATTGTGTAAGGGAATATTGGAAAATTCCAGAAGATCCTTGGGTTTTGCTTTACATGGAATAATGAGATTCTTAAATGATGCACAATTTTTTTCACAAATTGTGTCTATTGCATCTATTTAGTGGAGAATTTGTGTGGGAAATGAGTTTTGTAAAAACTTGGCCAAGTCGTGTTTGACGAAGGTTTTACGGGATCATAAAATCTAAAACCTAATTTTATTTTTAACTCGATTTTATAATATAAATCTAACATTTTATGAACTTTGAAATTTGTAATATTATCCAGAATTCTAACTTTGGATTCTATCCACAGAAGGCCGAGAGTGTGTCAACTGTGGCGCCACCTCCACCCCACTGTGGCGCAGGGACGGCACCGGTCACTATCTGTGTAACGCCTGCGGCTTGTACCACAAAATGAATGGATCCAATCGGCCGCTCATTAAACCCAAGCGTCGACTGGTGAGTACACGTCAACTTTGACCTAATGACCTGATACACGTGAACTTTGACCTAATGACCTGATACACGTGAACTTTGACCTAATGACCTGATACACGTCAATCCTGACCTAATGACCTATACACATCAATCCTGACCTAATGACCTTATCAAACCTGACCTAATGACCTTATCAAACCTGACCTAATGACCTATACACATCAATCCTGACCTAATGACCTTATCAAACCTGACCTAATGACCTTATCAAACCTGACCTAATGACCTTATCAAACCTGACCTAATGACCTATACACATCAATCCTGACCTAATGACCTTATCAAACCTGACCTAATGACCTTATCAAACCTGACCTAATGACCTTATCAAACATGACCTACTGACTAGAGGTTTAATAAAAGACGATCAAAAATCAAATCATTGGGTGAAGGGGCGGTTGTGGGTCGAACGACAGACTCCCAGGCGTCCGTTATGACGTCATGCAATGTGAAGTTTCCATACTCTATCGTAGACTTGAGTTAGGTGACGTCAGAAAGTAATCGTTCCCCAAAACAAAGTGGTACATCCTTGCAGTTGTCAATGGGGTCTAACTCGTACATCACTAACTTCTCTTTGCAGTTGTCAATGTAATATAAAACTTCGGACCTTATATAAATGTAGTGTATCACCTGTCAAAAATGACAGAGGTTTTCAAAATAAATACACACCAGATAAAAAAAAACACAATGTAATACAGAACTTTCATTTATTTTATTTTATTCATTTATTTTCATATTGAGCAATTTTATGCGGAACGTTCGAAAAAAGTTATTTTTGGTGCAGTAATTTGGTGCGGTGCTTTCTAAAATTAGTAGCGTCACGGACGGGACGGAAGTAGGGGATGGACGGGACTGGACATACATCGCAAATTATGTATGTTGATGTTATTGAGGTCCACCTCTGAATGTAATATAAAACGTCTGACCTTATATAATATTTTCTTGAGGTCCACCTCTGAATGTAATATAAAACTTCTGACCTTATATAATATTTTCTTGAGGTCCACCTCTGAATGTAATATAAAACTTCTGACCTTATATAATATTTTCTTGAGGTCCACCTCTGAATTTAATATAAAACTTCTGACCTTATATAATATTTTCTTGAGGTCCACCTCTGAATGTAATATAAAACTTCTGACCTTATATAATATTTTCTTGAGGTCCACCTCTGAATGTAATATAAAACTTCTGACCTTATATAATATTTTCTGGAGGTCCACCTCTGAATGTAATATAAAATGTCTGACCTTATTATTAAAGGCGACAACACTTAAATCTAATTTTCGTCGCGTTGTGCAACGCAGAGCCAAACAAATTGCTCAAGTTACTCTTGCAGACAAGCACTCACAATATTTCATCCTTGATTAGTCCGCACACCAGGTGATCTCAATCCACTCCACTAACAGTCAGTAAGGCGGGGTGGGGTCAGGTCGTACCACGACGCTCAGATCTGCCGAGTTTTCCAGACGACAAACTCCTGACAATTCTCAGGCTCTCAGTAAAATTAATAAAACACTAATTATTTTGTGAGTCCACCTCGTTGTGGCGGAAAGGTTTAATAGGCTATTGGTCCCATCGGGGTCGTTGACTTGAGATTAACCGGCTAAATCATCGAGTGGTTCAATGATCCGTGGCTAATGGACCGTGGACACACGTGGACAAGCCATCGGTGGACACTCTGCCGTCAACAGATAGGCACACGGTGGTGCACACTTTCAACGAGAGAATATGGGGAAAGTCTTTGTTTAACCTCTACCTTATATCAGTAGCAGGCGGCCACTAGTCAAGCCCTTTCAATATTCCATTTCTTTCTCTCCATCCCTCTTTCCACCTCCCACTCTCTCTCAACCCCCCCTCTATCTATCTATCTCTCTCTCTCTCTCTCTCTCTCTCTCTCTCTCTCTCTCTCTCTCTCTCTCTCTCTCTCTCTCTCTCTCTCTCTCTCTCTCTCTCTCTCTCTCTCTCTCTCTCTCTCTCTCTCTCTCCCTCTTGTCTTATTTCAACAACTCCATTAAGAACATTTGTAATATGGGACGTAACTGTTAAGAGGATCTAAGTGCGGTTGATATTTACATGCACTACTCACTGCAGACAAGTTTTATATTTTTACGTACACCTTCTTGTTTATGTCTGATCGCTGAGGAAGGCTATTTGACGATTAAGTTCATTGTTTTGTTGTGACTTTCTTTCCAGCGCAAATGTTGACAAAATGCATGGTCCACATCTCAACTGAAATTTTTCGGCAATTTTCGTCAGTAGTTTAAAGTTCCTATCATTCACTGCAAACTACCTGTCCCCACACTACCTGTCTCTTCTACCTGTCCCCACACTACATGTCTCTTCTACCTGTCCCCACACTACCTGTCTCTTCTACCTGTCCCCACACTGCCTGTCTCTTCTACCTGTCCCCACACTACCTGTCTCTTCTAACCTGTCCCCACACTACCTGTCTCTTCTACCTGTCCCCACACTACCTGTCTCTTCTACCTGTCCCCACACTACCTGTCTCTTCTACCTGTAACTTCTACCTGTCCCCACACTACCTGTCTCTCCTACCTGTAACTTCTACCTGTCCCCACACTACCTGTCTTTTCTACCTGTCTCCCCCCGTGTGTACACTATAACATGAGTCCCGATACAGTCCCCTGAATTGAAGCCAGTCAAGCATTGATTGCAGGCCCAACAACAAAACAAGACAAACTCTCCCAGGCTTAAAAGCCCTTCTAAGTTACGCTAGCATTAGTCTTAACCCGTCACGAAAGCCAGTTTAAGTCCATCTTGCATTGATGAACAAACCTGGTGTTGTCCCTGTGTCAACAGACGGCTCCACCCCGCCCCCAGGGAGGGCGCCCCTGTCATTGGCCAGTGGCCGAGAAGAAGCAGAGAGCATGAAATGTGCAGGTGATCGGGCGGGTGGAGAGCTGGACAAACAGTGGGACAAACAGCGGGATCCATCAACAAGGAAACTATCCATGTTGGTCCAGCAAAGATCAGTTTCACAACTTCGATTTGTGCCGAGTGGCATCACGTGGTATCGGCACGAGTCTCGTTCAAGACTTGAGCACATGGTCTGGTCACGGAGACACTCCATTGATTCCCGCCGACAGACTCGCGTGTAGCACGGGAAGACCCTTGAGTCCAGTTCTCGAGAAAGTTCCTGACGCTATTGAATCTCTGAGGGATTTTTTTTATTTTCTCCAGTGATAATTTCAACGTTCTTTAATTTTGTTATACAACGTAGATTTTTCGTCCACGAAATTTTGTCTTTTAATAACTGAGTCCTTTCAGGACCTTTTCTGTCGTCTGCATTTGTTGAGTTCTTTCATGACGTTTTCTGTCGTCTGCATGTGTTGAGTGTCTATCATCAAGAAGCACCGTTGGCATATATGTCACGTAGTTTATCGTCTGCCCCACTTGAGAACCGTCTTTGGCACAAGTCACGTGGTCAGAGGCCGCCTAACAACCAAGTAACTTTTGTTCCAATGATTTGGGGACAAAAAGAAGAAAAAGTGTGGGGGTGGGGGAGAAACTGAATCTCTGTTGACTTGAATAATCCATTAGGTCAAGTCAGCCGATGTCAGGTAATCCACTTCACTCCATATCCATGACCTATCCTTGGGTAACGACAAGTGCAAATTTCGGATTCTCGGAAAGATAATATAAAACTCGGAAACAAATAACTCGGCGTCTGTTGCCATCGTGAATTTTTTATTTGATTCCTGACCAATGACAGTGGACAAACACAGTTCTAGATGTTTGTGTGAGATAGACGTCAGGACGTACAAACATTCACACGCTGGCCTGGAGATTACACCAGAAGTCATGAGATAAAGAAAAGATAACTGTTGCAATGGGATCAAGACCTGGCGAGGTCTGGGAGCAGGTCGTGTGTACACGAGCGGTCCCCGAGTGTTGACTTGGTGTTGTCATGACCAGAAATCCATGAGAACCCCCCCCCCGGCGTGTGGGGAGCGTAGATGTCCTGGAAAGAAAGGACTCTCGGCAGACGTTCGTGTGTGTGTGTGTGGGGGGGGGGTATTGTATACCGTTGACCTTCGGCGCCGTCGATGTGATCTGATAGGTGCACCCTAGTGGGGTGGGGGGGGAGCTGTTTGGGGCGTTCATTTAAGTTTGTACAACATAGCCGTTTATAGTTTGGCTGTACAACTTCCGAATATGGAATGTTATCATGTACAATAACTGGGATGTTATCATGTACAATAACTGGGATGTTATCATGTACAATAACTGGGATGTTATCATGTACAATAACTGGGATGTTATCATGTACAATAACTGGGATGTTATCATGTACAAATACTGGAATGTGCGCATTTTTATGTCTGTGATATGTTCATTCATTGAATCGTGGTACATAACACTTTTTAATAAATGCGGAGATAATGTCGTAAACTAATTTATTTTGTAGGAAACTGATTTAATACACATCACTAGACAGAGTTCACATACAATACGGCATATATGTTTAAATATTTTTATTGTCGAGACAGTGGCGAATAGAGTTATAGGAATATGAATCAGACGAAATTATGTTACATAAAGGGTTTGTACTAATGGTAGGTAGCCACCAGGTAGGTGTGTAGGTAGCCAACAGGTAAGTGTGTAGGTAGCCACCAGGTAGGTGTGTATGTAGCCACCAGGTAGGTGTGTAGGTAGCCGCCAGGTAAGCGTGTAGGTACCCACCAGGTAAGTGAGTAGGTAGCCAATAGGTAACAGTGTAGGTAGCCACCAGGTAAGTGTGTAGGTAGCCGCCAGGTAAGTGAGTAGGTAGCCAATAGGTAACAGTGTAGGTAGCCACCAGGTAAGTGTGTAGGTACCGGGACCTCTAGACGGGTGACATGTTTCCTAACGTCTTTGAAGTGACTGTCTCGATAGGACCATAAAATGCCCGGTATTTGCTTGGGGGTAACGCGATCTTCCGTTGATAGCCTGGGCGTCACTGGGGGGGTAAGGAGGCTAGAGGACAGATAGGGCTCAGCGCTAGAGGGGCGTGACTCTAATAATCCAGGGGGAGGGGGGTTTGCATTGTGTTAAATGGCGAAATTGTTACGACACAGAGCTCCTGACAACTCCATGTGTCGTGACCTAATTGTGATAGAAATAAATAACACACATTAATTTAAAGAGTTATCTAAATTGAAATGACAACAAGTTAATTACAGTCATTCAGCCGCATCCTATCATTAGTTTAATTGTGTGAGCAGAGCTAAGGACACCGACGTGCCATAGCGTTCTTGTGACCTTGTACAACAATACGATGATCGTGTGGGCCGGGGGCTTGGAATGTAGCAAACGCTGGAATTCTGCTTGGTGCACCGGAATACCTTCTAGTCGGGTGGTCCCCGGGCCGAGTACGTTAACCAACTCCAGTAAGTTTCAATCAAGAGCTGCAGACGAGATGCGAGGGCGAGAAGGTGAAACAAGCGGGCATAACTTCACACTCAGGGTAGAGGAGGGACCTGGAGGGCCTCCACTTGACTCACTTAGACTTAGGGGGGGGGAGTGAGAGGGAGGAGGTACGAGGGACAGGTAGGATGGGGAGGTACATTGGCCGTCAATTAATGAACTCTTCTATAAAGATGGATCAATTTAAATTCTGGAAATTTAGACTAAATTTTGTATTTGTAAATGTTGACTAAATCTTTTATTTGTAAACTGGTATTGACGACGAATATTTATGGTGCGAAAAGTAATAATTAGGGGGGGGGGCGAGAGGGGGTGTCGACGAAAACAAAATGGATTCTGTATATTTTATTTGTACTTGGCAGAATACATAATTTGTCATTGTAATTTGTAATTGTAATACATGTTTACGTTTGTTATGATTTAGCTTACTTTCCTTTGAACAAAATGATTGAGGTAAAATACATTCCTTTCTGAATTTTGACTCCCGTAATTTTAGATGACTCAACGAAAGATTTAGTTTAAAAAATTCTATAGATAACCGGCTAGACGATGGCGGATAGACAGAAAGAAAAAACGGCCAAATAATGGCAGCGGCGAAGCGTGAATTTCCAATCTACTTGTTACCTAATAAACCAATCTCTGTTTTATCTTATTTTATTCAAATAACGCTTTATTTTCATGAGAATCGCGAATAAAGTAACATACACACCAATCCACATACATTCTCTCTCTCTTTTTTTTTAAACACCGACACACTACTTTTTGTCACGCCCCTGTACTGTGTGTATATTTGAACACATTTTACACCGAATATTTCTCACATCAAATTTTTAATTTCCGTAAAACCAAAGAAAATATCAGGTACCACTTTGCTGTTATTTTTTAAGAGTCTCATTTTGTGATAATGTTGGTAACCTCATCTCTTATTTTTATAGTAGCGTTTGTTAGAGAGAGGTTACCCAGAGAATTATGGGTATAGATTGCAATGATTGTGTGGGGGATTGTTGGCGGATTGCGACTAGTTGTCTTATGATGTTTTAGCTTAAACTCAACAACATGATTGCCGTTTGAGGTTTCCAAAATGAGAAATCGCTGTTGTATTCTAGTATACATGTTCATACTCTTGAATTAATAAATCAATGCTATTTGATTTGGTTATTCTTTAAAATTTCGAACGTGAAAGCAATTTCTATGACGATAAAGTTATTCCCAGACTCTTCGGTAAGGATTCACTGTACACAAGGTTACATGTTTCAGAGTGAATTCAGCACACACAAAAATATTAAAGACTATCATCAAGTTGTTGACACAAAAGTATTAAAGACTATCATCAAGTTGTTGACACAAAAGTATTAAAGACTATCATCAAGTTGTTGACACAAAAGTATTAAAGACTATCATCAAGTTGTTGACACAAAAGTATTAAAGACTATCATCAAGTTGTTGACACTAAAGTATTAAAGACTATCATCAAGTTGTTGACACAAAAGTATTAAAGACTATCATCAAGTTGTTGACACAAAAGTATTAAAGACTATCATCAAGTTGTTGACACAAAAGTATTAAAGACTATCATCAAGTTGTTGACACAAAAGTATTAAAGACTATCATCAAGTTGTTGACACAAAAATATTAAAGACTATCATCAAGTTGTTGACACTAAAGTATTAAAGACTATCATCAAGTTGTTGACACAAAAGTATTAAAGACTATCATCAAGTTGTTGACACAAAAGTATTAAAGACTAGCATCAAGTTGTTGACACAAAAGTATTAAAGACTATCATCAAGTTGTTGACACAAAAGTATTAAAGACTATCATCAAGTTGTTGACACAAAAGTATTAAAGACTATCATCAAGTTGTTGACAAAATATAACATGAAATTTGGCTGGTCAATCAATTCATACTAAAATAGTTTGAATAATGGCTGCTGACCTTTGACCTTTCAACATATATAACATTTAACTTTAAAAAAATAATACAATTACGTTTATAAATTCACACGAAAGTCCAAAGTTACAGCATTACTTATAGCAGTAAGACTGACGTAGAATATTCTGTCTACTTTGTCATTTGTGTTTTCTTTGAAGCTAATTTTCACGGCAATAACGAGAGAATAAGTGTTTCTCTGGTGCTGAGGGCGGGGAGAGGGGGTGCTAAAGATCTGGTTGCCGCGCGAGGCGGCAGTCGGTCCGCGAGGGTTTTCAAACTCGTTTTGTGCCTGTCAGTAAAACAAGGCAGACGGTCGGAGCCAGAACGTGACATGTGCACTAGACAAACAAACAAATAAATAAGGATTTCAAGCACAGCGTCTCACAGGGATGACGACGTTAGATGGATCGTTGGAACTTTCACTCGCTCCGACTCCAGCCACCGAGGTGGATTATGGGAAGCCGACCCTTGTGGTCAACAGTAATTTGGTGGTCAGTTTTGTAGCAGTTTTGTAATTACTAATGGCAGCCTCTTGAGGAAAGACGGTCTCAAGAGAAATAACTTCACCACAGCTAAACATCTAAATCATGAAGTCAAATATAGGAGAGCTCTATTTTAAGTGAGCAAAGTTTGATGTCAACTGAAGGATCCTAATAGTTGTAATAAAGAAATGATCTCTACTTCTTTTAGTAATGATACCGTCTGAACTTGTTTTACTACGTAGAGGTTTTATTGAAGACAAGATCTGAAATTTTACCCACGATCCTTGTTCAGAACTTGTCTAAAATTCTGTTCGACTTCTTATGTTCGTCAGAAATTGGTTCAATAATATGTAACTTAACATTTTTGTTTTGTTTACAAAGCTTGTCAATTTGTGCTGTTTTCATTTGGTTTTATTGTTTGTGTGGAGTTGTGTTATTTTTTAAAAAATTTAATTTAATTTATTTTTTTGGGTGGGGGGGGGGTCGGTATATGTTAGAATCAATACTTTAATAAACAATAGTCAAAATGACAATAATGTCCAGCCTAGTCAATCGAGACACGCGACCCTGTGACGTCTACTGCCCGGCACGATGTATTGAACTGAATCGATGAACAGCAATCAGACAGAGACTCATGGTTTGTTTTAAAGGAATCAATAGCTGGACAACAGGCAGACATTTTGACAGATCGCTGTTTGTCTGGCTATGATGTCAACATGGGAGACGTCTGTTGCCTGGGAAAGGGGAGGGGGTTAACGTTTGGTCTTGGGGATTGTGACGTAATATTTACTGGATACATGACCACATTCTGGAACTGGATAATGTAGATTGGAAAATGTAGATTGGACAATGTTGGATAGAGAAACTTTTTCTTCTTATAGAAATATAGAACAATGCATTCATTATGTCTGAGTAATATATAGAAATATAAAGCACTATTACATATATGAGTACACCATTCCTCTGATCCAGTGGGTCTCATCAATGAGTACACCATTCCAAATATCCAGTGGTTCTCATCAACATGCCAAGTTTCTGCAGGACCCATGACTGGAATGCAAAATACAACAACAAATTAAAAGATCAATTATTTCTGAAACTTCTCAACCTGGACTGTAGCAGATGAGGTCATTTCGTCCCTTGAAGGATAAAGGCAAAATGTCCATTAAATATTTAACGTCTTTGATAAATAATCTACGACTTGTAGATTTATGAACCATCAGTTTTGTACCGACAATGATAATAGAGTAATGTAAAATTGATTCCGATGAAGATACGTTGACTACCAACTGAGACCAAACAAGCAGAGGGATGCGTTTAAAAGAAGACCAGAATAAGACAAAAAATAAACTGTTTTCGCACTGAGTAGACGACCAAAAATACCTCAATTCTGGACCACACGGGGTGCGGCAGCCTAGTGAGGGCGGCGGCAGATTGGATCCCGAGGTTGGCTCTGACATGGGGCGCCGGGCATGGGGAATGTGATAGGCTTCATGTCCCCAACAGCGCATTTTTGGTGTGAGCGCCTGCCGGGGAGCTCACGGTGGAGAGTACAGCTATCAGCATCGCTAGTAACCTGGCGCTTCAACGACCCTCAGCAGTTGTGCCGCAATGATGGGCTGTCGCTGGCAATTTCAGACCTACGTCTAGAGACGGTTTTTGCGTTCCGGGTCTAAGACCCGCCTTGTGTCTTCGGACAAAGTCTAGAGACGGTTCTTACATTTCGCGTCTACGACGCGCCTTGTGAGTTCGGACAAAGTCTAGAGGCGGTTCTTACATTTCGTGTCCAAGACCCACCTTGTGAGTTCGGACAAAGTCTAGAGGCGGTTCTTACATTTCGTGTCGAGGACCCACCTTGAGTCTTTACACAAGTTGTAGAGGCGGTTCTTAAGTGTGGACACTGACTCTCCGATCTTACGTGTTTGATATTTGAGCAATGTTTTCAAATGTTTGGTAGGGGTGGGTGGGTGCAATAAAGGTACCAGACAAATGTGATGACCACATGATTGTCACGTTTTTCTTTAAACCCGCAAAAAATCAACTCCATTCCCCTTCTTAACACTCTATTCCCCTAGACCACCAACAATCCCCATTACCCTTCCCTAACCAACAATCCCCATTCCCCCTTCCCCCAGTTCCCAAACACCAACAACTGGTGTGAGTTGTTCCCTCAGACAACAAACCACCCGTTGTTCCAAAGCTCCAGACAAAATAAGCAAACAACACAAGTTTTTTTTGAAGACCAAATTGAATGTGTGAAGTTGTTCTCGTTCTGACGACTATACCGTTGAAAGTGATACAAGGCGTGGTTAGTTTAGAGGATGTCGGCGCGGTGGGAGGGGGGGGGTTCAAAGCATGATGCCCGACTAGCCAGGGGAATTAGTTGAAGTCTTGAATGAAGTCAATTTGTGCGCGGGTACTACAGAAAACTGAAGTTAATTTACTTTCAGCTGCCGAAATTATCTGAAGAACATTGAAGACTGGAAAATATTTCCGCAAATTATAGCAGTCGAAAATTCCCGTAGAATTCAGTAGGTTGTAGTGATGGACGTAAAATTTAGTAGGGATTAGAAAATTAACGTAGAATTTTGAACGCATTATAAAATGAACGGAGAATAAGTTGGCTGTAGGAAATGAACAGTAATTTCTTAACGTCTTGGAGTTCTGGGAAATGCCTTAAAATAATAAATGATTAATTCAGGTTTGATCATCACCCAATCTTATTCTAGGTATAAATTGTTTAAAGCTGGCAGTGAACCAAAACCTGAAGAATATATTTAAAAAAATGCAGTGAATCAAAATGTTCCCTAGAAACGATGACAGGTAAAGAAGTACCGAAAAAAAAATCAGTACTTTTGAAATGATGTGAATATTTATTTATGGGTATGGTGCAGGCATATTTTAGGCACATCTCTATGTACACATTAATTGATATCACACCCCGCCCCCAAACCAAACGGTCATAAAAAAGTTTGAGATGACTTTAGGCAACGTCTGGAATTTACAGTAAGACATCGGATATACCCCTCCCAGGAAATCTCGCCTCAGTTATAAGACTGTACATACAGCAATTCTCCAGATGTGCTCACGACAAACCAGCCCCTTGTCTACCAATGTTGATGCCCTCGCTCGACTCCTCACAATCCATCTTTTATCCGTCGCCATTTTTCGCCTCGTATTTCCTGCGAGTATCCGTTGACCAGAGACGAAGGCCACGCCCACTGTCACTTGTGGTAGAGAGAGTTCGGGGCTACACAAAGTCTTTTTATTTTTGGGGACGAGAGTTTGATTTGAATAAAAACAAACCATTACTCTTGTGACGTCATTCGTAGCCAGAAAACAAAGGTTCTCAAACTCCATCCGATTGGCGATTTTTAAAAAACTTTTGAATCAAAGATTTTTTTAGCGTTATTTATTGTAAAGATGCAATTGAAAGTCTGTGTGTTTGTGTTTGTGTTTGGAGTATGAAATAAATAAAATTTTGAGGGATTGGTCTTTTCAAAAATGTATAACTGAGATTGAGATAGGCATTTATTGGACCAACACAGTGGATTCCCTTGAGATTGAATCATATTCTATTATCTATTACAGCCCTCACCCATGACCCCCAGCCAATCATGAATCTACCGTGGTTGAGAACTTCTCTATCAAAGCGACGTTTGTAATGTAACAGATGGTCGGTCTGTTAGTGAGTCCGTCTAGTGGTGCGAATGTCGCCGGCTGGGGCACGAAGCTGCAAATATTGAAAAATCCTATTATAAATAGTTTTTCTACTTAATGTCAAAACGAGCAACAAAGCCCGTCCAAGGACGTTCCGCCACCGTTCGGTGGCATGTTGTAACTCCCCTCCAACAGCCGTCTCGGCCGGCATTACTTGTGCATCGTGTCAAAAATGCTATTCATTATAGTTAAAATAAATAACTCGTAAAAACAGAACTTTTTGCTATAAATCCCAACGCGCATAACTCAAAATAAAGTCTTGGAAGAAATACTGCACCAAAAATAACTCGTTTTGAACGTCCGCGTAAATGGCGTAAACGTGTTCAATATGATTGGCTGTAGGAGTCATATGTGTTTGAGGGACCAATCGCTATAGATGACCGGACAGAAAGGACAGAAACTTGCCTTATATTATATTAGGATATCTTTTCCCGGAATTCATTGACATAATCTGAATGCCCGCAGGAAAAATGAAAGTCTCAGCTACACGAAGCGAGAATTTGTTTAGAACTTGTAAGTAGTTTAGTTAAATTATGTATATAATTTTGTTAGGTTCTGTATATAGTTTTTTAGCACCTGGACATAGTTTTACGAGGGGCCCTTTCTAATTGTGTACTGTCGCCCTATAATTTCTTCAGGCTCTCTGTGTTGTTCCATTTCAACATCGTTATATTGTACGCTTATTTCCCGTTCAATGGAACGAAAAATAAGGCAGATGCTAATTCAAAATCGAGGGATGCTACTCAAAATACGACCACTGCTAACAAAAGAAATAATTAACCTTAAAAACACTTTTTAAAAACTAGTCTTATATTAAAAATGCACTAATTTTCTACTTTTTAGTCTACGCATTTTACAGTAAGTGCAAAGCCAGCTTACCTTTTGACTATAAATCCCTTATATATGAGACATTCCTAAAAGTAGTGATTATGTTCAAACGCGACATTGACAGACTGAAACAGAATTATCTCCCCTGGTTTTTATCTCCCCTGGGCGCAGGGACGGTAGGGGGTGTGAACAGTGACGGTCGGCGTCAACGCGTGAACTGGCCACGTGAAAAAATTATAAACAAATAGTTGGACGGACGGTTCCGATTAAACTTACAAAGCAAGCTAATATAAGACTAGTAATAAGAAAAGAAAGAAGGAAAACAACAACAAGTCAGACTCTGGGTAATTCAATATCCGACCATTTCTTGCTCCGAATCAAAGCTAAGTGTCTGATGTATATAGCAATGGAAGTCTTGGAATCAAAGCTAAGTGTCTGATGTATATAGCAATGGAAGTCTTGGAATCAAAGCTAAGTGTCTGATGTATATAGCAATGGAAGTCTTGGAATCAAAGCTAAGTGTCTGATGTATATAGCAATGGAAGTCTTGGAATCAAAGCTAAGTGTCTGATGTATATAGCAATGGAAGTCTTGGAATCAAAGCTAAGTGTCTGATGTATATAGCAATGGAAGTCTTGGAATCAAAGCTAAGTGTCTGATGTATATAGCAATGGAAGTCTTGGAATCAAAGCTAAGTGTCTGATGTATATAGCAATGGAAGTCTTGGAATCAAAGCTAAGTGTCTGATGTATATAGCAATGGAAGTCTTGGAATCAAAGCTAAGTGTCTGATGTATATAGCAATGGAAGTCTTGGAATCAAAGCTAAGTGTCTGATGTATATAGCAATGGAAGTCTTGGATACAAGGTTCTTCTCATCCCCTGAGAAGCTGTAATTTGAATAGAGAAGTAAGCAGATCTGCTCTCAATACCATCGACAAAAGTCTTGATGTGTTTAAGAACAAGCAGTGGCTAGACAGCCTGCTGACAACCCTCTGTCGTTTTACAACCTGTTGACAACCCTCTTTGATTGTACAGCCTGTTGCCAAACATCATAGACGAAAGGGCGTAAAGTTGCTTATAAGGCTGTGTTATTGTATTTCCAAGATAACATTTCTTTGGAGAATATTGCGTAACCTTGAACTTGAAACAAGCAGGAAGTACGTCAACTCAACAGTACCGACTGTTTATTCTGTTCTCGGCCTGGCTATTCTGGTTGTCCTTGGCGAGGCCCACATCGAGAACCAACCCACCCACTCAGTCGACATCGGTTCAACCAGTGGCGCATCCCAGTGATTTTCTCCCCTCCCATTCAAAGGCGCCATCAGTTTCAGCCGTGCGTAACTCATACCTTGGACGGGCGCAGCGATGTGTGACGTGTAGGTTTGGGGCACACGGTACACAATCAAAGTCCGTTCATTCGGCCACTTATCGTCCATCTAGGACCGCGCTGCGCCGTGCGCCGACATTCCGGCAACAAGTTGAATCATGCGTTAGATCACATCCGGGGGTCTGGTGATGCTGTACCAGGATTTCGATGTTTTAATCCCGCATCCACGTGTGCACTGCACTCTCTTCAAGGTGTGCACTCTCCGACAAGGTATGCACTCTCCGATAGGTGTTCCCTCTCCGACAAGGTGTGCACTCTCTAAAAATGTATGCACTCTCAGACAAGGGTTGCACACTCCGACAAGGTGTGCACTCTCCGACAAGGTGTGCACTCTCCGACAAGGTGTGCACTCTCCGACAAGGTGTGCACTCTCCGACAAGGGTTGCACACTCCGACAAGGTGTGCACTCTCCGACAAGGTGTGCACTCTCTACAAATTATCCACTGTCCGACAAGGGTTGCACACTCCGACAAGGTATGCACTATCATGTGCACTCCTTGCCATAACGAGAAATATGCTTGTTTTCATTCGCTTATCTGGCGCGGTACCCTAGGGACGTGACGTAATATCTCAGAGCTGATGGTGTATAAATGTTCACTGTAGAGATCGGGGAGACAGTGAACTGTTTTTTGTGAAATAAATTGGTGGGACTCACAGCAGACGTGTGGGACTGGGCGAGACAATATTAAAAACGGGAAGGAAATTAATGTCTCATTTTCTGTGTAAGAGTTAGATCCCTTATCCTAGGCAGTGGGGGTCGAGTTAGGTGTAGGGGCCGGGTAGGGGGCGGGTATGGGCTACAGATATTGACTTGAAGGGCACTTCATCCCTACCTAAGTTAATCATATAATAAATGGATCTCGTCCAATCCAATAGAAGTACAAACACGGCTTGTTTTTTAGATGTGTTCGAGAGGACTGCGAGGGCGGTAAAGGCGGGGAGCTAGAAAAGTATAAAATGGCGTGTATTGTAACGGGCCGGGTAGGCCATAAGGCCCCCAAGAGTCAAGTTTCACGAGTCAAAGCCCCGGACTTTGGAAGGAAATCTCCCGTCATAACCTCCCCATTTATTAGGGGCCGCAAGATAGGCACGGCGACTTTTCATTGAAGACGTCAATGGGGGGCGGGATCGGTAGTTGTCTTGCTGGGGGTCAGGGTGGGGAGGGGGTGTCAGTAGCATGGGAGTATCATAGTGGGCGGGGGGTCAAGAATGAACTGAAACACATGTGCATGTTTTTATTTTAGTTCTGTTGGATCTTCATTGTTTTTTTTTCTTTTCATGCGCCGAGAAAGGTAAATTATTTTTACATAAGTATAATTTGCGTAAGTGAAAAAAATCTATGTGTAAGTAATTTTGTAAACAATGTTGGCCTAATTTCGAAATCAATCTTGCATTCACATGATGTTATGATCATCCTGAAATCAACACATATTGCCTAACACGCGAGGTACTCACCAGAGCCTGCAAGTTGGCAGTGATTGGTTTAAATATTTTTTAAAAATAAATTTATTGTTCTTTATTATTATTTTTGATGAGTATGTGTGTGAATGTTTGTATGTGGTTTGCATGTGGTTTGTATCTGGTTTGTATCTGGTTTGTATCTGGTTTGTTTTTGTTGAGGTGTCTTGATTGCGTGTATATGTTTGGACCATCTGTCTCAGTCTTTTAAAGATTGCCCTGGTAATTATTACTGAACCGTACTCCAACCCGGGAGCCCCCCCCCCGCCCCAACACAACAACTTAAACTTATTGTCTTCAGACGGCACACAACTCTAGTCACCAATGAGCCGTCTGTCGTTCGAAATGAATATGATTAAAAAAAACCCGTGGTACCACTTTTCCCCAGACACTGGGAACCAAACTGAAGGACCGTCTTAGGTCACCTAGCTCACCAAAGTGGAGGTCGCATGTTAATAGTCACGGTAACCACGTGATAGGTCACTGTGGATGGTGAGTGTGTTATCTAGGGGAAATGACATGGAGACCGTCTGATAGTTTCAATGAACATCTTTGTTATATTGGCGATGCAATGGGTTGTCTCCCGTTACAAATGAGATAAACGCAAGGGGAAATTAACTCTTTCCGCAATGGCAATGATTCTCTAGACAGCCAGAGATAAAAATGAAACAAATTGATTCAGATAGTCGGCTACATATCATCATATATATATTTACGCTCTATTATGTATGACTGCCTCACGCCTAACGACAAGGGGCATCACTCTGCTTTTTTTAAAATTGAAAATATAGACTTAAAAATCATAATCATTCTGGTTTCTAGATTAACATTAACCAAACAATGAACGAACCTTTGACGTCAGAATTTGTGTTGTAAACAGTGATGACTGACACAAAGAGCTATTTTTTGGTGCAGTAATTTGGTGCGCTGCTTTCTAAAATTAGTTAAAAAATCGTGTCGTGATTAGCACTGTAAAAAAATATTATATAAATACTTTGTGTACATTTCAGGAATATTTCGTATTTATCATACAAGGTTAAGTTACTTGGGCTTTTGACCACACACAAAAGTAGGCGCCATAGGCGCCCTACAACCCCTATTATAAAATACTTTGTGTACATTTAAGAAAGTTTAATATTACGTATTTATTATACAAGGACAAGTTAGTTGGGCTTTTGAAAAAGGTGGGCGCCGTAGGCGCCCTATAACAGTGGGCGCCGCAGCACAACCTAGTAATTGTATACGCTCACACCAAATACTCAACAACATCTGTATTCATAATTTCAACTTCTTTTCTCATTAATTATAATTAAACTATAATTAATTTCATGTTACTCATACATATGATAATATTTGACTTCCCGTAATCAGTTCTATACAACACATATCATGATATTAATTATTGAGTAAAAAAAAATTCGGTTCTTTCCTCCTGCAAATTAAGTTCCATATCAGTATTGATTATACTTCTATTGTCTTTTTTTCCTTGCCTGCCGAGGAAGGCATTTCGGCGATACTTTCACCACTGAATGTCAATACTTTTTATTTTAATCTTCAGCATTCCATGTTCCATATTTTAATTTTCTTAGTCACATCTTGAACACAGTTTAAACACAGTTTGAACACAGTTTGAACACAGTTTGAACACAGTTTGAACACAGTTTGAACACAGAATTTATTTATGATGCTGGTTTCTTTATCTCTCACCCAAATATCAGCCCCCCCCCCACCCTACCACTCCCCCAATCAATTAACTTCCCCACTCCTTCATTTATTTTGCATTTGGAAATCTCCACGCCCCCACCCATCACTGATGATGCCCCGCAGTAGACTCTTAGACAGATGTTACGCCCCCACTGAGGGTGTGTGTGTGGGGGGGGGGATAGAATATAGCCCCTACAGACGAATATTTGTTGACAACTGTCCAGACAGACATTGAAATGTTTGTCTATAGTTGAGTTGATAGACTATAGTTGAGTTGTTAGACTACAGATGGAGCCGGGTGCTGCTGCTGTTCCCTGATGCTGTTCCCTATGGATGTTTCCTGGGCCTGTTCGATGAGACGGTTCCGTGAGACCGTTGCTTGGAAAATACAATATAACCCAATATTAGGCTGATGGGATTGGGGAGGGCTGGATATAACGATGGATGTCGTAATAGATACATGGACACTTGTTTATACTGATGTAGGTTTGTTATGATATAGGAATGGATGGATGCGTCAAAGAAAAAGATAGTTTAACTAACATGGTGGATGTATTTAATTGCGTGACGGCTGGCTGTCTAGCTCATCAAAAAGACGGATGAATGGTTCGTTGTTTGGGTGAATGAATGCACTGAAAGTAGGTCGATTTATTCTCTTCAAGTCCCTAAAAAAATTTGATCAGAAATTAACATGAAAGAATACTTACAGACGCGTCAATATACATGAACCCATCAAAGTGCTAATTGACAGTGAAGACTTATAGCAGCCCTTATGTCTATAAATTTATAAATGGGACCAGGACGCGTTGGAGTGTGATTGTATGCGGTACGCTAGAGCGGCCAGTAATGGAGCTATTAGGCCGAACAAAAGGATTATCAATTGTTATTCATGAAAATAATTTACCGCTGGTGTCCTTGGATAAAGATACAGGTCCTGGCGGGCCGTGAATGGAATGACGTAATCATTTCGTGTTGTTTTCATGTCCACAGAGTGCTGCACGGCGGGCCGGGACCACATGCGCCAACTGCGGGACCGCGACCACAACTCTTTGGAGGAGAAACCCCAACGGCGACCCGGTGTGCAACGCCTGCGGTCTTTACTACAAACTTCACAATGTAAGTATAAAAATAAGTTTTGTCTCTATTACAAACTTCACAATGCAAGTACAAACATAGGTTTGGTCTTTACTACAAACTTCACAATATAGCTACACATTCACAATATAGCTACACATTTACAAACTGATATTTCATGAACAAAGACGTTTGTCAACGAGTGTTACAAAGCCAATAAAGCCATAGATTCGCTTATATCTCCACGAAACAACAAAACTAAATAAAAAAAACCCGTAAAAAACCAAGTTTTTGACTATAAATCCTTTACGTATGAGACGTAACTAAAAGAATGTTCATTATAATACGCAGCGCAAGACCATCCAAAAATACAAAATTGCAGTTGTGTCGTAAAACATGTTTAATATAATGCGCACCGATCAGGAATATTTTTATAAAAAGTGTTGTCAATAATATACGCACCTTATTGCGCGACAGAAAGGTTGTTCAATATAATACGCACCGCGACGATCTATCTCAAAAAATAGCATGATACATAGGAATAAATAAAATGATCTAAAAAATCAATAATTTAATTACGGTACATGCGATCTATCTGAAATTTTGTTACATTGTTTTTATTATCAGTACAAAACTGCCTGCAAAATTTCAGCTCGCTAGCTTACGAGCAAGTGGGTTAAAAATCGATCCAAAGTTTTGGCGACAAGCAAGCAAGCAAGCAAGGGCGGCCGCAGACACCACGAGTTAATATAAAGGATTTAAAAATAGATCCTCATCTCACGTGACCGCTCACCAATCCATCAGAATTAAATGGTTGCTACAACACACTGTTTCCTTGTTTCATATATTCAATGCCACATCCTCCGATTTGACCCGGCAAAATTACATCATTCGTCTAAAATGTTACTGAAATCGCTCTGATATGAAACCAGTTCTTGTTTTTAATATTTCAACCACACTGTTGTCACCTGCCTTCTCCATTAACCTGCAAAGATAACCTGAAAAGATAACCTGCAAAGATAACCTGCAAAGATAACCTGCAAAGATAACCTGTAAAGATAACCTGAAAAGATAATCTGCATAGATAACCTGTAAAGATAACCTGAAAAGATAACCTGCAAAGATAACCTGCAAAGATAACCTGTAAAGATAACCTGCAAAGATAACCTGTAAAGATAACCTGCAAAGATAACCTGCAAAGATAACCTGTAAAGATAACCTGCAAAGATAACCTGCAAAGATAACTTTCTTACACTCAGGGGTTGTCTTCCATACAATCTCAGCACATTAAGACCAACCATGAAAGAATATATCATATCAATGACTCAATGGGTTGCCATCCACAATCCACGTTCATTATCGACCCTCCCTGTTCTTAAGCTACTGTCCCAAGGGTCCCTGCCCCCCCACCCCACCCAAATGTCAGCCCCCTAAAGTCGATGATGTCCCCCTTACCGCCGCCCCAGCAATGTATGTGTTTGATGTAGCCGTAGCACCATTACATTGTAAGTTTTCCCGAGGCCACGGCTATGAAACAGCTGAGCCCACGAGTCCACATGAAAGATGAACAATCCCATCGGAGCAGGTTAATGACTCGGCGAGGGAGGAAATGGCTGCACAAATTGTCTCCCTTCTGCCATCGGCTCAGACGCGATTTGGGGCAGGCGCCACAGTTTAAAATAGTTCAAAGTTGGGAAATGATATATGATATATGTAACAGCAAATATTTGAGAATGTGGGACATGCGTTTAAAGTTGGTGTACAACGAATGGTCGGGGACACAACGATGGGCGCCGAGAGCTGAACATATTTTTGAAAAATAATTAGATGAAATACGATGTGTTAATAATAATCAATAAGTATTTGTCCTGGACACCCTAACATTACCCACACTCTGACACTACCCACACGCTCCCATTACTATCACCATTCGATGACCTCACCATTGCTGGTGTCTATCAGAGACCGCATCCTCGGACTCGGGTCGCACAACTGACGTGTTAATAGTCAGAACATATCTGTACAAAAGTTTTGCCTTGAAGGCGACACAACTAGAATCCTGTCATCTGTATCACAGAGTGTCATCGCCTACCTCGAGACACGATGTGACGACAGACACAACACACACGGACACCACGCGACACCTCCAGCAATAGACCATCTCGGCTGTTGATGATCTCATCTCAAACATGTTGTTCTGAATGTTGCTGACATCTTGACCCCACGGCGTAGTTGGTGTAGTGGACAGTGAATATGTTGCTCAAATCTTGTCCGCTGTTGACCAATGCCCAGTTAACAGATTCGTGATTATCAATCGGCAGCACAATAAGTGGCAACACCTCTGGCTCGTCTCTGTTAGACGCCCTTGCCCCGTCTGGCTGGGATTAGAGCACACGTTGGGTCAGGGGCGTAGAAATAGAATTTAAAAAAGTGGTGAGGGGTAGTAAATGCGTTAATGTGTTCCAGCAATATTTTGAGCAGAAAGAGGATGACACTGGTCAGATTTGGCCCTTAAATGTGAAAGGCTATTTGTAACGTTAGTGTAATAGCCCGAGTGATCGGTCATTCATTGACAGCAAAGCTTCTCAAATTAGCAAATCAAATGGAGCAAGAGTTTATTATTTTAAAATTATAATAACGTCCTATCCTTAAGGAGAAAGAATGGATACATTGGTTTGGTAGAGTCTTACTTTACAAAATATTTGTCCGCCTGAATTTTTCTGTGATAACCGCTAAACAAATGTTAGTTGTAATTAAGAATTATTAATTATTTCTTTTAGATGAACAAAATCAAGGTTTCAGCAGTTTTAAAGTACTATTTAGTTGTTTCCTTAGTGTTATTTAAACTGTGTTCAATTAGTGCTATTTTAACGGTGTTCAATTAGTGCTATTTTAACGGTGTTCAATTAGTGCTATTTTAACGGTGTTCAATTAGTGCTATTTTAACGGTGTTCAATTAGTGCTATTTTAACGGTGTTCAATTAGTGCTATTTTAACGGTGTTCAATTAGTGCTATTTATTTCAGTGTTTAAGTAAACTAAGTAGCACAATTTATTAGTACTATGTGGCGATCCATTCATTTGGCTATATGGTAGTTTTGATAGCTATTCACGTCTGCAATGTTTTACAAGTGTTTGCGCTACCGTGGATATGTTCGACGAATAAATTGTTCAATAAAACAAACAACGCCAAGAACCAAAGCTAGTGACAATGACATTGGCTTGACCAAGTCGTCATAAATAAACACAACAAATGACCAGGTCAACAGGGCTACGTCCCGCCCGCTCTCCTCACCCCAGGGGGTGTAGTTCCCTCTCGTCCCTCTACGGGGCAGCTGATGACATCACAACATTATGTTGAGCAACAGCCACACCTCAAGCCACACCTGAATCTCTCCCAGGTGCAAAGATGGGGTGCGGGTGGGGGGAAATGTCTTCCCGGTAACAAAAGAAAAGGACCGTAAGTCCCTCTGGCGTTAAGGTGGACAGTAGATGACCAGCACTGGACAGGGGGTGACCGAGATGGAAGTTACACCATCAAAGGTCCGACAATGTGTTTCTTGACAAGGGGGGACCATCAGTAATTGGGCTCGTAGGTAAAGATTCGATGAGATTTCCTCCCTTACGTTTCCGGGAGGGGGTGATAAAGTCGCCGCCATTTGAAGACAGGGACCAGATAATGAGGGGTGGGGTTGATGTGGGGGGTTAAGATTAATGGCGAGATAGGAAAGAACGGCTCGGACTGGATGGCTATTGGTCAATTGATGGCTGAGATGGTCAGTAGCTGGCCATTGTAGACTTGTGATCTGATGGACCACTGATAAAAAGATGGCTGAGATGGTCAGCTAGTCATTGTAGACTTGTGATGGGTCATAGATAAGAAAGTCACTTGGAAATATTATTAAAAAAAATAGTTGCAGCCTGCAGCCGTGGTCAGTTTTTTCAAGAATCTCAAATCTCTTTCTCAAAGCCCGGCCCAACACACACAATACAAAAAAACACTTACACATACACACATAAATATTCCATACAATTATTGACTTATATCAAACATATAGAGCAATGGTTAATTAAGAAAATACAACTGTTGGTCTACTTGTCGGTTTTTTAAAAAAAAACTCCGGTAACCATTTTACAAAGTGAAAATTGGTATTGATTTTACCATCATAGTGTAATCACAGCGCTGTTTACTCCTTTTACCATCATAGTGTAATCACAGCGCGGTTTACTCCTGAATTTGTTTGCCGTCAGCTGTAGCCGTTATATTCAAAGACAATGTTGAAACAAAAGTTGATCTCCTTAATACTCAGACTATATCTAATAGCCAGGGATATGCTGTACAGCTCTAAAAAATCCAAATTATTTCAAAAGAGCGTCTCACCGTATGAATAGCTCTCTGTGCCATGACTTATTTGTGTAACCTGGCAACCCATGACGCCAAAAAAGTTGTTTGTGTAACCTGGCAACCCATGACGCCAAAAAATTGTTTAGGTAACCTGGCAACCCATGACGCCAAAAAATTGTTTAGGTAACCTGGCAACCCATGACGCCAAAAAATTGTTTAGGTAACCTGGCAACCCAAGACGCCAAAAAAAAATGTTTATCTCGATTTGGATTCTGGAATTAAGTTTCTCCGTAAATTTTAGTTGACGTTCAGACTTTTTATGTAACACTCCCCCCCCCCGCATTTCCATGTCACTCTGAAGTAAATGACTCCCGGTTTGCTCTAAAGTAACAGACTTCTGACTGTCGGACGTCCGTGTTACTCTAAAGTAACAGACTTGTAGCAGCCATCTCCCAAGTGAGCAAGCCTCTCTCCCGCGTTTAATAATTGGGGGCCTGAGGGCGGCTAAGGACCACGTAAAACGGGCGGCTCTTTTATCCCTCCATGACAGTCGGAAATTTTTCTATTGTGTTGAGATCAGGGTCAGGGTGCCATTCAGGGGGGGGACCGCCCCGCATCACTCGGCCACCAGTGAACACCCTCCACCACCAACGACACCCTGACAACTGCCATTTTGTCAGAACTGCCCGCAGCTCCGGGGTCCCCTGAGAATGACTGCGGTAGTTGCTGAAGTCGACGGCCCTGTTTGGGGGCCTCCCGTGAGGGTGCTCCTCCGAAACCACCCCCACCCGAAGCAGATTATGACGTCACATGGTCAGGTGAGAGTCTGTTCTCCAGAAAATTAACCGCTTATGAAGAATCGGCTACCTGACGGCAGCAATGACCATGTGACCATTCAGTTTTTGTTGGGTAGTTGAGTTAACATTTGATGCAATTTTCTCATAAGGTTGTTTTACAATCTGCACAGATTTAGTTTTCGCTCTTCACTTTCCATATTTTCTTTTTTTTTCTTCCTTCCTCTCACTTATTCTATTTCTCTAGCCCTCTTTCCATTTTCTCTCTCTTTCCTTCATTCTCCCACCCCCACCCCCACACACACACTACCAGTGTTTGACTCTCTGTCCATCTGTCTTCCCGCCCTGGGTTCACGACGTAAGAATGTTCTTTATTTCTCCAACAAGAGACGGGAAGCAGGCGAGTCTGAACTTCTGTTGGCACTGGTCATTTGCCTGTCACACTCGCCGCTTGTCTTCGCCCTTCAGTGCCCGTCTCCCCGGGCGCGCATCAATGACAGGGCGCCGCACTACCCTCAGTAACAAAGCTCAAAGAAAATTATGCCCCTCGCCTGCCGACGGGCGTTCAGAGGTAACCTGAGACGCCCCCCCCTCCTCCTCCCAGACTGTAAATGAGTAGTTGGGAAGTCGGAGGCCGTCCCTGTTTTATCGACGCCCAGAGCTCCCCCCCCCTAATTTCCTAAAACCCTTTGTAGATACCGCGCAGTCTCAGAGTTTTGCTCACATTTCAGTTGGAGTTTTTTTTATAACGCATTCAGTTGAACGTTGTATGGACGTCACAATGGTTTACAGGAAATGTTAACATAAATAAACAATACGACATTCATTCCTGCAATTCCCCTCTCCCTGTGCTCCCCTACTCCCTGTCTATTCCCACTTATTCCCTCCTCTACTCCCTGTCTATTCCCACTTATTCCCTCCTCTACTCGCTGCATGTTCCCCCTTCGTTGCCCCCCGTTTTCTCCCAAGCCCAAGCCTGCTCCTAATTAATTCCCTCTCCAACCCCCTGCTCCCCTCCCCCGCTCCCACAAAAACTCAATAACCATATCATTTAAAGCTAACTGTTTCTATTCCTTCCGTTCTGAAAAGTATATTTTACTCCTAAATAAACGTGGTTTTGACATATGTATTCATCTATTTGAAGAGATCGGACTGGACAACACATATTATTCCACGCAATGACGGTATCAAGATATTTATAGCGATAATTTCCCTTGGTACCAAGTTCAAGGACATCACGAGGCGCCGCCCAACACGTCTCTCCCCATCTCCCTTGTATAATTATGTATTACGTCGAAGCTCCGCGCGTGCATGGCCTGTGTTTTAAAGATTTATTTAGTACACGTTGGCAATATTTATATATACAAATTGATAGTTCTATTGATAATTCGTAACTGGAATGTAAAAGAAACAAGTTAGATAGAATCCAGTAAGGCTGACTCCCACGATTCAAAACAATGAAAGCTCAACTTAACACAATAGACTTTCACAGCACCACGCCTAACACGATAGAGTCTATCCGATAGAGTAGACCATCAGTGCATCATAACAAGTAAATCATTACTTAAAGTGTTAGGGGGACAAAAACAATTGAGACTCACTGCTATAAACCAAACAAAAGAATGCTGCGCCAAATCTGTCTAGAGCTGTACTGTCTACCCGCGATCAATCATGTCCCACTTGCGTCTCTAGCCCTTCACCGTCTATCTCACGGCCCACACACCCACACACCGTAGCCACACACTCACTCACACACACACATCTTCCTAATTCACCATCCACCTGTTCCCATGCTGTTGTCGTGTGGCTTTGGCTTTTATCGTGGCTGCTCACGGTAGCGTGGCGAGTGGTCGACACTCTAGGATGTGAGCACAGCGCTGTGTACTCAGCGGCGACTACCAGGCGGGGCGGCAAGGGGTGGTGGTGGGGGCACGGGGCGTCGTGGCATCCGAGTCAGGTAGGGGCGTGTGAAGGGCTGTGTGGGTGGGAGATTAGAGGGAGTAGGAGGTGGGGAGGGGAGATTGGAATGGATGAGATTAGAGAGAAAAATGAGGGAGGTAGGAAGAGAAGAGACGGAGAAGGGAGATAGGAAGAGAAGAGACGGAGAAAAGGGATGGGAAGAGAAGAGACAGAGCAAGAGAGATAGAAAAACGGATAGAGAAGGGAGATAGGAAAAGAAGAGGCAGAGAAGGGAGATAGGAAGGGAAGAGACGGAGAAGAGAGATAGGAAGAGAATATACAACAAATAGAATTTACTTTAAAATATCATTAGTCCCTCAACTATTGTCAATGTCAAGGTTAGTTTTCAGTGTTATGTCACAGACTGTAAACAAAATGTTACTATTTTTAGGAAAAAAAATCAACAGTAGTGAGTGACCCTTGGCGTGCGTCATCATGTTATATGACGTCAAAGCCCGCGTAAAAATAAATGTAAATGTAATATAATCGAATATTTAATTGATCCGGTATGACGCAATATCAATAAGGGACGGTGCCGATACCAACAGTGAACTGAGACTCTCTTACAGACCTGAAATAAAATAACTGGAAATTTCAGTCAATTTGAAAAGTAACCAACCCGAGAACAAATTGAAGACATTATACATGTCAGATTATCAAATTATATTTCAACAAAGTTTCAAAAAGGAAAAAAAAATACATAACTCAAATTCAAATGAAATCAAACATTGAAAACTAATTTTTAAAAAAAATATATTTTAATGAAATGCCAGATTCGAATTAGATCATATAATATTAAACTATTTGCCAACTAGCTGATATAATTGAAACCCAGATTTCAAGTAGCTAATATAATGGAAAGCCTGGTTCCAAGTACCTCATATAATGGAAAGCATGGTTCCGAGTAGCTAATATAATGGAAAGCCTGGTTCCAAGTACCTCATATAATGGAAAGCATGGTTCCGAGTAGCTAATAAAATGGAAAGCCTGGTTCCAAGTAGCTAATATAATGGAAAGCATGGTTCCAAGTAGCTAATATAATGGAAAGCCTGGTTACAAGTTGCTAATATAATGGAAAGCCTGGTTCCAAGTAGCTAACATAATGGAAATCCTGGTTACAAGTAGCTAATATAATGGAAATCCTGGTTACAAGTAGCTAATATAATGGTAACTATTTCCTCCTTGTGTCCTCGGATAACAGTGTGAAGAAAAGGTGACCGCGCATGCGTAAATGCTGACAAAACGCTCACGGACAGACCCGGCGTTTATCACGGTGTGGGGTGGCGCGCGACTCCGGCTGGTCGGCAGCCAAATGACGCGGGCCATTCAGGTCATGGGAGCAGACGTGCATCAAACGACCGGCCAATTGGGGCCCCCCGTGGTCAGCTTTTCTAGTCCTGCTTCTCACTGCAAAAAAAGAGCGTCTCGCCAGGACCAAGAAAGCGCAGTGGGTGGGTTCCACTAGCCTTTGGCTAGTCCATGTCACCTCGGACCCTTGTTAGTGCCCGGCTTCTGTTCTGGGAAAATCTAACTGCCAGGTCCCTAATCTCCTTGACCTCTCTATAAATAGTTGCTTTTTAGGGGAAGGGACAAACTTGTAACTACTCTGAAAAATTTTCCCTTCATCTTTGTCCCAAAATTATTTTTTTTACAACGTAAAATCACGGCAACTGGACAGCGGTCAGCCTTAGTTTTCTGAAAATCTTAATGCAAGGGTCTGATCTTTCTTTCAGTTAGCTTATCTTACTGACATCAATGATCTGACATTGGAATATATGACACAGTTTAATGTACGGAGTGAAATAACATGGCTAATTACAAAACAACGAGATATATTTCAATGACAACCCTGGTATCTCTCTTACACAGTCAATCATGACCCAACCGTTGGTCAGAGGTTTGGACACAGTAACATCTCTTTAAAGACAAACTGTTTGACCTACACTAATTGGATGAATTGACTACGTTGATAACCAGGAGATATCAAACTGTGGATTGTAGTGATTACTTGGCGTTCTTGTATTAGAAGTAGTTTCATATTATTAAGTGAAATTTTCAGAATCATTCAATATAAATAGATTAGAGTTTAAATTTGCATAGTCGCCTTGAATATTGAAACTGTCTAGTCAATAATTTACCAAAAAATGTGCTGTTCCTGTGAAACTGATTATGGGAACCTTCATATGACAAGGAAAATCTGGGACAACATCCACCAGTTTGAGAAGCTTGATGTCCATTGTCACCTTAAGACCACGGAGCCGCCTTATTAAGGGCACCACGGAGCCGCCTTATTAAGGGCACCCCCGAGCCTGGGTTGTGCCTCCAGCCAAGTGTGACTGCCAGGTTACAAATTCAACCAACTTTTCCTCGCTGACTCCCTTCGCCGTCAAGCTAGACTCGCCTGACTCCCTCCGCCGTCAAGCTAGACTCACCGCGCTCAAAGAGGAACCCCGAGGCTCCGGGACAATGCCACCGGGTCTTCGGGACAATACATCGGAACCGAAGGGACATTGTGAAGCGGGTCCCGTGAAGCACACCACTGTGGGGGAGTGTCCGTGGAGAGCCGATGATTAGGGCTGTTAAGAAAGTTTAATGTGCTGGAAGTGGGGCGGGGGGAGGCTAGGCAAACACCTCGAGTTATCCCCCGTCCCGGCCAAGTGGCCACTTGATCAGGGGCCTCAACTCTCGGCATCAAGAGACAGTCGGCGTCGTCAGAGAGAAGTTGTCGTCTGTGAGTCGCCGGCACCACCCGCCCCCCTCATTAAGCCACCGCTACGTCACGGATTCTTACGCCGGCTCCTTGGATGTTGTTTACGTTCACTGCCCAACACGCGTTGTGGTAAGTCAGGGCGCCCGACGGTTTGTTGTTGTCTCTTGACACCCCTTTTCTCCCCTCCTTTAGTTCAAACTGACAAGAAGTTAACACCCCGCGGTACTGGAGCATGTCGAAAACACCATTCATGTTGGTGTGTCGGGCCATTCAAGTCTGCTGGTGTCACGTGATATCACGTACCATGTTCTCTCACAAGGGCTGAATGATGTTTGGGAACGTGACGATGTGATTTTGGGGGAGGGTAAGGAGAAACAGACACTTTGGAGATGACTTTAATAATTTTTTGTAAGTTACTTTTACAATAGCACAATGTAATATTTGATTGTATCTCACAGAGTATTGTTCTAGACCTAGTATTACCATATTACCATCCGAACAGAGTATTGTTCTAGACCTAGTATTACCATATTACCATCCGAACAGAGTATTGTTCTAGACCTAGTATTACCATATTACCATCCGAACAGAGTATTGTTCTAGACCTAGTATTACCATATTACCATCCGAACAGAGTATTGTTCTAGACCTAGTATTACCATATTACCTACCAACCAGACTATTGTTCTAGACCTAGTATTACCATATTACCATCCGAACAGAGTATTGTTCTAGACCTAGTATTACCATATTACCATCCGAACAGAGTATTGTTCTAGACCTAGTATTACCATATTACCAACAAAACAGAGTATTGTTCTAGACCTAGTATTACCATATTACCAACAAAACAGAGTATTGTTCTAGACCTAGTATTACCATATTACCAACAAAACAGAGTATTGTTCTAGACCTAGTATTACAATATTACCATCCGAACAGAGTATTGTTCTAGACCTAGTATTACCATATTACCTACCAACCAGACTATTGTTCTAGACCTAGTATTACCATATTACCAACAAAACAGAGTATTGTTCTAGACCTAGTATTACCATATTACCATCCGAACAGAGTATTGTTCTAGACCTAGTATTACCATATTACCTACCAACCAGACTATTGTTCTAGACCTAGTATTACCATATTACCAACAAAACAGAGTATTGTTCTAGACCTAGTATTACCATATTACCAACAAAACAGAGTATTGTTCTAGACCTAGTATTACCATATTACCAACAAAACAGAGTATTGTTCTAGACCTAGTATTACCATATTACCATCCGAACAGAGTATTGTTCTAGACCTAGTATTACCATATTACCAACAAAACAGAGTATTGTTCTAGACCTAGTATTACCATATTACCAACAAAACAGAGTATTGTTCTAGACCTAGTATTACCATATTACCAACAAAACAGAGTATTGTTCTAGACCTAGTATTACCATATTACCAACAAAACAGAGTATTGTTCTAGACCTAGTATTACCATATTACCATCCGAACAGAGTATTGTTCTAGACCTAGTATTACCATATTACCAACAAAACAGAGTATTGTTCTAGACCTAGTATTACCATATTACCAACAAAACAGAGTATTGTTCTAGACCTAGTATTACAATATTACCATCCGAACAGAGTATTGTTCTAGACCTAGTATTACCATATTACCTACCAACCAGACTATTTTTCTAGACCTAGTATTACCATATTACCAACAAAACAGAGTATTGTTCTAGACCTAGTATTACCATATTACCAACAAAACAGAGTATTGTTCTAGACCTAGTATTACCATATTACCTACCAACCAGACTATTGTTCTAGACCTAGTATTACCATATTACCAACAAAACAGAGTATTGTTCTAGACCTAGTATTACCATATTACCAACAAAACAGAGTATTGTTCTAGACCTAGTATTACCATATTACCAACAAAACAGAGTATTGTTCTAGACCTAGTATTACAATATTACCATCCGAACAGAGTATTGTTCTAGACCTAGTATTACCATATTACCTACCAACCAGACTATTGTTCTAGACCTAGTATTACCATATTACCAACAAAACAGAGTATTGTTCTAGACCTAGTATTACCATATTACCAACAAAACAGAGTATTGTTCTAGACCTAGTATTACCATATTACCAACAAAACAGAGTATTGTTCTAGACCTAGTATTACCATATTACCAACAAAACAGAGTATTGTTCTAGACCTAGTATTACCATATTACCAACCGAACAGAGTATTGTTCTAGACCTAGTATTACCATATTACCAACCGAACAGAGTATTGTTCTAGACCTAGTATTACCATATTACCAACAAAACAGAGTATTGTTCTAGACCTAGTATTACCATATTACCAACCGACCAGACTATTGTTCTAGACCTAGTATTACCATATTACCAACCGACCAGACTATTGTTCTAGGCCGAGTATTACCATATTACCAACCGACCAGACTATTGTTCTAGACCTAGTATTACCATATTACCAACCAACCAGAGAATTGTTCTAGGCCGAGTATTACCATATTACCTACCAACCAGACTATTGTTCTAGACCTAGTATTACCATATTACAAACCAAAATGGAAAAACAAAAATTCCAATGTTACCGACGGGTCTCAAGTCCTACTGACGCAATAAAAGAATAAAATGAAATAATTAAAATCTCGACACCCTAGCCAATAGTTATGTTACATGTTCTATCAACATCAAAGTATTCTATACTTGAATCTATTTATTGGTCCTTGCTAGTCACCTATTTGATGCCACTTATTCACCAAGTTAGCGCCAGTTATTGACCTAGTATGTCCCAGCAAGTCACCTATTTGATGCCACTTAGTCACCAAGTTAGCGCCAGTTATTAACCTAGTATGTCTCAGCTAGTCACCTATTTGATGCCACTTATTCACCAAGTTAGCGCCAGTTATTGACCTAGTATGTCCCAGCAAGTCACCTATTTGATGCCACTTATTCACCAAGTTAGCGCCAGTTATTGACCTAGTATGTCTCAGCTAGTCACCTATTTGATGCCACTTATTCACCAAGTTAGCGCCAGTTATTGACCTAGTATGTCCCAGCAAGTCACCTATTTGATGCCACTTATTCACCAAGTTAGCGCCAGTTATTGACCTAGTATGTCTCAGCTAGTCACCTATTTGTTGCCACTTATTCACCAAGTTAGCGCCAGTTATTGACCTAGTATGTCCCAGCAAGTCACCTATTTGATGCCACTTATTCACCAAGTTAGCGCCAGTTATTGACCTAGTATGTCCCAGCAAGTCACCTATTTGATGCCACTTAGTCACCAAGTTAGCGCCAGTTATTAACCTAGTATGTCCCATCAAGTCACCTATTTGATGCTACTTAGTCACCAAGTTAGCGCCAGTTATTAACCTACTATGTCTCAGCTAGTCACCTATTTGATGCCACTTATTCACCAAGTTAGCGCCAGTTATTGACCTAGTATGTCCCAGCAAGTCACCTATTTGATGCCACTTAGTCACCAAGTTAGCGCCAGTTATTAACCTAGTATGTCTCAGCTAGTCACCTATTTGATGCCACTTATTCACCAAGTTAGCGCCACTTATTGACCTAGTATGTCCCAGCAAGTCACCTTTTTGATGCCACTTAGTCACCAAGTTAGTGCCAGTTATTAACCTAGTATGTCTCAGCTAGTCACCTATTTGATGCCACTTAGTCACCAAGTTAGTGCCAGTTATTGACCTAGTATGTCACAGCTAGTCACCTATTTGCTCCCCACTTGTCACCTATCTGGTCCCACCTATTCACCTATTTATCCCCACCTACTCAATTTGGTCCCAGCAAGTCAAATATTTCGTCCAAGCAAGTCCACTATTTGGTCCCAGATATTTCACTTTTTGGTCCTAGCTGGTCCACTATTTCCCCTTTGTCATATGGCTTTCAATCTATTGACTTAATGGCGCTAGCTGAGATGGGATTCTGTAAAGTAACCTAATGACGTCACCACTTATTCTGGCTAAGGTTCTCTGATATGCCCCCCCCACCTTTTGCCGTCTATAGCATGAGCCAGCAGGCAGCTAGGTTGTCCCTATCAAATATCTCAACAACACCGACATATTTGTGACGCGTTCATCGACTGCTCATAAATCTGTTCAACACCCCGTCCCTGCACCTCCCTGCACAGAGACCATTAGTCATAGACCCCCTATCCGGCATTCAGACAATGAAATCTATCCCCCTCCCCCCTATACATATTTCATACACTTGTCTGTTGGCTGTCGTATTACTTTACCAGTGGTATAACAACACTCTTCTTTGTTGACACAGTTTGGTGGTGACCTAGTTTTACGACCTAGTTAGGGCATACAAATTTCGAATTTCTCGCTGGAATCGTAAACGTAAATACAAATAACAGATTTTACTTTTGATAAAAATTAAAAATAAAAAAAATATATATATAAAAAAAAATATTTAAAAAACTTCTCCTTCCTCAATCTCAGAGCAAACAAACGAACAACCACAACCAAAACCACAACAACCACCACAAAAACCACAACAACAACCACAACCAAAACCACAACAACAACCACCACAAAAACCACAACAAAAAACCACAACAACAACTACAACAACCATCACAACAACAACCATAACAACAACCACCACAACAACCACAACAACAACCACAACAACAACCACCACAACAACCACCACAAAAACCACAACAAAAACCACAACAACCATCACAACAACAACCATAACTAAAACCACAACAACCACAACAACCACCACAACAACCACCACAACAACCACCACAAAACCACCACAAAACCACCACAAAAACCACAACAACAACCACCACAACAACAACCACAACAACAACCACAACAACAACCACCACAACAACAACCACAACAACAACCACCACAACAACAACCACAACAACAACCACCACAACAACCACCACAAAAACCACCACAACAACCACCACAATAACCACCACAACAACCACCACAACAACCACCACAATAACCACCACAAAAACCACAACAACAACCACCACAACAACCACAACAACAACCACAACAACAACCACCACAACAACCACCACAACAACCACAACAACAACCACCACAACAACAACCACCACAACAACCACCACAACAACCACAACAACAACCACCACAACCACCACAAAAACCCCAACAACCACCACAACAACCACAACAACAACCACAACAACCACAACAACAACCACAACAACAACCACCACAACAACCCCAACAACCACCACAACAACCACAACAACCACCACAACAACCCCAACAACCACCACAACAACCCCAACAACCACCACAACAACCACAACAACCACAACAACAACCACAACAACCACCACAACAACAACCACAACAACAACCACCACAATAACCACCACAACAACCACAACAACAACCACAACAACAACCACCACAACAACCACCACAACAACCATCACAACAAACACAACAACCACAACATACACAACCACAACCACAACCACAACCACAACAACAACCACAACAACAACCACAACAACAACCACAACAACAACAACCACAACAACCACAACAACAACCACAACAACAACCACAACAACCACAACAACCACAACAACAACAACCACAACAACAACCACCACAACAACCACAACAACTACAACAACCACAACAACCACAACAACCACAACACATTGTTTTGACGTAGGTTTACATTACATGCATTAGTTTCAAGATGTGAATCTATAATCTCGTTTCATTCCGATGTATATCATCTATAAATCATTAAGGACGCAACAGTCACACATCAATAATTGTTTGCTGTGTGAATGCACGAAAGACTGTCTAACTAAGCCTTTACCGGAATACAATTTTGTCAAGTCAATTAAGTAACTCGGAAGTTCTCGGGACACAAACATTTTTTTTTAAAGTTTAAATAATAATTTATTTATGTATTTATAAAATGTTATTTATTATTATTATTATTATTGGTTTTGTTTGTTCGCCAGGTTGGTTTGGGGGGAGGGGGGTAATTTTTGAAATAAGCTTTTAACATTTAAGAAATTCCCTTTAATCGTTTTGAATATACATTAAGTATTGCAACATTAAAGAAACTTTAGTTAATGTTCAATAAAGTTTCTAGATTGGTAAATTCAGTAATGCCCTTGCCCACCTGTTCCGGAAGTCTGTTCGAGAAGGTCCAGTCCAGGAAGTTGAGTTAAGTGTTTCGTTCCGACTGGTCAGTGGCCAGCGACCATTGTTTTCCTCCCTCATCTTATTAGGACTTGCGCCGACACTTGAGCTCAAACTATTGAAAGTCGACACAAAGTGGACAGCACTTCTGTCCGTGTGTCAACTACGAACTTTGACCTCGTATTAAACTTTGATAGGTTGTATCACCACTGGTCAGTACTAATTTTGTTGGATTCCAGGATAGCACAATATACATAAGATACGCCCTGTCCTGTGTAATGCTTTAGATGTACGTCATGTCTAATGTTCTAGCAGTACGTCCTGTCTAATGTTCTAGCAGTACATCCTGTCTGATGTTCTATCAGTACATCCTGTCTAATGTTCTAGCAGTACATCCTGTCTGATGTTCTATCAGTACATCCTGTCTAATGTTCTAGCAGTACATCCTGTCTAATGTGCTAGCAGTATATCCTGTCTGATGTTCTAGCAGTACGTCCTGTCCTGTCTAATGTTCTAGCAGTACATCCTGTCTAATGTTCTAGCAGTACATCCTGTCTAATGTTCTAACAGTACGTCCTGTCCTGTCTGATGTTCTAGCCGTACGTCCTGTCTAATGTTCTAACAGTACGTCATGCCGTGTCTGATGTTCTAGCAGTAAGTCCTGTCTAATGTTCTAGCAGTACGTCCTGTCCTGTCTAATGTTCTAGCAGTACGTCCTGTGCTGTCTAATGTTCTAACATCACGTCATGCCGTGTCTGTGCTAATGTTCTAACAGTACGTCATGCCGTGTCTGTACTAATGTTCTAGCAGTACTTCATGCCATGTCTGTACTAATGTTCTAACAGTACGTCATGCCGTGTCTGTGCTAATGTTCTAACAGTACGTCATGCCGTGTCTGTACTAATGTTCTAACAGTACGACTTGCCGTGTCTGTGCTAATATTCTAACAGTACGTCATGCCGTGTCTGTACTAATGTTCTAACAGTACGTCATGCCGTGTCTGTATTAATGTTCTAACAGTACGTCATGCCATGTCTGTATTAATGTTCTAACAGTACCTCATGCCGTGTCTGTACTAATGTTCTAGCAGTACGTCCTGTCTAATGTTCTAACAATACGTCATGCCGTGTCTGTGCTAATGTTCTAGCAGTACGTCTTGTCTAATGTTCTAACGTCATGCCGTGTCTAATGTTCTAACAGTACGTCATGCCATGTCTAATGTTCTAGCAGTACGTCTTGTCTAATGTTCTAACGTCATGCCGTGTCTAATGTTCTAACAGTACGTCATGCCATGTCTAATGTTCTAGCAGTACGTCCTGTCTAATGTTCTAGCAGTACGTCCTGTCTAATGTTCTAGCAGTACGTCCTGTCTAATGTTCTAGCAGTACGTCATGCCGTGTCTAATGTTCTAACAGTACGTCATACCGTGTCTAATGTTCTAGCAGTACGTCATGCCGTGTCTGTGCTAATGCGCAAGGGTCTGCCCCAAATATCCGCCCTCTTGTTGACGGTATTCATATCCTGAGATAATTGTCCCCCGTTTAGCCGCTCTGTCGTAACTTAAACCGGCTTCAATCACGGGCCTAGAGCAACCCACAGAGCAGTGGTATGTAAATGTTGGTCCCAACTAGAGCAACCCACCGAGCAGTGGTGTGTAAATGTTGGTCCCAACTAGAGCAACCCACCGAGCAGTGGTGTGTAAATGTTGGTCCCAACTAGAGCAACCCACCGAGCAGTGGTATGTAAATGTTGGTCCCAACTAGACCAACCCACCGAGCAGTGGTATGTAAATGTTGGTCATATCCAGAGGAACACACCGAGCAGTGGTGTGTAAATGTTGGTGACATCCAGAGGACCACACCGAGCAGTGGTGTGTAAATGTTGGTCACATCCAGAGGAACACACCGAGCTGTGTAAATGTTGGTACCACTGAAACCTCGGCTAGGCCTGGAATTCCTGCTAGTGTTGGAATGAAATATGACTAGTTGTATTGTTGTGTATTGGTCAAAAATACTTTTTTATATAGGTTCACAAGATGTGTGTTTGTGTATTGCATGGTCAAAATGACTTAAGGTACAGGTAGGTTAAAGAGGTTTTTCTTGCAGTCAATATTTGATCAAAGTTATGGTGACTCAAACATCATGGTGAATAGAAGAACATGATCGATAGAAGACAACGGTACACCTTTATTTATTGCTTCGGTTTGATTCATTGCCTCGGTACAGTTAGATTCATTGCCTCGGTACAGTTTGATTCATTGCCTCGGTACAGTTAGATTCATTGCCTCGGTACAGTTAGATTCATTGCCTAGGTACAGTTAGATTCATTGCCTAGGTACAGTTAGATTCATTGCCTAGGTACAGTTAGATTCATGGCCTCAGTACAGTTAGATTCATTGCCTCGGTACAGTTAGATTCATTGCCTAGGTACAGTTAGATTCATTGCCTCGGTACAGTTAGATTCATTGCCTCGGTACAGTTAGATTCATGGCCTCGGTACAGTTAGATCCATTGCCTCGGTACAGTTAGATTCATGGCATCGGTACAGTTAGATTCATTGCCTCGGTACAGTTAGATTCATGGGCTGGATCCAGCTACACTAATGAGCTTGATACAGATAAATGTATTAAATGGGTAAATTTACAACACTGTTGACGGATGGTACAGTTGGAAATGTTAACATCACTCATCATTCTATTTCTTTTTTTGCTAAATATTTACGAAATATCGGAAATCCCTCAAACCACCTTATGTTATGTTATGTTATGTTATGTTATTATACCCCTTGAGACTCACCCAATCTCCCAAAAATTCCCAATAAGTACAGTAAAAATGTTCTCTTTATTACCTTACTGCCTTCTGACTAACTTATCGTTGCTGCCTTCTGACTAACTTATCGTTGCTGCCTTCTGACTAACTTATCGTTTCTGCCCTCTGACTAAATTATCTTTGCTGCCATCTGACTAACTTATCGTTTCTGCCATCTGACTAACTTATCGTTTCTGCCATTTGACTAAGTTATCGTTTCTGCCCTCTGACTAACTTATCGTTTCTGCCCTACAGGTCAACCGGCCGCTGACCATGAAGAAGGACGGTATCCAGACCAGAAACAGAAAGATGTCCACCAAGAGCAAGAAGGGCAAGAAAGGGATGGTTGCCATGTCCGACTTCCTGCGGGACAGCAAACCGTTCTCCGGCTTCGGCGCCCCATCTTTCAGCCCATCCATGCACTCAATGAACCCATACATGAACCACATGGGCGGGCAGGGTCTGGGTGGCGGCTACCATCACTCCCAGATGCCGGGAGGTCTCGGCGGAGGACTGACCGGTGGTCTTGGTGGAGGATTCTCCAACAATTTCCCGGGTTCACTCCAGTCATCCTCCTTTGCCTCCTCCCTCCAGTCGCCATCTTTTCCATCCTCTCTTCAGTCGTCCTCCTTCACATCGTCCCTACAGTCACCATCTTTCGCTTCCTCCTACGGAACATTGTCCAGCATCCCGTCCAGTGGTCTTAACTTGACCACCAGTAACATGGTGGGGACAATGGCTTGACATTAGATCTGTCCCTAGTTGGAAACATGGGACAATGGCTTGACATTAGATCTGTCCCTAGCTGGAAACATGGAACAATGTCTTGACATCAAATCTTCTCCTAGCTGGAAACATGGAACAATGTCTTGACATCAAATCTTCTCCTAGCTGGAAACATGGAACAATGTCTTGACATCAAACCTTCTCCTAGCTGGAAACATGGAACAATGTCTTGACATCAAATCTTCTCCTAGCTGGAAACATGGAACAATGTCTTGACATCAAATCTTCTCCTAGCTGGAAACATGGAACAATGTCGTGACATCAAATCTTCTCCTAGCTGGAAACATGGAACAATGTCTTAACATCAAATCTTCTCCTAGCTGGAAACATGGAACAATTGCTTGACATCAAATCTACTCATTGCTAAAAGCACGTGCCAATGGAGTGACACTAGCACCCAATATGAGACCTGCCGTGGCCTGTCTATGCTTTAGGATGTCTATGCCTTGGCCTGTCTATGCTGTGACCTGGCGATGATGTGGGCTTTCTATGATGTGGTCTGTCTATGACGTGTGCTGTCTATGATGTGGTCTATGACGTGGGATGTCTATCTTGAAGATGTCTGTGTTATAAATATATTGATGTCCAATGTTGAGAAAAGTGAACTGATTTGTCACGACGACGCTGCTTTGTTGCGCTACTCTCACTGGCTGTAGTGTCCTGTTCTCACTGGCTGTAGTGTCATGTTCTCACTGGCTGTAGTGTCATGTTCTCACTGGCTGTAGTGTCATGTTCTCCTTGTCTGGACGACCACCAACAGGTTCTAAGAGGGTCGTAGCAGAATTAAGATGGACGCTTTCGTTTTAAGGTTTTTCTTTGAAATATTTTCAATCATTTCTGAAATTTCCTTGAAAAGCTAAGAGAAGAATACAATAAAATCTGCAGCAGATCTGAACGCACCTAGCTTGATGACGTACCTGTTACGTAAGTTAAAAGGAAGCATTTCAAGGCCGAAGTTTGCTTCCAATAATCACAAGACTTTTGGACGTGGCAGAAATAATCTCGCGCAAAATCGTGAGTGACTTGAACGACAGAAGATTCAACCAATCAAATTTACTCTAACAAAGCGTGCATCGAACTATGGCAGCATGTTTCTGATTGGTGGATGCTAAAGTGAATCGATGGCGAGAAAACGACGAGGGCTTTCGTCTTAGAAGTGAATATTTTGAACATAGACAATTGGTTCATTTGTCCTTATAATGGAAAATGTCTTGATTGGTTCGTTATAACGGACAAAGGAAAGGTTTACAAATGATAATGTGAGATCTATATTTTTATTTTATTTTGGGAAGGTAATGTATTAAATCAGTGTTATACTATATCACTTACCTTTTCCATTCGCTAAGTCTTTTCAAATAAATGTATCCATGCATTTTTCTATTTTAAGAATTGGTAAATTTTGTCGGTTTATGGATTTAGACACAAATAAAATTTATTATTGAAATATTGCAATAATATAGAATAATATCCTATTATTATAACATTGTACATCTGTTATTAACTTGACATTGTGTGGTGGTGACAGGACATTGTGTGGTGGTGGCAGGACATTGTGTGGTGGTGACAGGACATTGTGTGGTGGTGACAGGACATTGTGTGGTGGTGACAGGACATTGTGTGGTGGTGACAGGACATTGTGTGGTGGTGACAGGACATTGTGTGGTGGTGACAGGACATTGTGTGGTGGTGACAGGACATTGTGTGGTGGTGACAGGACATTGTGTGGTGGTAACAGGACATTGTGTGGTGGTAACAGGACATTGTGTGGTGGTGACAGGACATTGTGTGGTGGTGACAGGACATTGTGTGGTGGTGACAGGACATTGTGTGGTGGTGACAGGACATTGTGTGGTGGTGACAGGACATTGTGTGGTGGTGACAGGACATTGTGTGGTGGTAACAGGACATTGTGTGGTGGTGACAGGACATTGTGTGGTGGTAACAAAACATTGTATGGTGGTGACAGGACATTGTGTGGTGGTGACAGGACATTGTGTGGTGGTGACAGGACATTGTGTGGTGGTGACAGGACATTGTGTGGTGGTGACAGGACATTGTGTGGTGGTAACAGGACATTGTGTGGTGGTAACAAAACATTGTATTGTGGTGACAGGACATTGTGTGGTGGTGACAGGACATTGTGTGATGGTGACAGGACATTGTGTGGTGGTGACAGGACATTGTGTGGTGGTAACAGGACATTGTGTGGTGGTAACATGACATTGTGTGGTGGTGACAGGACATTGTGTGGTGGTAACAAAACATTGTATGGTGGTGACAGGACATTGTGTGGTGGTGACAGGACATTGTGTGGTGGTGACAGGACATTGTGTGGTGGTAACAGGACATTGTGTGGTGGTGACAGGACATTGTGTGGTGGTGACAGGACATTATGTGGTGGTAACAGAGCATTGTGTGGTGGTGACAGGACATTTTGTGGTGTCGTGGACAAGAATATTTTATCAAGATAGTCCTATGCGTGAGTGTGTTATTTTGTACGTCTATAATGCTTCACATTGAAAGATATTATATTTGTTTGGTGGTTTTCTATCATACACATATAGATGTATCGACACACACAAAAAGAACAAAGTGCGAAACTTGTGAAAAAGTTAACGACGAAGTTTTATTTTTAAAAGGATGCATTTAAAGACATTAGCAAAAATTAATTTATTTAGGGCTTAATGTTGAACTGAATAATATTTATGTTAAATCTCTTATTTATTTAATCTTAAAGAAAATCTTTTATTTAGATTATCTCAAAGAAAATCTCTTACAAAGTTAATCTCAACAAAATATGTTACTACTAATAAATTTTTTGCCTTAACAAATGAACGAAAGAACTTAAACTTGATGACTTTAGATTTCTAAAAATTGATCAAACATGAATTTCTATAAATATATAAAGTTTTGTTCTGGTTCAAGAAGTTATGTGCCCTGCTTAGTTACGTCGTCATTACAGTAATTTTGTTACAATAACTTACGTTTACTGTACATTTGTCAATTGAGCCCTCTTCTTCACAGTGCAACCATCGCACCAGCGTATGTAATTGACAGCACTATTGTTACCACAATTTATGTCCTTCATTTGTCACACCAACCTAGGTACTGGACATATTGAACTTTGTAGATTTTTGGTTAGATCAAAATGCCACCCCTTCCTCCCCCTACCTCCCCCCACACCACATACAAACACGCACACAAACACATCTTTAGGCAGTGTTAATATGTGGTAAATCTTTGTACAAAAACCATTTCATTTGTAAAATAAAATTTTATCTTTTTTTATTTTTTAAAACTATCCATTTTATATGATTTTATTAAACTTTTTTTTTCAAAATGATATTATAATAAATTAATTTCTTGTAGATAATAGATACAGTGTTATAGGCATGAAGGAATATTGGTGTGTTTCAAGTCATTAAATTAAAATAAACATATTAACCACTCGCAGGGACACGGAACGATACCCCATTTAAATATGTGTAAAAGAGGTGATTGCGCTTTAAAAAGTCCATGAAAATTCTTCCTTCTGAATTTCTGATTGAAGCTTTTTTTGGTTTTTATTTTATAGTTTTCTAATTCTAAAAAAACACAAAAGTATAACCCATCTGGGCGTTACCACGTGTGGCTATCCTAATGTCAACATTGAGTCGAAACGTGATCAACATGGAGTCAAACGTTGATTGACATGGAGTCAAACGTTGATTGACATGGAGTCAAACGTTGATTGACATTGATTCGAACCGTGATCAACATTAAGATGTTTTGTGTGTGAGTTTTGGGGCGGGGAGAGGAGGGGTCAGAACAGTTCTCAAATCCATGAGCGTCAGTGACACCTGACATCTAGACACAGTTTGGGCGTTGCTATGCCAACATCCAAGAAACGGCATCCATTGTCTCAGGGGTAAACTTGCTACACAAGCTCTGAGACGTATAGATATAACTGAAGCTAGAATAGAGTTTAGATGTCTGGTTGGCCATGTAAAACTGTGCCTAGATTAGAGTATCTATCTAGTTGGCATATAAATTCACTTACCTCATCGATTCAATAATGTAGACAGGTTCACTGGGGAATGAAGGACCGGGGGGGGGCCTCATTCCCCAAATGGGAGCTGCTCAAAGGGGATTAGGTCAAAGAAATGTAACCATAATTGTAACAAATGTAACGCTAAGAACGCTGTAGCTACTGGAGACGTGGGAACTAACCATTACCACCAACATTGTCCGTGCGACATTTTCACTTGTTTCATAAACTCATAATTTCCAGCTCCTGTAACTCAGCTATGTACCATAACAGCTAAACTGTAGTCAAAGAATTGTCATGCTTTGGCCAACAGTTCTAGATGTTCAGCTAAACAATAGGCTAACTAGTGTCACTCTTTGGCAAATATCTCTGGTTTTGTTTCAGTAAATAAAAGGCAAACATTTCATTGCATTTATTATTTAATTGTAAGTCTCTTCCTCTTTGTCGTCGAAGATGTCCTTTAAACAAAAAAAAAGGAAAAATCAACAACGCTACGTTATAAGTTATACTTTCAAAACAATCATTAATTTTTAGTAGCTTTTCTTTTTTTTTAAATGTGAAATTTCTCCACAATGATAAGCAGCTACGGACTATTTGAATATCATTAATAAAATTTTAACCATTGGCATTGGTTCTATTTGTTTTACCCCCCCCCCTTTTTTTTCTGAATTCTTTAAACATTTCCTTTACCGTATTTAAATGGAGACAGAAGAAACACGGAAAACCTTTTAATTTTTTTTTCTCTCGCCTTATGCTCGTTTACCCAGTGATCCCCGTCCCATGCGTCTATTAAAGTTTTGAAAATACAATTTCCAATTCTGTTGGTTACTTTTCAAAGCACAATGAACTTTTCGTCTGGTGAATAGAGCCCAGTGCTCGGGGCCCAACACGGGCCGGGACTGGGAGGCCCAATCAGCAGCCAGCATCTCTGATGTTTGCTGGAGATGGTCACACTCCACCGCTCCAGGCATTTCACTCGAGTCTGTTGTCGGCTTCAAGTAGAATTTCGGCGTGGAGGCTATTTAAACGTGGAGTTCATTTGCATAATATGTTATTGTTGTTTTCCGACGTGAAATCTTAAGTATATTTTTGAGCACGTGACATTTGCTTTATGATATATTTATGTTCACACAATCTTCAGCGACGCGCACTTTGTTGCTTCATTTGTATGGTGTAAACACGACAAACATAATTCATGATGTAAAATAACTGATAAATTATAGTGTAAAATACTAGTTTGAAGATGAAAACAAATTTATTGATATTTCATATTTTGCTATATTGCTTTTTCTGAAATCGGGCTTGTATATTTCATTTTCCACCCATTTTTTGCTCTGTTTTCTTTCTTTCTTTTTTTTCTGTTAAAAATAAATTTTTGCGTGACATAATTTCACTCTGTCACAATGTCAAGGTCAAGGGTAACCTAGTCCTGTTGACAGTTGTCTATATCAATAAATATTCAAATAAAATTGCCACCAATATAAGCTTCCACTTTTTTTTTCTTTCTTCATTTATGTTATAGTGTATGTCCATATGAATAACTGTTCATTTGTGTCGCTATGCAGAGGCGTCACTAAGGTGGTGCGGGAAGCGCGAACCGCACCGGGTGACACCATCACAAGAGGTGACACCAACGGGTAAAATTCTGTATGTTCCAGTTAGTTGCCACGTGGTAAATGTATAAGATAAAAAATACCCCCATTACTTTAGTTGCCACGTGGCAGGCCCAGAGGAACTCAATGGGGTAAGTCGTGAGGTGGTGACACCTTGACCCACCGTGCTGGGTGACTACTTCTAACCCTAGTGACGCCTCTGATTGCATGTCCATATGTGTAGCTGTGTCCATATGTGTAACCGTGTCCATATGTGTAACTGTGTCCAAGTCAGTAACTGTGTCCATATGTGTAACTTTCCATGTGTGTAACTGTGTCAATGTGTGTAACTGTGTCCATGAGTGTAACTGTGTCCATATGTGTAACTGTGTCCAAGTGTGTAACTGCGTATGTAAGTGCAAAGGTTTTTTGAGTCTACTGGTTGAAATGGACAGTCAGTATTTCTTTGTTACATATTCCCTTGTTTTGTGTGGTCAGTTGACCTGACACACTTGTCAAAAACTCAAGGTTTTTAGCATTGACTTGTCCACGTGAGGGTTAGTCAATGTCAGTAGATTTGAGAAACACATACGTCATTCCTAACAAATATAACACACCTACGTCATTGCGATCAAATATAAGACACCTACGTCATTGCGAACAAATATAACACACCTAAGTCTTTGCTAACAAATATAACACATCTAAGTCTTTGCTAACAAATATAACACACCTAAGTCATTGCGATCAAATATAACACACCTACGTCATTGCTAACAAATATAACACACCTACGTCATTGCGAACAAATATAACACACCTAAGTCTTTGCTAACAAATATAACACACCTACGTCATTGCGATCAAATATAACACACCTACGTCACTGCATAAAAGTATAAAACACCTACTTCATTGCATGTAAATAAAATATAATACATATATTATATATGTCATTGCTAACAAATATAAAACACCTATTTCATTGCATGTAAATAAAATGTAATACATATATTATATATGTCATTGCTAACAAATATAAAACACCTATTTCATTGCATGTAAATAAAATATAATACATATATTATATATGTCATTGCTAACAAATATAAAACACCTATTTCATTGCATGTAAATAAAATATAATACATATATTATATATGTCATTGCTAACAAATATAAAACACCTATTTCATTGCATGTAAATAAAATATAATACATATATTATATATGTCATTGCTAACAAATATAAAACACCTATTTCATTGCATGTAAATAAAATGTAATACATATATTATATATGTCATTGTTAACAAATATAACCACTTTTGTCATTGCAAGCCAACTTAAGACTCATACGTCCAATCTGTTTATTTATCTGACGTCCGTCACATCTGAAACAACTAAAGCTGCCCTGAGGTCTTGCACCATGCTGGCTGTCCAGTTGCTAGATTTTTCAGTTCCCAAAGCAACTCCTGGTCCCGCTAATCCTAATGCCTGTAGCCAGGCATGCAGATTAAGCAGGGGGCCCATTTTAATCTTCCTCAACTGCCCTAATCTGCCCCGCAGTCCTAATTTATTGGCTCCTATCGTGCCAAAATCAAAATCGTAACTCAAAGTGTAAAAGTTTTTATAAGAAATTTTAACTATAACACAAAATGTACAAGTTATCGTGGATATTATATTATAGGTAAAAGATAAAACCAAGAAACGTAATTCATTGATGTCGTTAGATTTTAATGTGATGTCTTTGGATTAAAAATTGTTACTGATTGGCTTTCAAATTTACCTCAAAGTAGAATTCATTCAATTCTAAACAAACAAGCACAGATTTTGATTATACTGTCACAGACAGACAAATACACAATCAATATGACAAATAAATTGTACTTTCAAACAAGCAAATCCATTGCAATATCCAATAGATGCATGATACAATCAATTAGACAAATGTATCACGGACAAATACTTTACACTTCAAGTACACGACATCTGGTTAAGGTTTAATTTAATGAAAAAAATCTCCAACAAATTTCAGGATTAACTTTGGCAGTATTTGAGAGAACTTAGAGAAATCTGGGCAATTTATGTGACGTCACTGATGCAGTTTTGACTGAGCAAAAATTGTTATTTTGTTTGTGAAAAAATACGTCAGAATTTAGCGATGACGTCATTGCCTCTTGAAAACGCCGAAAAAACTACATCACCCCTTCTCCCCCATCACCAAATTAAACATAAGAGATACATTTATTAACACAAAAAACTACATTTAATAGCAGTTTAAAAGGGTGGCCACTCTGGGATACAAAATAATTGTTTAAAAAAAATTGCAAACAGTTTTTAAAAAATCAATCAATGGGCAGCTTTCAAAGACAGTTAGGTACCAAAGAGAGGCAACCAAAGTCTATATTTTTGGACAGATGGCCTTGACCTCACTGGTTCAATCACACGACGAGTTGGAAATGTAGTAGTCGCGTGACAAATCCAGCCAACCGACTTAAGGGAGGCGCCGGACCTGATGCGTCTAAAAGTGTGCTCTACTTTAGGCGTTGTTTACGCTGCTGTGGTTGTCAATACGTCCAACTGCCTTTGCTGTGGTCGTCAGTACGTCCAGCTGGCTTTGTTGAGGTCGCCAATACGTCCAACTGGCTTTGCTGTGGCATGCTCCTCAAACTGTGTCATCTTGGGCCCTGTTCACGCCCCCATGGGCCTCCAAATCCAGAGACTGGATGCCCAGTGAATGGCATCTCAATACCTTAGACTTAAGACTTTTGGCGACATTTATTATGAGTATAAGTAAACAGAATTACTAAAGCAGCTGCTCACATCTTATTAATTAATTCTTGTCGAGAAACGAAACAATCTATAATTTCAAATGATTAATTTTATTAAAACTAGGGGCATACCGGATTTCGGCTCTGGTCAATTTGACAAATCTGGCTCCGGCGTTATTTCACTAAACAAATCCGGTCAAATCTGGCTGGCCGGTAGAGCCTACTGACTACTACTACTACTACAGTGATGGGGTACAACTGCCGTGGTTGGGCGCCATCTAGATCTACTGACTACTACTACTACTACAGTGGTGTGGTACAACTGTAGTGGTGGGGCGCCATCTAGATCTACTGACTACTACTAGTACTACTACTACCACTACTACTACTACCACTACTACTACTACTACTACTACTACTACTACTACTACTACTACTACTACTACTACTACTACTACTACTACTACAGTGGTGGGGCGCCATCTAGATCTACTGGCTACTACTACTACTACTACTACTACTACTACTACTACTACTACTACTACTACTACTACTACTACTACTACTACAGTGGTGGGGCGCCATCTAGATCTACTGACTACTACTACTACTACTACTACTACTACTACAGTGGTGGGGCGCCATCTACATCTACTGACTACTACTACAACAAGGGAGTACACGATAAGGCGTAGAAATGAATCCATTGTTGTATTTCGGTAATTGAGGGTTGATGGCTTGTTGATACAAGGTGCCGACAAAACCCTCTTGGGGGTTCAGACAGGGGACTCGATGTCCACTACGGGTCAGTTTTGAGCCGCTATAACATATCCCTTAAACCAACATGTCCATGGTGATGAATCAGTGCCGCTAAACGTGAGGTTAAAGGTTATAGGTTAGGATTGAGTAATACACAGACACCCAAGGTCACACAGACAGCCAAGGTCGCAGACTGGATTTCAACGCTTGAAACTATGACAGTTCATTTTAAGCCTCACAAAAGTCGAATTCATGGTTTTTCTGAACAAGTTCTGCATCGTGCTACGTTGTGCGGTGATTATCTTAACATAAAGTACCCTACAATTTGTAACACAGATAAGTTTCCAGTAATTTTTCTAAATTATGACTTTATGTTTTCTATTCCACAGTTATTATAGGTTTATGTGTAACTCTGATAAATATTGGGGAAGTTAATTGTGAAGTTAATTGTTTCGAGAAAAAAACATATTTACAATCATCTATAATTACCGTGTTATATTTAAAATAATAAATGATTTTACCAGATGGGCTTAGAAGGAAATCTTTAGGCCACAACACTTTGTTTGTTCCCTTGTTTTTAAGAGATGACCAGCGTGCTCTCCCATGGGTTACCAAATATAATTGATAAGAGGTTTATAGGTTACAGGGTTTAAAGCAGTGGTTCCCAAAGTGGTCCGTACGGACCCCCAGGGGTCCACGGTGCCTTTCAGGGGGTCCGTGGAAAATTAAAATTGATTTGGGGGTCCCTGAACAACGTCAGGGGGTCCGCGCAAGGTTTAATATAAAACAATAAAACTGTGATCAATTTGTATTATTATGGAAGTTAAAATAAATAACAATAAATAAAATAGTATTTTTTCATATAATTAAAATACGATCTTAGGTGCTATCAGTAATGGAGTACAATGTTGTTTTGCCTAGAAAATGTAGTAGAACTGAGGTAATTTCCACAGCTATAACCAATCAAAATACTTGGTTTATTGTAAGAAATGAGGAATTCCAATAATTAAGTCAGAGAAATACAAGTTTTTTACTTGAATCGGCGAGGGTGGCAAGGTTGGGTATTTTTCGATGTGTCTGGAAGTTATATTTATCTAACTTGTATCTTATCATCAAAAATTATTTTCAATAGTGCTTTACTGTAGCACGCCATTGAAAACGTTAATAATTATTAACACAGGTTTGTTACAGCACAAAAGAGAATGAGTGAGCTCTGGGCCGGTTTTAGACTTGATTGGGACCTAGACTATTTGAGATATTGGGGCCTTAGGCTATTTGAGATATGGGTGCCCTTTTGAAGTCCAGATATTCTATGTCAGTGATATGAAAACAATTCCGGGGGCCTTCATGAAAGGCGGTGGCCCTAAGCTATAGCTTGATTAGCAAAAAAGTAAATCCAGCACTGAGTGAGCCAACAAAACATTGTTGTTGAATATTTGAAGTATGGCTAAATGTTTGGGAAAAGATTCGAAATGTGAAACGTTATTTTCTGAATTTTATTCGCAAACAATCTTAGTGAAAGTTTGCATGGATCACTAGATTATGTCATTAGTGCAGTTAATAAAATTAAAATGAATGCCTTGCATGAGAGATTATTTACTCAAAATTGTTTTGAAAATGAAGAAGACTATAATCATTTACTTATTAGCACAAAAGTACGTTGATTATCAACAAGTTAGTTTTTAATCGATTTTAAGCTCTCTTTGATTCAGTGTTGGAATTCCTGGAAAACAAAGACAATGATTTGCGACACATTTAACTTTAAAAAAAGACATATAATTTATGAATAATTTCTTGAACAACTTTAATAAGACTAATTTGAATCTACAAGGTAACCAATTAAATTTAATCAAAACTGAAAGCGTAATATCTGCGTTTGTTGCAAACTTTTTTCTGTGCAGACAAAACTTAGAAAGAGGAGAATGTTCTCAGTTTCCAAATCTTTCAAAATTGCAAAGTAGAGATAAAGATTTCCTGGCTTACTGTCAAAACTTAACAGCTCTTCATGCTGACCTGAACCAAAGATTTGAAGGTATTCCTCACTTGGATATTCCCGACTGGCAGTTGAACGCTTTTGCGCGTGAACAAACTCAGATCCCAAACACAGATGAATCCATACTAATATGGGAGCAGCTAATTGAAATGAAGAAATTGAACCAATGTTTGAACTAGGATACCACAAATTATGGTTACAAAATCAGATGACAATTATATATCTTGCATTATGGTTTATTGTACAGAAGTTGTTAACTGCTTTCCCGTCTTCCTATTTGGAAGAACAAAGATTCAGTGCCGTTATGAACCTCATCATAAAAAAACAGAAACCGACTGGAGTTTTTGGAGTTCGTGGAGATTTGCGGTTGCTACATAAAAACATTGAGTCCGACATAAATACACTAATAAAATAACATCACGTTCATCAAAGTTATTAATTGCAATTTTATTTTAAACAAAAGTTATACAATTTAATACATACTTCTTCAACCAAATGTTGCTTTTTGGGTTTGTAATCTTTGTACAATGCATTTATGTAGTTTTTTTTTCACATGGGGTCCGTGGGGAAAATTTGACTATAAAAGGGGTCCGTGGGTCAAAAAAGTTTGGGAACCACTGGTTTAAAGGATACGAGGTTATAGGTTACAGGGTTTAAAGGATACGATATTATAGGTTACAGGGTTTAAAGGATACGAGGTTATAGGTTACAGGGTTTAAAGGATACGAGGTTATAGGTTACAGGGTTTAAAGGATACGAGGTTATATAGGCCTCGTAGGTTATAGGGTTAATATTGGGGCATGGTTCCAATTGTTCTGATCACATTGGTATACTAATATAAAATATAGCATGCATGGCTAATCAGGCCCAATAAGGTGTACTAAAAAAGACATTACATTTTCAAATATCAAAGCAGTAGCACAAACAAGCTTAGACGAAACTTTCTGAAAACATTTCCATTAGGTCTGCGGAAATTAACGATTAATTTCTCGATTAATCGTAAAAAATTTAACGATTAAATTATTTTTAACGATTAATCGACCCATCACTTACGAATTATTGGAAGTCAAAAAGTAAAAAAAATAATAATAAAAAATAGCGGCCGATAAATAATAACAAATTTCCTGACGATTACACGAACATTTTGATTTTAAACTATTGACTGACGGGAATGGTCAAAATGTTGATAAAGTTTATTATATCCATTGTGAGAAATCGTTTGCCTACCATGGTTCTAACACTTCGCCTACTTTTCAAACCAAATGAAAAGCGTATTAAGCTAATGGCAGTAATGGAGTCTGACTCAGAGATAGAAAACGAAGACAGCTCTTTTGGTGAGTTACTGCGTTACAAAATGGAGATGAAAGTTCCTGAATCCATTAACCCTCTACAATGATGGAAACTTAACGAACACAAATATCCGATAATGTTATTCCTTGCCACGACCGTTTTGTGCATACCAGTTACCTCAGTTCCATGTGAATGATTGTTCAGCTCGGCTGGTAATATTGTCAATTAGACCCGCTCATCACTTGAACCAAATAATGTCATCACACCTGTCTTTTTGCGTAGTTGGTTAAAAGTTGACATATAAAGGAGACATTCCAGTGTTACTTAGATTTATAAGAAGAACGTTTAATAAGACATCATAAATTTTAATTTTTGCCTTTAATAGAAATTAACGATTAATTAATCATTAATTTTTCAAAAGTTAACGATTAAATTTAAATTAATCGTAAACAGTCCTATTTGCCATACATACCCTGTCTGATTGTATCATCATAATACAGTCGGACCTTGCTAATTCGAACTTCCCTAAGTCGAAAACCTCCCTATATCGAATTAATTGTTAAGTCCCGGCCAAATTCTGCGCCCCATTACGCCATTTTCCCTAACTCAAAAACTCCGTAAGTCGATTTTTGTTTTCGGGTCCCTTTGAGTTCGACTTAGCGAGGTCCGACTGTATCATGCCCATCCGGAGGTCCGACTGTATCATGCCCATCCGGAGGTCCGACTGTATCATGTCCATCCGGAGGTCCGACTGTATCATGTCCATCCGGAGGTCCGACTGTATCATGCCCATCCGGAGGTCCGACTGTATCATGCCCATCCGTAGTTTACTACCACTTGTCTGATTGTATCATTATATCATGACCCGCGATAATCTCATTGTATACTAAAATTAAAAATTCCTGGAATTTTCAAAGAAAGTATATTTCCATAAAATGACGTGCTTTGGTTCATTCGTCCTTGTGCAGGGGTGTTCCAAGTCCGGCCCGCGGGCCAAATACGTCCCGCGTTTACATGTTAACTAGCCTTGATGTATTTGTATTTTAATCCTGTTTTACATCACAATTTTGACTCACATTTTTCGGTTCAAGTTATATTTTAAAAGACATAGTTTTTTTTAAGGCCCATAGTGTAAAATAAACATCTTTATACTATAAACTGGCCATTATATAATAATTTATATCTATAAAGTCTCAAAAATTGCGATACTATGGTCCCCCCCCCAACAAAATATTCCTCTTACAAATTTAAAAAAAAACAAAACAAAAAAAAACAATTATATACTCAAAAACCTGTATCTTCGTCAAAAAGTATTTTATGTTTTGTTGTTTATTATAATCCAGCCTCACATTTCTTTTTACTTCATGGAAGTTTTGCCTTCCTTTCAAAACGTTATGAAACCCTGGCTTTGTATAATTGAGCATTGTTTACACTTCATATAATGGAGAGTAATGTTTTGACTCTGTACAGTCGGATAATTCCTTTACTTGGTGTAATCGAACTTTGTGATATTTTAGTGTTATCGATGTTCATGTTAAACTAGTATTTGAGATACTAATTTGTTCTTCTCATTGTAATGTAACATTTTTTGTATTTGAGCAAATTTCATTCACAACGATCCGCTTAACGCCGTGTCCTCATAGCATTAACTGTTGTTGTTAGAATAGTGTCTTCTATTATACACCAAATTCATATTTTGATATTTTTTTTTAAAGTATATTTTACAAACACCGAATTAATCTGTTGTTAAAATAGTGTCTTCTACAAAAGCCAAATAAATATTTTATAAAATATTGTTGTCTAAATGTAGCAAATTAATTTGTTGTTAAAAAGTTTTATCAAAATACACCGGGCAAATCTGTAGTTAAAATAGTGTCATCTTTATACACTGGGCTAAACTGGGCAAAACTGTTGTAAAAATAGTTTCATCTTTATACACTGGGATAAACTGGGCAAAACTGTTGTTAAAATAGTGTCATCTTTATACACTGGGCTTAACTGGGCAAAACTGTTTTTAAAATAGTGTCATCTTTATAATAATAATAATAATACATTGATTATTTATATAGCGCTGTATCCCAGTAAGGAACTGGGCTCACAGCGCTTTACATGAAAGAAATAACATACCTATAAATATTAAATTAACTTTCATATCACAACAAACACAAAAATTACAGTACATTATACATAAGCTACGTTAATCATTTACAAGAAATGTTGTTTCATTAATTTTGAAAATAAATTTTGAAAAGATGTGTCTTAAGTGCAGTCTTGAAGGACTTGGTTGTTTGAATACTACGTATGTGTAATGGTAGAGAATTCCATTGTTTGGCTGCACAAAAAGAGAACGACCTTTCACCAAATGTTTTGGTGCGTGTCGTAGGAACAGAGAGAACGCGTGTGTCTGCAGAAGATCGTAGCTGGCGAGTGGGTGAGTAGACCGACAAAAGTTCAGTAAGATACGATGGGCATGAGTCCGAAAAGAAGTTGTGACAGAGAACGGCCAGTTTGTAATCAATACGGGCTTGTATAGGCAGCCAATGAAGTGAGTGAAGAAGTGGAGTAACATGGTCATGTTTTTTTGCCTTGAGCATCAGTCTGGCAGCTGAATTTTGAACTTTCTGTAGTTTTTCAATGCATTGTTTTGGCGCACCAGACAGAAGAGAATGGCACTGGGATAAACTGGGCAAAACTGTTGTTAAAATAGTGTCATCTTTATACACTGCGGGCTAAACTGGGCAAAACTGTTGTTAAAATAGTGTCATCTTTATAAACTGGGCTTAACTGGGCAAAACTGTTGTTAAAATAGTGTCATCTTTATAAACTGGGCAAAACTGTTTTAAAATAGTGTCATCTTTATAAACTTAACTAAATTGGACAAAACTGTTGTTAAAATAGTGTCTTCTTCATGCTACCAATTCTTATGTAATTTTTACGCTAGTGTCTTTTACATACACCAAACCAAGATAAAGTATCCATGGATTTTAAATGAGTTCATCTCCCCCCCCCCTTTACTCATCAGACACTGGCACCACTACCCGGACTGCTAATATTTATAATCTAATTAATCCATTGATACCATTCTACCAGTTCATTCAACAATGATGGATCCTTCAAACTTAACGCTCGTCACATGGCTTGCCTGACGTCATCATTTCTATACCCAACTCGTGGCGTGGATAAAACGCCGTCAGAATATTCCAGAAGTCCCGGTCACCTGTCGTGCGCCGTAGGTGTGCACATAAAAAACACATGTGTACTCAAGGGCGGACAACGGATATGTGAACGCTCCATTTCGCCCTGCTACCGTTGTGCTGGCGAGACACTCACATGAATAGTTGAGGCGCGTCAATAGAAACATGTTCTTCTAAACAGCTTCTTGCTGCCAACAGCCGACACACAAATGTTTGTACTTCAATGGAACGGGGCTAAATGATTCATAATCGGTGAGAGCTGAGCAGTTTGTCTAGGTAAGTCGCAGCTGAGCTAATAGACAGCTTCGTACAATTGTAAATGAGATGACTGACTGACACAATAGCTTATGAGAGCAATATCTCAATTCGGGTAGGTGTGTGTGTGAATATTGACATCCATCAAATTTTATAAACGTATCATCTAAACCAGGGATTACCAAACTATGACCCACGGGCCGGATCCGGTTCGCGGGCCGTGGTTTGGTAACCCCTGATCTAAACGGAAACTAGCATCAAAATTTAGCTTTCCATTTGGCTTAGAATTTTTGTTAGCATTTTGAACTCCTCTTGGTTCAGGGTTTGGAGCATTAAAACTGCATGTGGTTTAGAGATTTTGTAGTATTATGTCAGCAATACAAGATAATCATGACCCAGTGACCTATTCTGACATCTGCGCATCGTAGAGCAGTACTTCATATCTCACTAGCCAAGACTTTATCTTCCTAACTTTCTGTGAACCAGCATCAAGGTTTGAACCAAATCTCTCCGTGACTCAGTCCTGGCCCTGCCACCTGACAGTCCTGCGCAAGATTTCCCGCAAAATCCCGGTGAGCTATGAGACCCCCACGTGACAGACCTCATGGCAGGGGCGTCCAATATTGATGAGATGTCCCCCAGTGTCGTGTCCCTAGCGCCGCCCCAGAACAAACGGACACGCTTGATACCCTTACAGTCTTACATATTTCATAGGATTCCTGCTTGCACACAGGTCGCAGAATCTCTGTCACCATCAAGTGAAAATTAAGCCGGCTTTCATGGGTGATTTAAGACTTTTTCAAGGCTGGTTAAGATTTTGTTGACAATTTCCCCCTCCCAGCCCCCTCCCCCCAACACTCCGATTCTTTGTCTTTCAAACCCGTTAAGAGTGCAGCCTGTTTGTTAAAATTCTTAGCAAGTCGAACATCTGTTTTTGTAGTTTAAGGGGAAAGTTATCATCTTATTAATGGTGCAAAGTTATCATCTTATTAATGTTGCAAAGTTATCATCTTATTAATGTTGCAAAGTTATCATCTTATTAATGGTGCAAAGTTATCATCTTATTAATGGTGCAAAGTTATCATCTTATTAATGGTGCAAAGTTATCATCTTATTAATGGTGCAAAGTTATCATCTTATTAATGGTGCAAAGTTATCATCTTATTAATTGTGCAAAGTTATCATCTTATTAATGGTGCAAAGTTATCATCTTATTAATGGTGCAAAGTTATTATCTTATTAATGGTGCAAAGTTATCATTTTATTAATGGTGCAAAGTTATCATCTTATTAATGTTGCAAAGTTATCATCTTATTAATGGTGAAAAGTTATCATCTTATTAATGTTGCAAAGTTATCATCTTATTAATGTTGCAAAGTTATCATCTTATTAATGTTGCAAAGTTATCATCTTATTAATGGTGCAAAGTTATCATCTTATTAATGGTGCAAAGTTATCATCTTATTAATGGTGCAAAGTTATCATCTTATTAATGTTGCAAAGTTATCATCTTATTAATGTTGCAAAGTTATCATCTTATTAATGGTGCAAAGTTATCATCTTATTAATGGTGCAAAGTTATCATCTTATTAATGGTGACAAGTTATCATCTTATTAATGGTGCAAAGTTATCATCTTATTAATGGTGTAAAGTAATCATCTTATTAATGGTGCAAAGTTATCATCTTATTAATGGTGCAAAGTTATCATCTTATTAATGGTGCAAAGTTATCATCTTATTAATGGTGCAAAGTTATCATCTTATTAATGGTGAAAAGTAATCATCTTATTAATGGTGCAAAGTAATCATCTTATTAATGGTGCAAAGTAATCATCTTATTAATGGTGCAAAGTTATCATCTTATTAATGGTGCAAAGTTATCATCTTATTAATGGTGCAAAGTTATCATCTTATTAATGGTGCAAAGTTATCATCTTATTAATGGTGCAAAGTTATCATCTTATTAATGGTGCAAAGTTATCATCTTATTAATGTTGCAAAGTTATCATCTTATTAATGGTGCAAAGTTATCATCTTATTAATGGTGCAAAGTTATCATCTTATTAATGTTGCAAAGTTATCATCTTATTAATGTTGCAAAGTTATCATCTTATTAATGGTGCAAAGTTATCATCTTATTAATGGTGCAAAGTTATCATCTTATTAATGGTGCAAAGTTATCATCTTATTAATGTTGCAAAGTTATCATCTTATTAATGTTGCAAAGTTATCATCTTATTAATGGTGCAAAGTTATCATCTTATTAATGGTGCAAAGTTATCATCTTATTAATGGTGCAAAGTTATCATCTTATTAATGGTGCAAAGTTATCATCTTATTAATGGTGCAAAGTAATCATCTTATTAATGGTGCAAAGTTATCATCTTATTAATGGTGCAAAGTTATCATCTTATTAATGGTGCAAAGTTATCATCTTATTAATGGTGCAAAGTTATCATCTTATTAATGGTGCAAAGTAATCATCTCATTAATGGTGCAAAGTAATCATCTTATTAATGGTGCAAAGTTATCATCTTATTAATGGTGCAAAGTAATCATCTTATTAATGGTGCAAAGTAATCATCTTAATAATGGTGCAAAGTTATCATCTTATTAATGGTGCAAAGTAATCATCTTATTAATGGTGCAAAGTATTCATCTTATTAATGGTGCAAAGTATTCATCTTATTAATGGTGCAAAGTAATCATCTTATTAATGGTTCAAAGTTATCATTTTATTAATGGTGCAAAGTTATCATCTTATTAATGGTGCAAAGTAATCATCTTATTAATGGTGCAAAGTAATAATCTTATTAATGGTGCAAAGTAATCATATTATTAATGGTGTAAAGTAATCATCTTATTAATGTTGCAAAGTAATCATCTTATTAATGTTGCAAAGTAATCATCTTATTAATGGTGCAAAGTTATCATCTTATTAATGGTGCAAAGTAATAATCTTATTAATTGTGCAAAGTAATCATATTATTAATGGTGTAAAGTAATCATCTTATTAATGGTGCAAAGTAATCATCTTATTAATGTTGCAAAGTAATCATCTTATTAATGGTGCAAAGTTATCATCTTATTAATGGTGTAAAGTAATCATCTTATTAATGTTGCAAAGTTATCATCTTATTAATGTTGCAAAGTTATCATCTTATTAATGTTGCAAAGTAATCATCTTATTAATGTTGCAAAGTAATCATCTTATTAATGGTGCAAAGTTATCATCTTATTAATGGTGCAAAGTTATCATCTTATTAATGTTGCAAAATAATCATCTTATTAATGGTCAGATGAATTTTTTAAGCGTTGCTATTTGCTCCTTTATGTTGTGTGTAACGGCGTCAATGTGCTCAGCCATGGTGATAGGCCAGGTGTTGTAGTCAGATATATAACTGTTTTTAATTTGTCACCGATCACTGAATTACACTAGAGCATTCTATAAATAACAGCAGCGCGTTTGGTGCGCAATGATATTTAATTCTTTTACGGGCAGTTGAATTTTTATTGATGTAATGAATCCTCGGTGTATTGGGGGGGGGCGCGGGGTTGGTCATTAATATATTAGTGAGTTTGATTTTAGTGCTGAAAATGTGCAGTGGCGTTACACACGTAGTACGGGGAAGCACCATTTGAACGTTTTAAATGACTTATTAATTTGAATTCTGGATTCAATTGAACTGACCTGATGTTCGCGCCTAGTAGCCAGTTTGTAGTTGTGTGGGACGGAAGGAGGTAGTGGGGGGGGGGCTATATCTGAACGCCAGTATTTACTCAAACGATGACGGAAATTTTATGTCTGGGCCGCCCTTAAACTGGGAGAAGAGAATTTTCTTATGGACGCGTACCCGCCTCCCCCTCCCCAACCCGACTCCGTAACACTAATTACAATATAAACGATCGACACATTTTTTAGTCTTATCAAACTTCAAAGTCAAAAGCCAAAAAAAAGCTTCTAAGACGAGAAGACCAAGACAGACACCCCTATACAGTGAAGTGTAGTGACATGTTTGTTTACGCGTCTACGATGAAGGATAAGGGTTTGTGTTAGGATTAGGGTTTGTGTTAGGGTTGGGGTTAGGGTTTGGGTTAGGGTTCGTGTTAGGGTTGAGGTTAGGGTTTGTGTTATGATTGTGGTTAGGGTTTGTGTTAGGGTTGGGGTTAGGGTTGGGGTTTGTGTTAGGGTTGGGTTACTCACATAGACTAAAGCCGATTCCATACTAGAGAGACCGAATATTTCTGGTTGAACAACCGGAAGGGTTACACATCAAACCTACATCATAGAGATTTGTTTGGAGTCAGCTCCTCGGAATAAGCTATTATTATTCATATTAAAATTTAACGGAAATGACACACAATAGCACTGGGCGCCACCTGGCGTTGTTCCAGATAGGCAAGGAATCCAATCTTCGATGTTGGATGGGCAACATATGTTCATGAGTTACTTAAGATGGCTTGAATCTTCTTGTAATTTAAAGGAGCTAACTACAGATTGTCTCAAAAGTATTTTATTTTTTAGGTTATACACCTGGGCTTAGGCAAGGGGGGCAAGCTTCCCCCCACCCCCCTAATTTTAGAAAAATGTCATAAAAATGTCATAGAGTTGTTACAATAAAACTGAACTAAATTTCCTGAAAGTTTATTACATTGAACAAAGTGTACATATATCAAACATAAAAAAGAACTATATCTTCAAGTATATCTGATTAAATTACTGATTGTTCTAAATATTCCAGCTGTTTAACAGTTTCTGTGACATTTTCAGGAAAAATCCGCAAGCTTTTATATTTATGTATATAACTATATATAGTTATATATAGTTATTTATATATATAGTTTCACATAGCAAAGGAACATTTGGAATTAGGTTTCTTTGCTGATTACTTTCTCGGAAAAACACTATAATTTACTTAATTTTCCTATTGTGTTTCGTACAGCATTCACATTATTTAAATCGTTCACGACACGATTTAGTTTATGTGAACTGCAATGCACAAATGATGCTTTTGGGTATTTTTTTCCAATTATTGCTTGAACTCCTCCTTCTTTACCGGCCATTGTAGAACATCCATCGTATCCTTGACCAACAAGCTTTGTCATATCTAATCCAAATTCTAATGAATTTGTAATGAAGGTGTTGGCTAAACCTTCAGCTGTTTTATCGACAATTGGAATATATTCCAGGAATTCTTCTGTGACCATCATTTTCCCATTTTGTTCTTTGAAAACTCTAACACCAAGTGATATCTGCCCAATACCTGAAATGTCATTTCTCTCGTCGGCAAGTATAGAAAATGCAACTGAATTATTTGCTTCACGAACAATGTCTTCACGCTAGAGAGACCCACAAATTTCGATTATATTATTTTGCGTAGTTGCTGAGATATACTTAGTACTACAAGAACAAATTGACAAATGATTACCAAGAACTTCATCTCCAGATTCAACATGGTACTCTAACAGGTCATAAAAATTACCAGAATTTGATTCTTTTCCACGAAGTGCTAAATCATGCATGCGGCAAAATAGGATTGTAGAAATGATTGGACCCAGTTTGTTGCAATTTTGTTGAATTTGTCTTCTAACTGCCCATCTATAGAAACTGCTTTGGCTTCCAATAATGCAACAAAATTGCTTCCATCTTCATGAGAGCCTTTGTGTAATGTGCTTTGCATGTGGCTACATGCGTCTTCGTTGAAATCTTTATATGTTGTTCATGATTTGATGACAAATGCCCATTGAACTCCTCAAATTACTTTTTGCGGAAACAACATGCAATATTTGCAAAAGGCACCTATTAACATTTGCGAGTATACAAGCCACGGTGAATAGTCTAACTGATAACCATGCATATCTAAAAACTAAAAACTTTGTTTTCCTCACTGCCAGCTCTAAAATCATACTTTTTATCAGGGGTCCAACAATCACGAATCAGCTGAAATTTCAACGCATTTGAAAGGCCGTGTGTCCAGACATACCTTCCAATATCCAATTTAGGGAATGAACAAGTGACAGTGACAATCAAATTAGAAACAGTTGCTTCAGTTGTGTCTGGCTGTTGAACTGGTGCTGTTGTCCTCGATGCCAATGATAAGTCAGATGCTGCAGACGCCCCAAAATCTTCTAAAAACCGCATTTCAGAATCCCGCGATTGCTCGACCTAATGAGCCTGTACAAAATTTCTGATATATATATTTGGTAATCCTGCAGTTTCTACACGTATATTATTTCACAGCCACAGCAAAATTTAATTTTCTCGTGAGAACTTACGTTTTTAATTTATTAAACGCATTAATATGTGTTGTATTTTAGCTATTACAGCGCTAATTTTTAAGTCTTATTAATTTCTAAGGCTTTTTCGGCCCCTATGTTATACTTAACTTGAATTTAATTGAAAATTGAACCTGTATGGCATTGTCAGTTATATTAAAAAACGTGATGCCAAACATGGTGTTGTGTGTGTTCTAATAATATTATCGATAAAACAAAGATCAAATCAAGGTGTCCCAATGCCCGTGTTTCATGTAACTTTTGATATTTGAACCTTGTCAGCATCGTCTTTATTTCCCTTGATGAACACAGGACCTCAGTCAAAGCCTTTCACTTTAAGGCATGGTATATTCCCAGCTCTATCCTTCTCTCTTTCAACAAACTACGTCTGCATGGTATCTATATATTTAATCTATATATATAATTCACCAAAGCGAGTATGTGCAAAAAAGCATGACGAATGACCCTCGCTGGGGTCGACCCATCAGTTTATAGTTGGCAGGCAGAGGAGGTCTCGAGACCAACAATGGTTCTTGTGTTTACTTGCGTTGTTCCTTCAAAGACTAACGTGTGATTCGTAGTGTAGTGGTTATCACGCCCGCCTAACACACGGAAGGTCCTGGGTTCAAGCCTCAGCGATAACATTATTTTTTTAAATTTTTAAAATGTGTGTTTGTGCCCGTTGCTAGGGTCAGCCAATCACAGTTTATGGTTGGCAAGCTAGGGTGGTGAAGGGTGGTGGGCAGGTAGATAACCGCAGTGCGAATATGTCAAGACCAACAACGCGTCGGTGGTTCTCCCCACCGACGTTCACTTGCGTTGTTTTGATTTCTTCGTGCTGTAGCATTTGTCCGTTCTTTACCCCCTTTCTTTGCACTATCCATGAGCAAGTCTGCGGCGTATGTTACGCCGCGGGGCGTAACTAGTTTAAACATATTAACACAGCAAAATTACACGCAAAGGTTAGACAAAAGTTACACTTATTGATGCATAACTAGTGAGTATTTCGTGTGCGACACTCACACTGCTGTCTAATGTAACGATTTAAGGCGATGTTACTATTTTTAGATTTCTCCCTGGCATTGGAATGTTCTAGAATGTACAGTGATTAACGGATCCATCCTGCAGTCAGACAGGTGTATACCCGAGACTGAGACAGGTGCATTTCTCAGCTGACCACTGGTCAGTCAGAGTGACCAGGCCAAAGTACTCATCAGATAGGTGGAAATTTCAAACATTTTTCGTCTGACAGACCTGGTGGAACTAATTAACCAACAGCCCGGGAGATACGTGGCATGGTCTGGGGGGGGGGTGAGGGTTGGGTAAGGTAGCAGATAAAATAACAACACGGCCAGTAACATTATTGTGGACCTATCTCTCAGTACGTATATATAGTACGACTTATGCTACACGAATGATGTGGTATGTATTTCCCCGCTATGTATAAAACTCATACTTGGAGCATTGTTTAAATTTAAATTTAAAAAAACATACACTTTATTGAAAATGAATATTGCTGCTGTTTTTGCAGGAAGCAAAAACCAGGAAGTGATTGAATCCTAAAAATGCATCATTTCAAAATAAAAAAAATGTTTTCTTTCGTAATGTAAGGGGAGGGGGCGGAGCACTATTCAAAAATGATTCTAAGTTAGTTGATATCTTGATACATGCTTTGTTAAAGTGTCATTTGTTAAAGTGTGATTTGTTGAAGTGTCATTTGTTAAAGTGTCATTTGTTAAAGTGTGATTTGTTGAAGTATGATTATTGATTTGCAAATTGTGAAGCATACATAAAAATTTCCTCGCATACGTGATAACGTATTAGCTTACATACATAACAATTAGCCAATGATAAAAACAAGTCACCTAACATTAATAACAAAATATATCCAACATACCAAGTTACCTAACATTTATAACAACATATATCCAACATACCAAGTTACCTAACATTAATAACAACATATATCCAACATACCAAGTTACCCCCCCCCCATGACAGAAGCAGGGTATTCGGCCCAACAACTGCACTTGTCAAACCCCCACATCACTCCCACTGTATGAACATTTGCATAACAACAACGGTGGCAACCCAAGACATTTACATATCACTTTCACATATCTTTCCGCTCCGGCCCCAAATATCTGTCATTAGGCCCCAGGCATGTCTGTGCTGTGACGTGTATTTAAACACAGGTATACTGCATCCGTCCCCCTCCCCCCCCCCAAACTATTAACTCAGTGGCTGACAGACTTGAAGACTTCATTTGAACTTTGAACTACCCCGTGTACGGTCACGTGACAACATATTTTTAACCAAATAATTGCAATCGTATTTAGAAACACCAGCTTGTATGTAATATGTAAGACTTACGGCTGTAGCAACTATGGCATGTAAGCACTATGTAACAACTATGGCATGTAAGCACTATGTAACAACTATGGCATGTAAGCACTATGTAACAACTATGGCATGTAAGCACTATGTAACAACTATGGCATGTAAGCACTATGTAACAACTATCGCATGTAAGCACTATGTAACAACTATGGCATGTAAGCACTATGTAACAACTATGGCATGTAAGCACTATGTAACAACTATGGCATGTAAGCACTATGTAACAACTAGTGCTGGAGTGTAACAACATTATAATTACTATAGTATACATGACATAGGAACTGATATATGCAAATTGAAGGCAAATGGGATTGATTTTAGTTGTAAACTAGAGCAGTGGTTCTGAACCTGGTGGTCCGCGGAGATGTCCTTGGTGGTCCGCGAGGAAGAAATTTAAATTTATATACAAAGTATAATTATCTATAAATTTCCTGCAGGTAGTAGCAAAATTTTCAGTAGTCGTCCGCGGCTAAGAGAGAAACTTTTCAAGTGGTCCTTGAATCTCGGAAGGTTGAGAACCACTGAACTAGAGGATGTAGATACTGGTAAAGAAAATAGATGATTAAATAATATGATGGGAATTTCTCTTGGTCAAAATGACCGAAAGTTTTGTTAGACTGAACATTGCTATCAGAAGTTTATGGTTTATGATAAAAGGAATGCACGAAATACGGTTGTTGTAGAGGTTCTCGTATAATAAAATCCCCAACATCAATATCTCCAGTATCAATATCTCCAGTATCAATATCTCCAGTATCAATATCTCCAGTATCAATATCTCCAGTATCAATATCCCCAACATCAATATCTCCAACATCAATATCTCCAGCATCAATATCTCCAACATCAATATCTTTAAGACTTAGAAGTATATCCCTTGCTCATGAGGCTGTGACAATACACTAGGTTCTCAATGACACTCTTCATGAGGATGTGACAGTACATGAGGAGGCTCTTAATGGCACTCTTCATGAAGCTGTGACAGTACATGAGGAGGCTCTTAATGACACTCTTCATGAGGCTGTGACAGTACATGAGGAGGCTCTTAATGACACTTTTCATGAGGATGTGACAGTACACGAGGAGGCTCTTAATGACACTTTTCATGAGGATGTGACAGTACACGAGGCTCTTAATGATAGTCTTCATGAGGCTGTTGATTGGGCTGAGATTGTTCATGAGAATATTCATGAGGTCGTTCTTCAGGCTAAGCACATAAAAACACACACAGACAAAGACACATAGTTATACAAACACATATATCTTCTTAAAAATTTGAGCCAATGTTTTGTTGCCGTCCCTTACTTATACTTAGACATAACCCCCCCCCCACCCCCCACCCCCATGCACTGAGATCAAGAGAAGATAAAATAACTCAAGGTTTACAACGCCATTAGCAGGGGCAGTAACCGCTACAAAAAATTTGAGAGACTGACTAAAGTCTTTCCATATTATAGGCTACAAGTTGGTAACACTAGAAATGAGTAATATGATTTCAATTGCTGTTTTGTATTGATAGGTCTACATGCTCTACAATAAAAGTATTGATAGGTCTACATGCTCTACAATAAAAGTGTTGATAGGTCTACATGTCTACAGGTCTACAGGTCTACAGGTCTACAGGTCTACAGTTCTACAGGTCTACAGGTCTAGAGGTCTAGAGGTCTAGAGGTCTACAGGTCTACAGGTCTACAGGTCTAGAGGTCTAGAGGTCTACAGGTCTACAGGTCTACATGTCTACATGTCTATAGGTCTATATGTCTATAGGTCTACATGCTCTACAATAAAAGCATTCAATTATTTCATTTCCTTTCGGGATTGCTAGAAATTCTAATCCACTCCATTCTATTATTGCATGTATCTGCCACCCATATATCATTTATTTGCATATTTACGGTAACAATCATTCATTACTACGCGTATTTGGAGAGAAATGACTTCGCCCGTTTCTTACATGGTAATTTGTAATATATTTTGTATGGAAACATACATTACACTTGATGGAGGTATTTGATAAAAAAATTTATGGTAATGAATAATCAGTTTAAATTATTTATTTATTTTTTTACATTTTTTTCCGAAAGACTCGGGTTAATTTTTTAAATATACATGTACATATTTTGAGATTTTACTAACTTATATAAATTTATTAGGACATTTATGAGTCGAACTCCCTCCCCCACACACACAACGCCACCTCCCCCCACACACACAACGCCCACTCCCCACACACACACAACGCCCCCTCCCCCATACACACAACGGCCCCTCCCCCCACACACAAAACGCCCCCTCCCCCACACACACAACGCCCCCTCCTCCCACACACACAACGCCCCTCCCACACACACACAACGCCCCCTCCCCCAATCACACAACTCCCCCCCCACACACACAACTCCCCCTCCCCCACACACACAACGCCCCTTCCCCCACACACAACGCCCCTCCCCCACACACACAACGCCCCCTCCCCCCACACAAACAACGCCCTCTCCCCCACACAAACAACGCCCCCTCCCCCACACACACAACACCCCCTCCCCCACAGACACAACGCCCCCTCCCCCACACACACAACGCCCCCTCCCCCCACACACACAACGCCCCCTCCTCCCACACACACAACGCCCCATCCCCCCACATACACAATGCCCCCTCCCCCACACACACAACCCCCCCCTCCCCCCACACACACAACGCCCCCTCCCCCACACACACAACGCCCCCTCCCCCCACACACACAACGCCCCTTCCCCCCCCACACACAATGCCCCCTCCCCCCACACACACAAACCCATATTACAAACCCTATCATTACATTATCAGACCTGACCGACTTCACAACTCTACATGTATCATACAAACACCACAACACTATATGTATCATACAAACAACACAACACTACATGTATTATACAAACATCACAACACTAAATGTATTATACAAACATCACAACACTACAAGTATCATACAAACATCACAACACTACAAGTATCATACAAACATCACAACACTACAAGTATCATACAAACATCACAACACTACAAGTATCATAAGCCTTGAGAAAAAATAACAATTTCCCCCATGTTTCACGTGACGTCACCATTTCAAAACTAAAGTTTTTGCTGAGTTTAAATGTTTCTGTGACTGAAGATTTCCTCTAAGTTAAAGTCATCCTAAACTATCGATTACTGTCCTTAATAGCTGATTTACTGGCATTCTACACGTTTCAATAATGTGATTGTATTACACACAGATCATTTCCAGGGCAGTGACTCCTTGAAAGGACGCCCGAGTCTCATTTCGGAGACTTTCCGATTTCAAGCGGAGTATCCAGCTTGGAGCAGAAACAGAAGGTTTTTTCCGGTAACTCTCCTCAGTTTACGTGTCCTGTATCATTGCCTCCCCTACACCCCCCTCCCTCCTACTTGTTTGATCGAACACGATGTATTAGTAAAATCACGAGCTAATTTCTTCAGTAACCTGACTAACCATCGGCTTCAATGGTCACGTCATCTTTTGAAAGTGGGGAGGGGGTAGAAGAACGCGTCACGTTATGCCGGAAGTATTAGCAGACGACAAACTTTCGAGTTAGCTTATCCTTTCAGTAAAACAACTGGACTCCGACCCACCATCAGCAATGCAATGATCCGCCCTTTCATTCACCACCCTCGTTCTTTCATTCCACGCCCTCGCCCCTATCGAATTCACCCAAACTTTCTAACGATGATTGGGGTAAAATAGGTTTCGGGCTACGTGAATGGCTGGAGCAGATCATGTGACCTCGTGCCAACGAAACCGGACGTGACTAGAAGCCCGGACGACGTGTTGCTACCTCGATCTCTCATGGCCTTAATCAAATGCACAATTTAACAGATTGTCTCCCCCAATCTGGCGGGAAGATCCAGTTACGGTTCCTGAAAACCCCCGGATGCTGAGCGGAAGTGAAGCGTGTGCTGTCGCCATTCTACATGACGTCATTCAGTTGATTTTTAGAATGGAAATGAGCATATCGCACGGCATTGAGCTGCGCCGAGAATGGCGGGAAATTGTAGAAGTTTGGCTTGTCCAATCTAAACTAACGAGTCTATTAAGTGGGAAAGCAGACGGGAATTAAGATAAGGGCCTGGTGGATAGTTTACTGTTTCCTCTTTTCGAACGGACGGGTGGGCATCCTGTGGTTAAATCTAGTCTAACCAGTGGTCATCCTGTGGTTAAATCTACTCTAACCAGTGGGCATCCTGTGGTTAAATCTACTCTAACCAGTGGGCATCCTGTGGTTAAATCTTCTCTAAACAGTGGGCATCCTGTGGTTAAATCTACTCTAACCAGTGGCCATCATGTGGTTAAATCTACTATAACCCGTAGGCATCCTACGGTTAAATCTACTCTAACCAGTGGACATCATGTGGTTAAATCTACTATAACCCGTAGGCATCCTACGGTTAAATCTACTCTAACCAGTGGACATCATATAGTTAAATCTATTCTAAACAGTGAGAATCGTATTGCTGGCTCTACTCTAACCAGTGGAAATCATATGGTTAAATCTATTCTGAACAGCGGATATCGTTTGGTTGATTTGACTTTAACCAGTGGACATCGTGTGGTTAAATCTACTCTAACCATTACTAACCACATATGAATCATACGCTTAAAACCACTCTAACCATCAGACATCATAATATGGTTAAATCTGCTCTAAGCGGTGGGCATTTAATGATTAAATCTATTAACGTTTGGGTATTAACTATAGTTGGTTCAGTTCTACTCTAACCAATGGCTTGCGTTGGTCAAATCTACTGTTATATATAAGTTATATATTATGTTTTATTGCAGTGAATTTTTAAAATTGCAATCTCTTTGGTGCAGGAATTGTATGTGTTCTTTGTCAAGGCGTGGCACTATAGAAGTTTAATAGAATGATCTTCAAGTTACACACGTAATTTCTAATGTTACCAAAAAACGGGGAACGTTATCTTCTACGACATGGAAATAAATAATAATACATGTGCGAATACGTGTTGAAAGCTCTCGTTTTATTATTATAAATAGTTGAGGAGTCTGACGTTTTTTCTCTATATCGTGTTTACTACTTATTTCCATGTAGACATAATTTAGTATTTTCAAGTTCATGAATTAAATTGTTTTTTTTAAAACTTCAATCCCTGACAAGAGTTGACTTTATTCAAATGAACCTCACACCTGGACAGTAACACTTACACCTGTGCAATAACACTTACTCCTGTACAATAACACTTACTCCTGTACAATAACACTTACACCTGTACAAAAACACTTACTCATGTACGAAAACACTTAATCCTGTACAATAACACTTACTCCTGGACAATAACACTTACTCCTGGACAATAAATTTACACCTGGACAATAAAACTTACACCTGTACAATAACACTTACACCTGTACAATAACAATTACACCTGGACAATAACACTTACTCCTGGACAATATCACTTACTTCTGGACAATAACACTTACTCCTGGACAATAACACTTACTCATGGACAATAACACTTACTCCTGGACTAGAACACTTACTCCTGGACTATAACACTTAATCCTGTTCAATAACACTTACTCCTGGACTATAACACTTACTCCTGTAACACTCCTGGACAATAACACTTATTCCTGGACAATAACACTTCTGTACTATAACACTTACTCCTGGACAATAACACTCCTGGACTATAACACTTACTCCTGAACAATAACACTTACTCCTGGACTATAACACTTATTCCTGTACAATAACACTTACTCCTGGACAATAACACTTACTCCTGTACAATAACACTTACTCCTGGACAATAACACTTACTCCTGTACAATAACACTTACTCCTGGACAATAACACTTACTCCTGGACTATAAACACTTACTCCTGGACAATAACACTTACTCCTGTACTATAACACTTACTCCTGTACAATAACACTCCTGGACAATAACACTTATTCCTGGACAATAACACTTACTCCTGAACAATAAAACTCCTGGACTATAACACTTACTCCTGGACAATAACACTCCTGGACTATAACACTTACTCCTGGACAATAACACTCCTGGACTATAACACTTACTCCTGGACTATAACACTCCTGTACAATAACACTTACTCCTGGACAATAACACTTACTCCTGAACGATAACAATTACCACTGGACAATAACACTTATCCTGGACAATAACACTTACTCCTGGACAATAACACTTACTACTGTACAATAACACTTACTCCTGGACAATAACACTTACTCCTGGACTATAACACTTACTCCTGGACAATAACACTTACTCCTGGACTATACACTTACTCCTGGACAATAACACTTACTCCTGGACAATAACACTTACTCCTGACAATAACACTCCTGGACAATAACACTTACTCCTGAACAATAACACTCCTGGACTATAACACTTACTCCTGGACAATAACACTCCTGGACTATAACACTTACTCGTGGACAATAACACTCCTGGACTATAACACTTACTCCTGGACAATAACACTCCTATACAATATACACTTACTCCTGGACAATAAAACTTACTCCTGAACGATAACAATTACCACTGGACAATAATACTTATTCCTGGACAATAACACTTACCCCTGGACAATAACACTTACTCCTGGACAATAACACTTACTCCTGGACAATAACACTTACTCCTGTACTGTAACTCTTACTCCTGGACAATAACAATTACTCCTGGAAAATAAAACTTACTCCTGTACTATAAAACTTACTCATTTACTATAACACTTACTCCTCGACAATAACACTCCTGGATAATAACACTTATTCCTGGACAATAACACATTCCTGGACAATAAAAATTACTCCTGGACGATAACACTTATTCCTTGACAATATCACTTACCCCTGGACAATAACAATTACTCCTGGACAATAACACTTACTCCTGAACTATAACAATTACCACTGGACAATAACACTTATTCCTGTACAATAACACTACTCCTGTACAATAACACTTACTCATGTACAATAACACTTACTCCTGGACAATAACACTTACTCCTGGACAATAAATTTACACCTGGACAGTAAAACGTACACCTATACAATAACACTTACACCTGTACAATAACAATTACACTTGGACAATAACACTTACTCCTGGACAATATCACTTACTTCTGCACTTTAACACTTACACCTGTACAATAACACTTACTCATGGACAATAACACTTACTCCTGTACAATAACACTTACTCCTGGACTATAACACTTACACCTCGACAATAAAACTTTCTTCTGAACAATAACACTTACTCCTGTACAATAACACTTACTTCTGAACAATAACACTTACTCCTTGACAATAACACTTACTACTGAACGATAAGAATTACCACTGGACCATAACACTTATTCCTGGACAATAACACTTACTCCTATACAATAATACTCACCCCTGGACAATAACACTTACTCCTGGAAAAAAAACACTTACTCCTGGAAATAACACTTACTCCTGGAAAATAAAACTTACTCTTGGACTATAAAACTTACTCATTTACTATAACACTTACTCCTGTACAATAAAACTCCTGGACAATAACACTTATTCTTGGACAATAACACTTACTCCTGAACAATAAAACTCCTGGACTATAACACTTACTCCTGGACAATAACACTCCTGGACTATAACACTTACTCCTGGACAATAACACTCCTGGACTATAACACTTACTCCTGGACAATAACACTCCTGTACAATAACACTTACTCCTGGACAATAACACTTACTCCTGAACGATAACAATTACCACTGGACAATAATACTTATTCCTGGACAATAACACTTACTCCTGGATAATAACACTTACTACTGTACAATAACACTTACTCCTGGACAATAACACTTACTCCTGGACTATAGCACTTACTCCTGGACAATAACACTTACTCCTGGACTATACCACTTACTCCTGTACAATAACACTCTTGGACAATAACACTTATTCCTGGACAATAAGACTTACTCCTGAACAATAACACTCCTGGACTATAACACTTACTCCTGGACAATAACACTCCTGGACTATAACACTTACTCGTGGACAATAACACTCCTGGACTACAACACTTACTCCTGGACAATAACACTCCTATACAATAACACTTACTCCTGGACAATAAAACTTACTCCTGAACGATAACAATTACCACTGGACAATAATACTTATTCCTGGACAATAATACTTACTCCTGGACAATAACACTTACCCCTGGACAATAACACTTACTCCTGGACAATAACACTTACTCCTGGACAATAACACTTACTCCTGTACTGTAACTCTTACTCCTGGACAATAAAAATTACTCCTGGAAAATAAAACTTACTCCTGTACTATAAAACTTACTCATTTACTATAACACTTACTCCTCGACAATAACACTCCTGGATAATAACACTTATTCCTGGACAATAAGACATTCCTGGACAATAAAAATTACTCCTGGACGATAACACTTATTCCTTGACAATATCACTTACCCCTGGACAATAACAATTACTCCTGGACAATAACACTTACTCCTGAACTATAACAATTACCACTGGACAATAACACTTATTCCTGTACAATAACACTTACTCCTGTACAATAACACTTACTCATGTACAATAACACTTACTTCTGTACAATAACACTTACTCCTGGACAATAACACTTACTCCTGGACAATAAATTTACACCTGGACAGTAAAACTTACACCTATACAATAACACTTACACCTGTACAATAACAATTACACTTGGACAATAACACTTACTCCTGGACAATATCACTTACTTCTGCACTTTAACACTCACACCTGTACAATAACACTTACTCATGGACAATAACACTTACTCCTGTACAATAACACTTACTCCAGGACTATCACACTTACACCTCGACAATAAAACTTTCTTCTGAACAATAACACTTACTCCTGTACAATAACACTTACTCCTGGACATTAACACTTACTCCTGGACAATAACACTTACTCCTGGACAATAACACTTACTCCTGGACAATAAAACTTACTTCTGAACAATAACACTTACTCCTTGACAATAACACTTACTACTGAACGATAAGAATTACCACTGGACCATAACACTTATTCCTGGACAATAACACTTACTCCTATACAATAACACTCACCCCTGGACAATAACACTTACTCCTGGAAAAAAAACACTTACTCCTGGAAATAACACTTACTCCTGGAAAATAAAACTTACTCTTGGACTATAAAACTTACTCATTTACTATAACACTTACTCCTCGACATTAACAGTCCTGGACAATAACACTTACTCCTGGACAATAAATTTACACCTGGACAATAAAACTTACACCTGTACAATAACACTTACACCTGTAACAATAACAATTACACCTGGACAATAACACTTACTCCTGGACGATATCACTTACTTCTGGACAATAACACTTACTCCTGGACAATAAGACTTACTCATGGACAATAACACTTACTCCTGTACAATAACATTTACTCATGGACAATAACACTAAATCCTGGACTATAACACTTACTCATGTACAATAACACTTACTCCTTGACAATAACACTTACTCCTGGACAATAAAACTTACTCCTGGACTATAACACTTACTCCTGGACTATAACACTTATTCCTGTACAATAACACTTACTCCTGGACAATAACACTTACTCCTGGACTATAACACTGACTCCTGCACAATAACACTTACTCCTGGACAATAACACTTACTCCTGGACTATAACACTTATTCCTGTACAATAACACTTACTCCTGGACAATAACACTTACTCCTGGACTATAACACTTACTCCTGGACAATAACACTTACTCCTGGACTATAATACTTATGCCTGTACAATAACACTTACTCCTGGACAATAACACTTACTCCAGTACAATAACACTTACTCCTGGACAATAACACTCACTCCTGTACAATAAAACTTACTCCTGGACAAAAACACTTACTCCTGGACAATAACACTTACTCCTGGACTATAACACTTACTCCTGTAACACTCCTGGACAATAACACTTATTCCTGGACAATAACACTTACTCCTGAACAATAACACTCCTGGACTATAACACTTACTCCTGGACAATAACACTCCTGGACTATAACACTTACTCCTGGACAATAACACTTACTCCTGGACTATAACACTTATTCCTGTACAATAACACTTACTCCTGGACAACAACACTTACTCCTGTACAATAACACTTACTCCTGGACAATAACACTTACTCCTGTACAATAACACTTACTCCTGGACTATAACACTTACTCCTGGACAATAACACTTACTCCTGGACTATAACAATTACTCCTGTACAGTAACACTCCTGGACAATAACACTTATTACTGGACAATAACACTTACTCCTGAACAATAACACTCCTGGACTATAACACTTACTCCTGGACAATAACACTCCTGGACTATAACACTTACTCCTGGACAATGCCACTCCTGGACTATAACACTTACTCCTGGAAAATAACACTCCTGTACAATAACACTTGCTCCTGGACAATAACACTTACTCCTGAACGATAACAATTACCACTGGACAATAATACTTATTCCTGGACAATAACACTTACTACTGGACAATAACACTTACACCTGGACAATAACACTTACTCCTGGACAATAACACTTACTCCTGGACAATAACACTTACTCCTGTACTGTAACTCTTACTCCTCGACAATAACAATTACTCCTGGAAAATACAACTTACTCCTGGACAATAACACTTACTCCTGGACTATAACAATTACTCCTGTACAGTAACACTCCTGGACAATAACACTTATTACTGGACAATAACACTTACTCCTGAACAATAACACTCCTGGACTATAACACTTACTCCTGGACAATAACACTCCTGGACTATAACACTTACTCCTGGACAATAACACTCCTGGACTATAACACTTACTCCTGGACAATAACACTTACTCCTGGACAATAACACTCCTGTACAATAACACTTGCTCCTGGACAATAACACTTACTCCTGAACGATAACAATTACCACTGGACAATAATACTTATTCCTGGACAATAACACTTACTAATGGACAATAACACTTACCCCTGGACAATAACACTTACTCCTGGACAATAACACTTACTCCTCGACAATAACAATTACTCCTGGAAAATAAAACTTACTCCTGTACTATAAACCTTACTCATTTACTATAACACTTATTCCTCGACAATAACACTCCTGGACAATAACACTTACTCCTGGACAATAAAACTACTCCTGGACGATAACACTTATTCCTTGACAATATCACTTACCCCTGGACAATAACACTTACTCCTGGACAATAACACTTACTCCTGAACTATAACAATTACCACTGGACAATAACACTTATTCCTGGACAATAACACTACTCCTGTACAATAACACTTACTCATGTACAATAACACTTACTCCTGGACAATAACACTTACTCCTGGACAATAACACTTACTCCTGTACTGTAACACTTACTCCTCGACAATAACACTTACTCCTGGACAATACAACTTACTCCTGGACAATAACACTTACTCCTGGACTATAACAATTACTCCTGTACAGTAACACTCCTGGACAATAACACTTATTACTGGACAATAACACTTACTCCTGAACAATAACACTCCTGGACTATAACACTTACTCCTGGACAATAACACTCCTGGACTATAACACTTACTCCTGGACAATAACACTCCTGGACTATAACACTTACTCCTGGACAATAACACTCCTGTACAATAACACTTACTCCTGGACAATAACACTTACTCCTGAACGATAACAATTACCACTGGACAATAATACTTATTCCTGGACAATAACACTTACTCATGGACAATAACACTTACCCCTGGACAATAACACTTACTCCTGGACAATAACACTTACTCCTCGACAATAACAATTACTCCTGGAAAATAAAACTTACTCCTGTACTATAAACTTACTCATTTACTATAACACTTATTCCTCGACAATAACACTCCTGGACAATAACACTTATTCCTGGACAATAACACATTCCTGGACAATAAAAATTACTCCTGGACAATATCACTTACCCTGGACAATAACAATTACTCCTGGACAATAACACTTACTCCTGAACTATAACATTACCACTGGACAATAACACTTATTCCTGTACAATAACACTTACTCCTGTACAATAACACTTACTCTTGGACAATAACACTTACTCCTGGACAATAAATTTACACCTGGACAGTAAAACTTACACCTGTACAATAACACTTACACCTGTACAATAACAATTACACCTGGACAATAACACTTACTCCTGGACAATATCACTTACTTCTGGACTATAACACTCACACCTGTACAATAACACTTACTCCTGGACTATAACACTTACTCCTGACAATAACACTTTCTCTGGACAATAACACTTACTCCTGTACAATAACACTTACTCTGGACAATAACACTTACTCCTGGACAATAACACTTACTCCTGGACAATAACACTTACTCCTGGACAATAACACTTACTCCTGGACAATAAAACTTACTTCTGAACAATAACACTTACTCCTTGACAATAACACTTACTACTGAACGATAAGAATTACCACTGGACCATAACACTTTTTCCTGGACAATAACACTTACTCCTATACAATAACACTCACCCCTGGACAATAACACTTACTCCTGGAAAATAACACTTACTCCTGTACTGTAACACTTACTCCTGGACAATAACACTTACTCCTGGAAAATAAAACTTTCTCTTGGACTATAAAACTTACTCATTTACTATTACACTTACTCCTCGACATTAACACTCCTGGACAGTAACACTTACTCCTGGAAAATAAAACTTACTCCTGGACTATAAAACTTACTCATTTACTATAACACTTACTCCTCGACCATAACACTCCTGGACAATAACACTTATTCCTGGACAATAACACTTATTCCTGGACAATAAAACTTACTCCTGGACAATAACACTTATTCCTTGACAATATCACTTACCCCTGGACAATAACACTTACTTCTGGACAATAACACTTACTACTGTACAATAACACTTACACCTGTACAATAACACATACACCTGTACAATAACACTTACCCCTGTACAATAACACTTACTCCTGGACAATAACACTTACCCCTGGACAATAACACTTACTCTTGGACTATAACACTTACTCCTGGTCTATAACACTTACTCCTGGACTATAACACTTACTACTGTACAATAACACTTTCTCCTGTACAATAACACTTACCCCTGGACAATAACATTTACACCTTGACAATAACACTTACTCCTGGACAATAACACTTTCTCCTGGACAATAACACTTTCACCTGTACAATAACTCTTACTCCTGTACAATTACTTTTATACCTGAACAATAACACTTATTCCTGTACAATAACACTTACACAGGAAACCATAACACTTACTCCCGTACAATAACACTTACTCCTGGAAAATAACACTTACTCCCAAACAATAACACTTACTTCTGTACAATAACACTTACTCCTGGACAATAACACTTATTCCTGGACAATAACACTTACTCCTGGACAATAACACTCCTGTAAAATAACACTTACTCCTGGACAATAACACTTACTCCTGAACGATAACAATTACCACTTGACAATAATACTTATTCCTGGACAATAACACTTACTCCTGGACAATAACACTTACCCCTGGACAATAACACTTACTCCTGGACAATAACACTTACTCCTGGACAATAACACTTACTCCTGTACTGTAACACTTACTCCTGGACAATAACACTTACTCCTGGAAAATAAAACTTTCTCCTGGACTATAAAACTTACTCATTTACTATAACACTTACTCCTCGACAATAACACTCCTGGACAATAACACTTATTCCTGGACAATAACACTTATTCCTGGACAATAAAACTTACTCCTGGACAATAACACTTATTCCTTGACAATATCACTTACTCCTGGACAAAAACACTTATTCCTTGACAATATCACTTACCCCTGGACAATAACACTTACTCCTGGACAATAACACTTACTCCTGAACTATAACAATTAACACTGGACAATAACACTTATTCCTGTACAATAACACTTACTCCTGTACAATAACACTTACTCCTGTACAATAACACTTACTCCTGGACAATAACACTTACTCCTGGACAATAAATTTACACCTGGACAATAAAACTTACACCTATACAATAACACTTACACCTGGTCAATAACACTTACTCCTGGACAATATCACTTACTTCTGGACTATAACACTCACACCTGTACAATAACACTTACTCATGGACAATAACACTTACTCCTGTACAATAACACTTACTCCTGGACTATAACACTTACTCCTCGACAATAAAACTTACTTCTGAACAATAACACTTACTCCTGTACAATAACACTTACTCCTGGACATTAACACTTACTCCTGGACAATAACACTTACTCCTGGACAATAACACTTACTCCTGGACAATAAAACTTACTTCTGAACAATAACACTTACTCCTTGACAATAACACTTACTACTGAACGATAAGAATTACCACTGGACGATAACACTTATTCCTTGACAATAACACTTACTCCTATACAATAACACTCACCCCTGGACAATAAAACTTACTCCTGGAAAATAACACTTACTCCTGGAAATAACACTTACTCCTGTACTGTAACACTTACTCCTGTACTGTAACACTTACTCCTGGACAATAACACTTACTACTGGAAAATAAAACTTACTCTTGGACTATAAAACTTACTCATTTACTATAACACTTACTCCTCGACAATAACACTCCTGGACAATAACACTTACTCCTGGAAAATAAAAATTACTCCTGGACTATAAAACTTACTTCTGAACAATAACACTTACTCCTTGACAATAACACTTACTACTGAACGATAAGAATTACCACTGGACCAAAACACTTATTCCTGGACAATAACACTTACTCCTATACAATAACACTCACCCCTGGACAATAACACTTACTCCTGGAAAATAACACTTACTCCTGGAAATAACACTTACTCCTGTACTGTAACACTTACTCCTGGACAATAACACTTACTCCTGGAAAATAAAACTTACTCTTGGACTATAAAACTTACTCATTTACTATAACACTTACTCCTCGACAATAACACTCCTGGACAATAACACTTACTCCTGGAAAATAAAACTTACTCCTGGACTATAAAACTTACTCATTTACTATAACACTTACTCCTCGACCATAACACTCCTGGACAATAACACTTATTCCTGGACAATAACACTTATTCCTGGACAATAAAACTTACTCCTGGACAATAACACTTATTCCTTGACAATATCACTTACCCCTGGACAATAACACTTACTCCTGGACAATAACACTTACTACTGTACAATAACAATTACACCTGTACAATAACACATACACCTGTACAATAACACTTACTCCTGGACAATAACACTTACCCCTAGACAATAACACTTACTCTTGGACTATAACACTTACTCCTGGACTATAACACTTACTCATGGACTATAACACTTACTCCTGGACAATAACACTTACTCCTGGAGTGTTATTGTCGAGGAGTAAGTGTTATAGTAAATGAGTAAGTTTTATAGTCCAGGAGTAAGTTTTATCTTATCTTATCTGTTTACAGACGCTCCTTCTATACAGAAGATTATTGTGTCCTACGCTTATCTATGGTTTGTGTTTAGTCCTGCATTTTTATTAGAGATTTAAATGTTGATAAAGTGTTGGTTTTCCTGGATTCTTCAGGCAACCCATTCCACGCCCGAATTCCGGACGGGAAGAAGGAAAACTTGTATGTGTTTGTTCTTGCATTACGGAATAAGAAAGGTGTTTTTATCCTTATGTCTATCTGAGGGTTGTATTAAGTTATCTTTGTGTTGTATTTCTAAATTAGAATTAATTGCTTTATGTATGATTACTACTTTGCTCTTGGTTCTTCTATCCTCTAGTGTTTCAAGGTTTAATGATTTAACTAATGGTGTTACTCTTGTCAGTTTCGAATATTCTCCAGTAATGAATCTGGCAGCTCTTTTTTGAATTTGTTCTAGTTTATCAATGTTTTCTTTGGTGGATGGGTCCCATACAGAAGATGCATATTCTAGTACAGGTCTCACCAAAGTGAGGTAGCATTTTAGTTTTATATCTCTATTACATTTGTTAAAGTTCCTTTTTATAAAGCCTAAGGTTTTGTTTGATTTTTTAATAACTTCATTGACATGGGGATTCCATGATAGTTTCTCATTTATTAAGACTCCTAAGTATTTTGCATCTTTAGTTTGGGTCAGTTCTTTTCCATGAATGTAATATTTTGAATTTATTTGTTTCTTTTTCTTTGTTACTCTTAACAGTTGACACTTTTCTGGGTGGAAAGACATACTCCAGTTAGTTTCCCATTTTATCAATTCATCTAAGTCTTTTTGTAAAATTTTGCTATCTTGTTCTGATTTAATTGTTCTATAGATTATACAATCATCAGCAAATAACCTAACTTTTGTACCTGTTGAGTTGTTGTTGGGTAAATCATTTATATAAATTAAAAAGAGTAAGGGACCTAGCACAGTTCCTTGTGGAACTCCTGAGTTAACCTTTATTGGTGCAGATTTAGATCCATTAATTATTACAGTTTGCTCCCTGCCCAAAAGGAAGTCTTGGATCCAGTGATGTAATCTTTTTTATCTTGGCTTTCTTTTATTTTATTAAAGTTTATGTTCACGATTTAAAAATTTGCTTATTAACAACTAGGAATTTGCCGCCGCAATTTTTACAACAGGGGCGGCAAATTTTAAGAATCAATGAATTAATCACCACATCCGTATCACGTTCTCATACTAATTTAGCCTCTGTTTTTTTAAAATTACAGTAGTATTAGTATCAGAAGAATTTATATCCAAAAAGGAGTTTGAAGTTTTGTCAGTTAAAACCTTCATATGATGTTGGATAGTTCATTTATTTCTTTTATTTAATTTCGATTTTTAAAAAACGTCTCTTTCTTTTAATTTTTTTATTTTTAAGAAACTAATTAACGACTAGTAATTTGCCGCCCCTGGAAAAGTGCCGCCCGGGGCATTTGCCACTGTGAAAACTTCTGTCACTTTTGATGGGTAATACACTAGTAAATATATAATCAATTAATTAATTAATTTACTTTAAGTTGACTTAAGATTTTAAAATAGCGTTAACAAAAAAACTAACAAATAAAATAATTTTTTTTGAGTTTACACTGAGAATAACTTCCATTTTAAACCATTAGAAACTGTCCAAATATGTTCGATACATTTACACTTCACGAGCATCCAGTTCTGACTTTCTTTCGATTTGCAGTTATTCACCTTGTTTTTTGTTGTTGTTTTTTTTTAAGTACTTAACAAAGGGACGCAAGGCTCTGTAATATTTGTCTATCGTGAAGGTATCGTCTGCTAACATAAAATTAATCACATTCGGCAGTCTTGGCGGTGTAACATCCCGACAGGACCAATAACTCGAACACAATTCCAGCCCCAGCTCACCAGGGGGCGCCTTAATTTGTCATCTGGATATATTAAACTGCGCGCTTACCACGGCAAGGGAGACCATTCCAGCCCGTCACGTGATAGACTCACGCCGGGCGGCCAATGGGTATAAAATCCCCGTGTTGATTAGCCGGAGCTATCGAGCTATCTAAGGTACGATACAGCTGATTGGTTAAAAGCTCTCACGTGACAACTCGTGCAGATGTTTCGTCATTAGTTTAAAAATAATATTAACATTCTCTTTGCGTGTTTCGGGGGGGGGGAGGGGGTGGGGGTAAAAAAAAGGGGTAGGAATGAATAATAGAAATAAGGGAATAATAGAAGTTAAACAATTTTATTAAATTCAATGAATAAAAAAATTACACGTGAAAAGAGATAAAGTGATAACTGTTTTGAAATTTTCCTAATTATAAATTAAAACTTGAGGCCTAGCGTGGCGTGGGGGATGGGGAAAATGGCCTGTGGGCCTTGGGGCAATTTCTTAGGGGTGGCTGATTCATCGTCATTGATCAGGGTAAAATAGCTTTTTTTCTTAATTAAAATAAATTCAAGAATAATTATAAAATATTTCATTCAAACATAAACAAATCTTTCAAAAAAATATTTTGAAAAAAAAATGAAGGGCTTACATCAAAATTTAATATAATTTAAAGCAAGCTTAGAGCTGATTGAATAAATATGCAGATGTCAAACGTATGTTAATCCTGCTGTCATGCCTGGTAATCATTCGGGACTTTAAGAAAGACAAAATACATCAATCTTAATGGCGACTTTGTAACTTACTCAAACAATTCATTAAACCTGGTTTGGTTACAAGTTGCTTCAATTGAAACGAACTCAGTAACTTTTTTTTTATTGTGTGGGTACGTTAAAAAATGTGTGCAATCTTTTCCATGTCCAACAGCCCATGGGAAGTTCTAATTGCCGCCACAGGCGAAACATTAAACATACTTTAGGATACGCAATGGGGTACGAGAACTGGCAATAAATATACAACGCGCCACCCCAATTATTACAAAATTACTTTGACCGCTGCAGAAAAACAGAGTTTGGCGCATGAAAATTTAAACACGTTAAGAGTTCGAGAATACTAATCTTTTTCTTTAGTATGTTGTTTATTTATTTATTTATTTTATTAAATGCATGCGCCTCAATAAACCTTTATTCCGTGCCTTCAATCTTGTCCGAAAGGGACACAATGTATTTGGTTGCTTTCCAACTGCGAATTACAGAGAAACTAATTGAACTGGTAGATGATGCTTTGAGTGATGGTAATATTTGGATTGAGGACCTTGGCGTTTTAACGGAATGTCACGAACGGAAAACGATGGAAGTGAAGATGCAGACTTGTCACATGAAAACGAGCTGAGAAGAAGATGGGTGTATTCTTCATTAGATGAGGTTGTTGGGGAAGTTCATGAGAGGCTTTCACAAATACAGACTTTATAAGTTCATGACAGGCTTTCACAAATACAGACTTTATAAGTTAATGACAGACTTTCACAAATACAGACTGTATAGGTCAGAAATGATTTACTTATATACCAGCTAATCTACACTGGACTTTGATGACCATAACTTCAAATTAGAGCACGTATCTCTTGTGTCATTGACACACCAGGTCTTTTGTTGAACTCACGGCAAGTAGACATAAAGTAATGAATACAAGCCAACTTGATTTTATTCAATTAAAAGTTTATCTCGCTATTTATACTTCCAATTACCCTGCCTAATATGATATTACCTCAAATATTCTTTACATGCGTATTGCCGGCTGGGAGAGAAGCTGCTCTATATTTAAGGCAATCGAAAATAATTGTTGATTAGAATTAGAGTTAGTTGAGAATCGATGTTTTGGCTGTTGAGCATAACATGACTGAAAACATTGGTATTGACGTCGCTGTCAAAGATTTTGACATGAGAAGAACAGAGAATTTAAAATTTAAATTTTAAAAAATTGAAAGCTCTACAATTTGTAATTCTTTCAGAACAATTTATACATGTTGTTATTGATATTTTCGAATAAAAAATCACCTTTTCCTTTATGATAACATTTCATTTTATTGTGGGCGGCAAGCTTGGCATCTGCCACCGGTGGCAGATATCCACGATACGCCGTTGACATTAACATCAATTTTTTAATTCTTATGATAATTAGTTATTAATTTTAACTGAAGACTTTTTAACTTTAATGAGAGAGTATCTTTGCTCTATATATTACGCCAACGCATACATATTTCATTGTGCTATACCGCTGTTAATAATAGTATTAATTAGACCTTATTTTAAATTTACTTTAACTTGATAACTAGGATTGCTAACTGGTTGCATCGCTCGAGAAATTAATAAATACTAGATACGACTCGCGGCGTAGCATACGCCGCAGACTTGCTCACAGGAAGTACAAATAATGGGGGAAAGGAACAGACACAAACAGCAGCACGAAGAAATGAAAACAACGCGAGTAAACGTCGGGGGGACCACCGACGCATTGTTGGTCTCGAGACAAGTGCACTGCGGTTGTTGTTACCTGCCTTCCACCCTGCACCACCCTCGCTTGCCAACCATAAACTGTGATTGGCCGACCATAGCGAGGGTCATTCGTCATGCTTATTCCTCTCTTTTCTTACTTATATCTCGTGTAATTGTTTGTTTTTTCCCTTTCTTTTTATTTTACAAAAGCATTTTATGATATAGTATGTCTTAAGAATTTAAATACAATTTTATTACTTATGTACTTTATGTTTATTGTACTGTTGAAGGCATTAGTCGAAACGTTTACTGTCCTATAAGTTTAATTAAAAAAGCTCAAATTTATTGTTTTCATTACACAATGTTTGTGTATTTTGTATTTTGCTTATTTGCTCGCGTCTTGTGCTTGTGCCAATTTCTGGCGAATTATATATATAGATAGGATAGTTACAGAACACACATATATATATATATATTTTTTTATTTAAATTTTTTAAAAACCTTAGTGAATGTAAGATATTTTTATATTTAAGATTAATTTCAAAACCGATTTCAACCTTGCTGTGGTACATTTATTATATCTGCGTCAATATATATATATTTTTAAAACGATGTGTAGAGAAAAGATAATGAAAAACACAATAGGCCATAAATTAAAAGCATACTTACATAGCTTGGTGCATTAATGTGTATTACACATTTACATATGTTGATATGTTGTTAGGACATGTTCATCATAGTAGATCATGGGCGTAGAAAGAACTATTACATTGGGGAGCACTTTTTTTTTCTGTTGCTGATAGGTGACATAGTTGCCCGTAAAATGGGGCTTTAAGTTTGTACCACCCAAAAGGGGCGCAATCCATGATTACACCGTTGTTCTTCATCTTATAATTTTTTATAAAATTATATGAACAATGAAACTCTTTTATTGAAATAGTCTTCATGTGTGGAGACATCTAGATTAATTCTGGATATTTTATGTACGGTTTATAGCCGGAAATATGCTTTAGAAATAAAAACATTTAAAATAAGCGCTGAAATAGCTCAAATATATAATATATATTAATGAATTTAATAAATTAAGAATGTAAGATTAAAATTCGCTGCTAAATAATATACGTACCAAACTGCATAAAAATCACGACTGCCCTAAATTATTTCTATTACAAATTAAATTTTAAGAGCATTATTTTATTAAAATCTATTTCACAAGTGATTTCATCAAGCAAAGGTTGGTACTGCTCTATTCGAAGTGTGCCTAGTGTGTGTACTGCTCTATTCGAAGTGTGCCTAGTGTGTGTACTGCTCTATTCGAAGTGTGCCTAGTGTGTGTACTGCTCTATTCGAAGTGTGCCTAGTGTGTGTACTGCTCTATTCGAAGTGTGCCTAGTGTGTGTACTGCTCTATTCGAAGTGTGCCTAGTGTGTCATTGAAAACATATGGATGGATTTTTTTTCTTTTGATAAATTTCTTACAAGCTGTTTCTGGGAACGAAAAACACATAACTGTAGACGTGCACACATAGCCACACATAGCCACACACATAGCCACACACATACACACACATAGCCACACACATAGCCACACACACACACACATATACACACACATGACCACACACATAGCCACACACATACACACACATAGCCGCACACATAGCCACACACATACACACATAGCCACACACATAGCCACACACATAGCCACACACATACACACACATAGCCACACACATAGCCACACACATAGCCACACACATAGCCACACACATAGCCACACACATAGCCACACACATAGCCACACACATAGCCACACACATAGCCACACACATAGCCAGCCACATACACACACATAGCCAGCCACATACACACACATAGCCAGCCACATACACACACATAGCCAGCCACATACACACACATAGCCAGCCACATACACACACATAGCGAGCCACAAACACACACATAGCCAGCCACATACACACACATAGCCAGCCACAAACAATTGTTTCCAAAAGCAATTAACCACCTTTTAAACTGTCCATACTATCTAACGGAGCTCTATTCTAGACAACTCTATTCTAGTCAACTATATCCTAGTCAACTCTATTCTAGTCAACTCTATTCTAGTCAACTCTATTCTAGTCAACTCTATTCTAGTCAACTCTATTCTAGTCAACTCTATTCTAGTCAACTCTATTCTAGTCAACTCTATTCTAGTCAACTCTATTCTAGTCAACTCTATTCTAGTCAACTCTATTCTAGTCAACTCTATTCTAGTCAACTCTATTCTAGTCAACTCTATTCTAGTCAACTCATCCATAATGCAAAGATGGCGGAATAAACTATAAGCTTTGGCACCAGAAGTAGATTCATGAGAAGATAAAGAACTACTGACAATAATAAAATAACACATTGACAAATGCGAGGATAATATAACATACATGTACAATATGATATAAAAAATATAATTTAAAAAAAAATAATGAAATAAAAGGAAACTATAAAAGAAACAAATTAAAATATGCACAAAAAAGAGACAGATCCTCAGTATGTGACCACGTAGATGTCTGTGATATGGCCGACCGTATGTTGGACAGATTCACTGTCTCTGAAATCTCTTGGAATCTCTCCGCCTCCCCGAGAATTAGAGATCGGAAAGGGGTATGAAAAGGGGAAACCACTACGTTTTTTCCCCTTCTTTTTAAGAGCAGATAATCAGAAAGGGGGTTGCGGGTATACAGGAGGGTATTTAAACGCCTTTCAGCCGTACATGAAGACGGCCGCATTGTAGTCCCCGCTTTGGTCGGGTCGCCATTCTTTTGATGAGACCGACATGCGATACCTCCGTCGGAGAGCTGCGGTACACGAGACGGACCGTAACATAGGCAAGTTATGATATGATGAGGAGCCCCAAGTACAATAGGAGTAGGGGGACACTGCGGCTCGGGGACGAGGTGGGACGGTGGGGCCGGAGTGCTCATGGTATGGGATTACATGGGCGTCCCCCCCCACTTGCCGGGACTGGGAGGTTTGGATCATCATAAAAAGTTGGCTGTCGTAAAAACAGTATAAGGACCAGGGACGTTCTAGCCGGGAAAAAGGACCCAAGTCTTTTGTCGGTGAATACAGAAGTGATATGAGAGGGGAGGGGGTGAACATGGAGTGACGTAGAGGAGTAGAACGCAACCAATGAAGTGGCGGTGTTGTAGTTGGTGTTGTTACATATTCTCTGCCGCACCCGACCTCGTTGTTGTTGTTGTTGTTGTTGTTGTTGTTGTTCGTCCTACGTTGTCGACTATGACCACTCTCATCATATTAGTCCAGTGCATGGGGTGTATGGGGTGTCTACGGGAGGAGTAGCACCTCTGGATGGGGAGCAGTCTTACTCTGTCCCCGTGGTACCTCGTTGTTGTTGTTAGTCCTACGTTGTCGACTATGACCACTCTCATCATATTAGTCCAGTGCATGGGGTGTATGGGGTGTCTACGGGAAAGGTAGCACCTCTGGATGGGGAGCAGTCTTACTCTGACCCCGTGGTTCGTTGTTGTTGTTGTTTGTATTGGTAGTTGTTGCTATTGTTGCATATTCTCCCCCGCATCCAGCCAGCCTTTAGCAACCCTTCTCGTGGTGTGTTGTTAAAGCAACCCATCTCGTGGTGTATTGTTGAATCAACCCATCTCGTGGTGTGTTGTAGTTCCTCTTGTGTCCTTGAAGGAAAGGTTTAATCTCATCCATCAGATATGTTTATATTTTTAAGCTAATTTGTAATCTACTCTTTGAGGGGGGAAAAAAAGAATTCCAAAAAAGTAAAAACTTCCACAGGTTTCCGAGAAGAAGGAGCGCTTGGCTATTTCTAGAACAACTTTCCAACAAACAACCCTGCAATGAGGTGACGATGAATGGTTTCTCTTGTCATGACAATTTTTTGGAATCTTTCATTTTTTAAATTTAATCTCACTCCAACCTTAGGAAATACGCCTCCGCCCCCGCCCCCGCTCCCCTTCTCCCCGTCCATACTCCCATAAATCGCCGTCACTCAAAATCTCAAGTCTTTACTCAGGATAAAGTTTTTTTCCATCTCAAATCTAATGCCGTCCGTTCTTGTGAACAATCTTCAAAATAAAGCATGAGTCTGGAGGTATAGAAGAACTCGGCTGTTGAAAGCTGTGCATGGTTTTTGCGGCGTGTGTGTGTTTTTTCACGGTCCTAATCGCTGTTGGCCAGGAATTCTAGATTTCAAGTTTCTGTTGATACATATTCCCGTCTCCAAGCTTTGCTTCAACTTTGTTCCGTCCGGATATATTGGGTCATTCTGACATCATTTAGTTCATTGGTTTCTTAAAATATCTTGATGTCAAATTTAGGATTGAGGAATGTTAATGTGGGGACAAACAGCAAAATTCAACTCGTTTTACAAAGTTAAACAGTTTATGGTTGTATCAAGACGTTCTCTAAAGGTACGTCATAGGTCGTGTGTCTCATTGAGAGAGTCTTTGGACATGAAACTGTCTGCAATAGGCCTGGTCATGAGTCATAATATGGCGGAGAGCTATTAATAGAAATATTGGGGCTATATTTATCTTTTTCAAGGACAGATTTCATAAAAATTTAATAAAAGATACGAGTCAATATGTAAATGTAGGTATATTGAGAAGGATGTATTTTGTCAGCTATTTGTTAATTCTTCGTTAATTTAAGACATCAAATTGGACTTGAAAAAGGAAAAAAAGTTTCGTAATTTTAATATGCTAACAATTTTGAGAACATAGTGATTCGACTGTATTTATGCTTCAAAACATTGTTCCGCTAAAATGTAATCTAAAAATAGAACATTACTCGTTGAGCTATGACGTTTTTCGGCTTTAGAAATGACCAACTGACCAACCCTATAGCAGTCGCATGGTTACACAACAGTTACCTCCAAAATTTACATCGACATTTCGGCCACCATAAGCATTTTCCGACACTATGGTTACTTATGTATGTTATTGCAACATTTTGGCTATAACAAGTATTATTCCAACACCTTGACTACCCTGCGGTATCATTCCGAAACTATCGATATCTTAATTACTATTCAAACACAATGGCTATCTGAAGAATTATCAGAGAACATAGTTACCTTAAGTATTATACTGTTAAGTCTATCTTTCCTACACTATGACTATCATAAGTATTATTCCAACACTTTGTCTATCTTACGTATTTTCCGACACTATGGCTATCTTAAGTATTATACGGACTCTTTGGCTACCTTAAGTATTATTCCGACACTATGGCTACCTTAAGTATTATTCCGAAAGTAAGGGTACCTTAAGGGTTATTCCAACAATATGGCTACCTTTAGCATTATTCCGACAATATGGCTACCCAAATCTTATTTGACACCACGGCTAGTCTAAATATTTCCAGCGCCACTTGAGTTCGTGCGTGAGCAGTAGCGATAACACACGTGGTCGAAAACAGCGAGTCGGTAATCCACACCCTCTCCCACCCCCACCCACCCTCCCACACCTCCCTGGCACCCTCACTCCCTCCCGCCCCCACCAACCCTCCCACACCTCCATGGCACCCTCACTCCCTCCCGCCCTCATCAGTCCAGGAGGCTCGTCAAAGAATGCCATTGTTTGTTAATGTCTTCCCCTAAGGCTGGTGTTGTGACGAGTTAACAACTGCCAAGTGGGGGCTGACGAGGGATGCTGCCAACTGGTCATTGTGTACACCCAGCACTCGGACGTTTGGTGCTGGACGGTCAGATCCATGGGAACCGATGGACAGAGCTGCCAGATTTCAGAGGGCCCCGGTGCCAGATTGGCAAGGAACGATCGCATGTCGTTGCTGTATGTTGTAGATTGAGGGCCGGGCAGTGGGGAACGTTAGAAATGCATGTCGGGATATCATGGGTGTCAGGATAATTATCACTGTAAACATCGACATGAGAACCGCTGACTCCTCAACATCTCACAACGTTGGCAAATAACGGCTTCTTGGGGCTCGAACGTGCGTAATGTAAACTCTCAACTGTCGCACCGAAACAGGGGCGTTTCAATGGCGCAGTTGTTTCCCTTTTCTAATGTGTTTTCTAGATAAATATTAGCGGAGTTATTTATTTACACAAGGGCTTTTTTTTTAATACGGACACAGAAATAGCCTTTAAAAATAAAGATCATTTATATTAAACAATGTGGGAGCGGTTTTTTGCTTGGGGAGTGTGTGTGTGTGGGGGGGGGGATGTCAGATTCTTTTTCTGTCTCCACAAAATATTGACGAAATTGCTTAGTGCAAACATGAATGGAAACTATGTCTAAACATGCCATAAACCTATCAGGTCGAGATCATGGGAATAGTGTTCTCATAGGTCTAAGACTAAAAAAGGTCTAAGACTAAAAAGACCCGTGACTAACTAGGAGCACATATTCCGCCCAACAACCTCCATAACTTACTATCTACTCAAGTTATTTAACAAAACATCCGCAGTCAGGTGATCCCATAGAGCGATACCCCTTCCACCCTCAAGGGGCGCCGCCACCCTCATTTCTGAAACCTTAGAAATAAGCTAATATTTATGTCCCCACAATTTGTACACTGCCTATTTATGTGATCAACATTCAAAGTTCATTTAAACATGAAACATGTAAAGCCGCCGAATCAAACATTTCAATTAACCTCTTTTAGAAATAAAAAGTTATCAGAAATGATATATGTGTTTATAGTACGTCGTTTGTGATATTTATTAAATCCTAATACAATCAAACACACTTGGGTTATTTATTGATCATTCTAGAATCATTCAGTCATGATGGTAAATATATCACATATGATGTCATGATGGTAAATATATTACATAGGATGTCATGATGGTAACTATATCACATAGGATGTATTGATGGTAACTATATTACATAGGATGTCATGATGGTAAATATATCACATTAGATGTCATGATGGTAAATATATCACATAGGATGTCATGATGGTAAATATATCACATAGGATGTCATGATGGTAAATATATCACATAGGATGTCATGATGGTAAATATATCACACAGGATGTCATGATGGTAAATATATCACATAGGATGTCATGGTGGTAAATATATCACATAGGATGTCATGATGGTAAATATATCACATAGGATGTCATTATGGTAAATATATCACATATGATGTCATGATGGTAAATATATCACATAGGATGTCATGGTGGTAAATATATCACATAGGATGTCATGGTGGTAAATATATAACACAGGATGTCATGACGGTAAATATATCACATAGGATGTCATGATGGTAAATATATCACATAGGATGTCATGATGGTTAATATATCACATAGGATGTCATGATGAAAAATATAACACATAGGATGTCATGATGGTAAATATATCACATAGGATGTCATGATGGTAAATATATCACATAGATGTCAGGATGGTAAATATATCACATAGGATGTCATGATGGTAAATATATCACATAGGATGGCATGATGGTAAATATATTACATAGGATTTCATGATGGTAAATATATCACACACGATGTCATGATGGTAAATATATCACATATGATGTCATGATGGTAAATATATCACATAGGATGTCATGGTGGTAAATATATAACACACGATGTCATGATGGTAAATATATCACATAGGATGTCGTGATGGTAAATATATCACATATGATGTCATGAGGGTAAATATATCACATAGGATGTCATCATGGTAAATATATCACATATGATGTCATAATGGTAAATATATGATATAGGATGTCATGATGGTAAATATATAGCACATGATGTCATGATGGTAAATATATGACATAGGATGTCATGATGGTAAATATATCACATAGGATGTCATAATGGTAAATATATCACATAGGATGTCATAATGGTAAATATATATCACATAGATGTCATGATGGTAAATATATCACATAGGATGTCGTGATGGTAAATAGATCACATATGATGTCATGATGGTAAATATATCACATAGGATGTCATGATAGTAAATATATCACATAGGATGTCATAATGGTAAATATATGATATAGGATGTCATGATGGTAAATATATCACATAGGATGTCATGATGGTAAATATATCACAGAGGATGTCATGATGGTAAATATATCACATAGGATGTCATGATGGTAAATATATAACACATGATGTCATGACGGTAAATATATCACATAGAATGTCATGATGGTAAATATATATCATAGGATATCATGATGGTAAAAATATAGCACATGATGTCATGATGGTAAATATATGACATAGGATGTCATGATGGTAAATATATCACATAGGATGTCATAATGGTAAATATATCACATAGGATGTCATAATGGTAAATATATCACATAGATGTCATGATGGTAAATATATCACATAGGATATCGTGATGGTAAATAGATCACATATGATGTCATGATGGTAAATATATCACATAGGATGTCATGATAGTAAATATATCACATAGGATGTCATAATGGTAAATATATCACATAGAATGTCATGATGGTAAATATATCACATAGGATGTCATGATGGTAAATATATCACAGAGGATGTCATAATGGTAAATATATCACATAGGATGTCATGATGGTAAATATATAACACATGATGGTAAATATATCACATAGGATGTCGTGATGGTAAATATATCACATATGATGTCATGAGGGTAAATATATCACATAGGATGTCATGATGGTAAATATATCTCATAGGATGTCATAATGGTAAATATATGATATAGGATGTCATGATGGTAAATATATAACGCATGATGTCATGATTGTAAATATATGACATAGGATGTCATGATGGTAAATATATCACATAGGATGTCATTTAACTCAGGGCTCTTTAACTATTTTATCAATTTTTCAACTTTAAATGGAATTCATTGATTTTTTATCTTGACAGAAAATTTTGTTTTCCTTGTTTCGAGATTACTATGTGGACCCTCAAAGTTTTAGTTGAGCCAACAACAATATGGCAAGACTATTATAGGGTCCCTTTTCTCAACGGTTTATTGAATTAAGAAAGTTATCAAGGCCATTTGTTTTAAGTCAGAGAGACCAATTAAATGTGAGAATAGTAGGTCAACTACTGAAGAAACAGATCAAATGTAAGATGGGAAGTAGCCAATGTAAGATGGGGAGTAGCTGACGTAAGATGGGGAGTAGCCGATGTAAGATGTGGAGTAGCCAATGTAAGATGGGGAGTAGCCAATGTAAGATTGGGAGTAGCCAATGTGAGATGTGGAGTAGCCGACGTAAGATGGGGAGTAGCCAATGTAAAATGGGGAGAAGCCAATGTAAGATGGGGAGTAGCCAATGTAAGATGGGGAGTAGCTGACTTAAGATGGGGAGTAGCTGGCGTAAGATGGGGAGTGGCCAATGTAAGATGGGGAGTAGCCAATGTAAGATGGGGAGTAGCCAATGTAAGATGGGGAGTAGCCGACGTAAGATGGGGAGTAGCTGACTTAAGATGAGGAGTAGCTGGCGTAAGATGGGGAGTAGCCAATGTAAGATGGGGAGTAGCCAATGTAAGATGGGGAGTAGCCAATGCAAGATGGGGAGTAGCCAATGTAAGATGGGGAGTAGCTGACGTAAGATGGGGAGTAGCCAATGTAAGATGGGGAGTAGCGAATGTAAGATGGGGGGTAGCCAATGTAAGATGGGGAGTAGCTGACGTAAGATGGGGAGAAGCCGACGTAAGATGGGGAGTAGCTGGCGTAAGATGGGGAGTGGCCATTGTAAGATGGGATGTAGCTGACGTAAGATGGGGAGTAGCCATTGTAAGATGGGGAGTAGCCAATGTAAGATGGGGGGTAGCCAATGTAAGATGGGGATTAGCTGACGAAAGATGTGGAGTAGCCGATGTAAGATGGGGAGTAGCCAATGTAAAATGGGGAGTAACCAATGTAAGATGTGGAGTAGCCGACGTAAGATGGGGAGTAGCCAATGTAAGATGGGGAGTAGCTGACGTAAGATGGGGAGTAGCTGACGTAAGATGGGGAGTAGCCAATGTAAGATGGGGAGTAGCCAATGTAAGATGGGGAGTAGCCGACGTAAGATGGGGAGTAGCAAATGTAAGATGGGGAGTAGCTGACGTAAGATGGGGAGTAGCTGACGTAAGATGGGGAGTAGCCAATGTAAGATGGGGAGTAGCTGACATAACATGGGGAGTAGCCGACGTAAGATGGGGAGTAGCCAATGTAAGATGGGGAGTAGCTGACGTAAGATGTGGAGTAGCCAATGTAAGATGGGAAGTAGCCAATGTAAGATGGGGAGTAGCCAATGTAAGATGGGGAGTAGCCAAAGTAAGATGGGGAATAGCCAATGTAAGATGGGGAGTAGCCAATGTAAGGTGGGATGTAGCTGACGTAAGATGGGGAGTAGCCATTGTAAGATGGGGAGTAGCCAATGTAAGATGGGGGGTAGCCAATGTAAGATGGGGATTAGCTGACGAAAGATGTGGAGTAGCCGATGTAAGATGGGGAGTAGCCAATGTAAAATGGGGAGTAACCAATGTAAGATGTGGAGTAGCCGACGTAAGATGGGGAGTAGCCAATGTAAGATGGGGAGTAACTGACGTAAGATGGGGAGTAGCTGACGTAAGATGGGGAGTAGCCAATGTAAGATGGGGAGAAGCCAATGTAAGATGGGGAGTAGCCGACGTAAGATGGGGAGTAGCCAATGTAAGGTGGGGAGTAGCTGACGTAAGATGGGGAGTAGCTGACGTAAGATGGGGAGTAGCCAATGTAAGATGGGGAGTAGCTGACGTAACATGGGGAGTAGCCGACGTAAGATGGGGAGTAGCCAATGTAAGATGGGGAGTAGCTGACGTAAGATGTGGAGTAGCCAATGTAAGATGGGGAGTAGCCAATGTAAGATGGGGAGTAGCCAATGTAAGATGGGGAGTAGCCAATGTAAGATGGGGAGTAGCCGACGTAAGATGCGGAGTAGCTAATGTAATATGGGGAGTAGCTGACGTAAGATGGGGAGTAGCTGACGTAAGATGGGGAGTAGCCGATGTAAGATGGGTAGTAGCCAATGTAAGATGGGGAGTAGCCAATGTAAGATGGGGAGTAGCTGACGTAAGATGGGGAGTAGCCGATGTAAGATGGGGAGTAGCAAATGTAAGATGGGGAGTAGCCAATGTAAGATGGGGAGTAGCCAATGTAAGATGGGGAGTAGCTGACGTAAGATAGGGAGTAGCTGACGTAAGATGGGGAATAGCTGACGTAAGATAGGGAGTAGCCACTGTAAGATGGGGAGTAGCCAATGTAAGATGGGGAGTAGCCAAAGTAAGATGGGGAGTAGCTGACGTAAGATGGGGAGTAGCTGACGTAAGATGGGAAGTAGCCGATGTAAGATGGGTAGTAGCCAATGTAAGATGGGGAGTAGCCAATGTAAGATGGGGAGTAGCTGACGTAAGATGGGGAGTAGCCGATGTAAGATGGGGAATTGCAAATGTAAGATGGGGAGTAGCCAATGTAAGATGGGGAGTAGCCAATGTAAGATGGGTAGTAGCTGACGTAAGATAGGGAGTAGCTGACGTAAGATGGGGAGTAGCTGACGTAAGATAGGGAGTAGCCACTGTAAGATGGGGAGTAGCCAATGTAAGATGGGGAGTAGCCAAAGTAAGATGGGGAGTAGCTGACGTAAGATGGGGAGTAGCTGACGTAAGATGGGGAGTAGCCAATGTAAGATGGGGAGTAGCCAATGTAAGATGGGGAGTAGCCAATGTAAGATGGGGAGTAGCCAATGTAAGATGGGGAGTAGCCGACGTAAGATGGGGAGTAGCTGACTTAAGATGAGGAGTAGCTGGCGTAAGATGGGGAGTAGCCAATGTAAGATGGGGAGTAGCCAATGTAAGATGGGGAGTAGCTGACTTAAGATGGGGTGTAGCTGGCGTAAGATGGGGAGTAGCCAATGTAATATGGGGAGTAGCCAATGTAAGATGGGGAGTAGCCAATGCAAGATGGGGAATAGCCAATGTAAGATGGGGAGTAGCTGACGTAAGATGGGGAGTAGCCAATGTAAGATGGGGAGTAGCGAATGTAAGATGGGGGGTAGCCAATGTAAGATGGGGAGTAGCTGACGTAAGATGGGGAGAAGCCGACGTAAGATGGGGAGTAGCTGGCGTAAGATGGGGAGTGGCCATTGTAAGATGGGATGTAGCTGACGTAAGATGGGGAGTAGCCATTGTAAGATGGGGAGTAGCCAATGTAAGATGGGGGGTAGCCAATGTAAGATGGGGATTAGCTGACGAAAGATGTGGAGTAGCCGATGTAAGATGGGGAGTAGCCAATGTAAAATGGGGAGTAACCAATGTAAGATGTGGAGTAGCCGACGTAAGATGGGGAGTAGCCAATGTAAGATGGGGAGTAGCTGACGTAAGATGGGGAGTAGCTGACGTAAGATGGGGAGTAGCCAATGTAAGATGGGGAGTAGCCAATGTAAGATGGGGAGTAGCCGACGTAAGATGGGGAGTAGCAAATGTAAGATGGGGAGTAGCTGACGTAAGATGGGGAGTAGCTGACGTAAGATGGGGAGTAGCCAATGTAAGATGGGGAGTAGCTGACATAACATGGGGAGTAGCCGACGTAAGATGGGGAGTAGCCAATGTAAGATGGGGAGTAGCTGACGTAAGATGTGGAGTAGCCAATGTAAGATGGGAAGTAGCCAATGTAAGATGGGGAGTAGCCAATGTAAGATGGGGAGTAGCCAATGTAAGATGGGGAATAGCCAATGTAAGATGGGGAGTAGCCAATGTAAGGTGGGATGTAGCTGACGTAAGATGGGGAGTAGCCATTGTAAGATGGGGAGTAGCCAATGTAAGATGGGGGGTAGCCAATGTAAGATGGGGATTAGCTGACGAAAGATGTGGAGTAGCCGATGTAAGATGGGGAGTAGCCAATGTAAAATGGGGAGTAACCAATGTAAGATGTGGAGTAGCCGACGTAAGATGGGGAGTAGCCAATGTAAGATGGGGAGTAGCTGACGTAAGATGGGGAGTAGCTGACGTAAGATGGGGAGTAGCCAATGTAAGATGGGGAGTAGCCAATGTAAGATGGGGAGTAGCCGACGTAAGATGGGGAGTAGCAAATGTAAGATGGGGAGTAGCTGACGTAAGATGGGGAGTAGCTGACGTAAGATGGGGAGTAGCCAATGTAAGATGGGGAGAAGCCAATGTAAGATGGGGAGTAGCCGACGTAAGATGGGGAGTAGCCAATGTAAGGTGGGGAGTAGCTGACGTAAGATGGGGAGTAGCTGACGTAAGATGGGGAGTAGCCAATGTAAGATGGGGAGTAGCTGACGTAACATGGGGAGTAGCCGACGTAAGATGGGGAGTAGCCAATGTAAGATGGGGAGTAGCTGACGTAAGATGTGGAGTAGCCAATGTAAGATGGGGAGTAGCCAATGTAAGATGGGGAGTAGCCAATGTAAGATGGGGAGTAGCCAATGTAAGATGGGGAGTAGCCGACGTAAGATGCGGAGTAGCTAATGTAATATGGGGAGTAGCTGACGTAAGATGGGGAGTAGCTGACGTAAGATGGGGAGTAGCCGATGTAAGATGGGTAGTAGCCAATGTAAGATGGGGAGTAGCCAATGTAAGATGGGGAGTAGCTTACGTAAGATGGGGAGTAGCCGATGTAAGATGGGGAGTAGCAAATGTAAGATGGGGAGTAGCCAATGTAAGATGGGGAGTAGCCAATGTAAGATGGGGAGTAGCTGACGTAAGATAGGGAGTAGCTGACGTAAGATGGGGAGTAGCTGACGTAAGATAGGGAGTAGCCACTGTAAGATGGGGAGTAGCCAATGTAAGATGGGGAGTAGCCAAAGTAAGATGGGGAGTAGCTGACGTAAGATGGGGAGTAGCTGACGTAAGATGGGAAGTAGCCGATGTAAGATGGGTAGTAGCCAATGTAAGATTGGGAGTAGCCAATGTAAGATGGGGAGTAGCTGACGTAAGATGGGGAGTAGCCGATGTAAGATGGGGAATTGCAAATGTAAGATGGGGAGTAGCCAATGTAAGATGGGGAGTAGCCAATGTAAGATGGGGAGTAGCTGACGTAAGATAGGGATTAGCTGACGTAAGATGGGGAGTAGCTGACGTAAGATAGGGAGTAGCCACTGTAAGATGGGGAGTAGCCAATGTAAGATGGGGAGTAGCCAAAGTAAGATTGGGAGTAGCTGACGTAAGATGGGGAGTAGCTGACGTAAGATGGGGAGTAGCCAATGTAAGATGGGGAGTAGCCAATGTAAGATGGGGAGTAGCCAATGTAAGATGGGGAGTAGCCAATGTAAGACGGGGAGTGGCTAATGTAAGATGGGGTGTAGCTGACGTAAGATGGGGAGTAGCCAATGTAAGATGGGGAGTAGCTGACGTAAGATGGGGAGTAGCCAATGTAAGATTGGGAGTAGCTGACGTAAGATGGGGAGTAGCCAATGTAAGATGGGGAGTAGCCGACGTAAGATGGGGAGTAGCTGACGTAAGATGGGGAGTAGCCAATGTAAGATGGGGAGTAGCTGACGTAAGATGGGGAGTATCCAATGTAAGATGGGGAGTAGCTGACGTAAGATGGGGAGTAGCTGACGTAAGATGGGGAGTAGCTGACGTAAGATGGGGAGTAGCCGACGTAAGATGGGGAGTAGCTGACGTAAGATGGGGAGTAGCTGACATAAGATGGGGAGTAGCTGACGTAAGATGGGGAGTAGCTGACGTAAGATGGGGAGTAGGCGACGTAAGATGGGGAGTAGCTGACGTAAGATGGGGAGTAGCTGACGTAAGATGGGGAGTAGCTGACGTAAGATGGGGAGTAGCTGACGTAAGATGGGGAGTACCTGACGTAAGATGGGGAGTAACCAATGTAAGATGGGGAGTAGCTGACGTAAGATGGGGAGTAGCCAATGTAAGATGGGGAGTAGCTGACGTAAGATGGCGAGTAGCCAATGTAAGATGGGGAGTAGCTGACGTAAGATGGGGAGTAACCAATGTAAGATGGGGAGTAGCTGACGTAAGATGGGGAGTAGCCAATGTAAGATGGGGAGTAGCTGACGTAAGATGGGGAGTAACCAATGTAAGATGGGGAGTAGCTGACGTAAGATGGGAAGTAGCCAATGTAAGATGGGGAGTAGCTGACGTAAGATGGGGAGTAACCAATGTAAGATGGGGAGTAGCTGACGTAAGATGGGGAGTAATCAATGTTAGATGGGGAGTAGCTGACGTAAGATGGGGAGTAACCAATGTAAGATGGGGAGTAGCTGACGTAAGATGGGGAGTAAACAATGTAAGATGGGGAGTAGCTGACGTAAGATGGGGAGTAGCCAATGTAAGATGGGGAGTAGCTGACGTAAGATGGGGAGTAGCCAATGTAAGATGGGGAGTAGCCGACGTAAGATGGGGAGTAGCTGACTTAATATGGGGAGTAGCTGACGTAAGATGGGGAGTAGCTGACGTAAGATGGGGAGTAGCTGACGTAAGATGGGGAGTAGCTGACGTAAGATGGGGAGTAGCTGACGTAAGATGGGGAGTAGCTGACGTAAGATGGGGAGTAGCTGACGCAGTTGTTAAAAAATATCCTCCATCAGACACAACAGATTTAAAACCAGCAAAGGAAGATTATAAATAGATGACCGTGCCACAAATAATATATAGAGCTGTAGTGATCCCAAAATGTTTGGGGCATATTTTAAGGGGCAATATATTTTTTAATAGTGAAAGTTTAAAAAGTGTATAAAAGAAGAAATGTAAATAGTAAACCAACATGTTTCTGAGGTGTATAGAGGAAAGAGTATATTTAAATAGTAAACCAACATGTTTGTGAAGTGTATAGAGGAAAGAGTATATTTAAATAGTAAAACTACAAGTTTCCCTTTAAAAAAAAATCCTGACAACCTTACCGCACAGACATCTTACAAACGCAGAGCAGCATTTTAGAGTTACCACAAAGCAAATTTTGTAAAATTTTGCACAAAAAATGGACGCTGAGCTAATTTGGATAAGCGTTTTTGTTACTTTGTACACGGACCAACGAAACTTAAAGTGAACATTGATCCTGATTGCATTGTGTGGACAAGTCCCTTACCTTCTACATTTACTCATTGTCTGGACAAGTCCCTTACCTTCTACATTTACTCATTGTCTGGACAAGTCCCTTACCTTCTACATTTACTCATTGCTTCAGACAAAGGTAGTCAAAGTCCATTACCTTCAACTGTTTCCTTTTTCTCAAACAATGGTAATCAAAGGGACCAGTCCCTTAGCTTCAACTCTCTCATTGAGACAATGGTAATCAAAGGACCAGTCCCTTACCTTCAAATCTCTCATTGAGACAATGGTAATCAAAGGGACCAGTCCCTTACCTTCAAATCTCTCATTGAGACAATGGTAATCAAAGGACCAGTCCCTTACCTTCAACTCTCTCATTGAGACAATGGTAATCAAAGGGACCAGTCCCTTACCTTCAACTCTCTCATTGAGACAATGGTAATCAAAGGGACCAGTCCCTTACCTTCAACTCTCTCATTGAGACAAAGGTAATCAAAGGGACCAGTCCCTTAGCTTCAACTCTCTCGTTACCTGAGACAATGACAGTAAGGACTATTGATGACGCACTTGTTCAATAAATTTGACCCTTGTCCCACACTCGACCCACCTGCCGAGAAGCCACGGCTGAAACACAAGAACCACCCGTGCGTGACGTCATCGCCACGTAAAGGGATCTCATCCCTTTGATGACGATCACCCGGGGTGGCTCTCACACTGCCATAATAGGACTGTAAGGTTACACCGTCCTTGGCCACTTTAACTAGTAGGCCATATCACCCTCCAAACAATCGACTCAGAGACGGGATGACATTTTCCCCTGGACATTGATCAACGCCAGCATGACGACATTTTGTCCATTTTTGTGCCAGTACAGACAAAATGTGCTAATTGATAAAAAGGTGTGTCTTAAATATTCTAGCGCTTCAATTTGTCTGTCTATGATATTTACATTAAAAGAGTAGAGTATAATATCTTCTAAGTTTGTCTTTATAATGTCAATTAAATCTACGCATATGTGACTATTAGGTAGTATCAATATACATAACTCCCGTCGTCTGTATGTATGGATGTAATTTGTAGGTGGCGCTGCGAAATTTGTAATGCTGTTAGGTGCCGCTGCGATCAACATAATAAAATTACTGCACCAAAAACAACACTTTTCGAACGTTCCGCATAAAATTGTTCAATATGATAATAAATGAATCAAATAAAAATAAATAAAAGTTCTGTGTTACATTATTTATTATTCTGATGTGTATTTTTTTCAAAATTAATAGATTTCAGCTGAAATGTATGCATTTTGAAAACTTCCGTTATTGTTGACGGGTTACACTAGTCAATATACATAATTAGCAATGTATGTCACGTCTGTCTGTCCCGTCTGTCTGTCCGTGACGCTACTAATTTTAGAAAGCAGGACACCAAATTACTGCACCAAAAAATAACTCTTTTCGAACGTCCGCATAAAATTGTTCAATAGAGAAATAAATGAATAAAATAAAAATAAATTAAATAAATGAAAGTTCTGTATTACGTTATTTTTTAATCTGATTTGTATTTATTTTGAAAACTTCCGTCATTTTTGACGGGTGATGCACTAGTATCTATATGTTTATTGACGAAGTGTGTCTATTGACGAAGTATATATATATTAGGGCTGCGGAAATTATCGATTAATTTCTCATTTAATCGTTAACATTTTTTTATCGATTAAAATATTTTAATCGATAAAAATTCGATTAAAATTAAAGAAAATATTTATATTTTTAAAAGTTTTTATTAATAAATAATTTATTTATTTATAATTAATAATAATTTATATATTTTTTTACGCACAAACTTCTCCCGCGTAATATTATAATTTATTTTATTACTGTATGTGGACCGTCAGACGTCAACTAAAAAATGGCTGACAGCATCAGCGCAGTTAAATTTAAACATATATAACTAGAAAGTTGAGCAAAAATTTTGTTTTTAAGCTAACTGCGGATGGCAAAGTCGAAGATGGTGAACAAGTTTACTGTATTCACTGCCATAAACAATTCTCTTTTAAAGGATCAAATACATCGCTGACGTACCACCTTCACCACAAACATCCGATCAAGTATCAACACATTGTCATAAAATTTAGTTCAAAATATTCTTAATTTTCAATGTACGTGAGAGATGTTCAGTTAATTGACTTCATAAATTTCTATTTTTGGCTTTAATTGAAATTATCGATTAATTAATCGATAATTTTTCAAAAGTTAACGATTAAATTTAAATTAATCGATAACTGCCCTAATATATATATATTTATTACTGACGTATGGCTTGTCTATATGTATATTTGTCACATCATATCTTAAAGGCTATTGTCTCAGTGATTCTCAAAAGCTCTTTGCACAGTATTTATCTAAGGCAATGGGCACAATATGTCTCTACATGCAGCAATGGGCACAATATGTCTCTACAGGCAGCAATGGGCACAATATGTCTCTACAGGCAGCAATGGGCATAATATGTCTCTACATGTATTATTGGGCACAATGTGACTCAGGCCTATGTAGAGGCTATTGCGACATTGTATTCCTTGCGATGCAATAAACTACAGATCTATGAAATCAGCTGATTAACATTTCATTGATAACAGAATAGAAATAAATTAGGTTCCTTTTCCCATTGGTTTGTACACTCATATACCCACTCATATACCCACTCATATACCCACTCATATACCCACTCATATACCCACTCATATACCCACTCATATACCCACTCATATACCCACTCATATACCCACTCATATACCCACTCATATACCCACTCATATACCCACTCATATACCCACTCATATACCCACTCATATACCCACTCATATACCCACTCATATACCCACTCATATACCCACTCATATACCCACTCATATACCCACTCATATACCCACTCATATACCCACTCATATACCCACTCATATACCCACTCATATACCCACTCATATACCCACTCATATACCCACTCATATACCCACTCATATACCCACGCATATACCCACTCATATACCCACTCATATACCCACTCATATACCCACTCATATACCCACTCATATACCCACTCATATACCCACTCATATACCCACTCATATACCCACTCCTATACCCACTCATATACCCACTCATATACCCACTCATATACCCACTCATATACCCACTCATATACCCACTCATATACCCACTCATATACCCACTCATATACCCACTCATATACCCACTCAAATACCCACTCATATACCCACTCATATACCCACTCATATACCCACTCCTATACCCACTCATATACCCACTCATATACCCACTCATATACCCACTCATATACCCACTCATATACCCACGCATATACCCACTCATATACCCACTCAAATACCCACTCATATACCCACTCATATACCCACTCATATACCCACTCATATACCCACTCATATACCCACTCATATACCCACTCATATACCACTATACAATTGACAACAACAACAAAAATGGTTACGAGAACATTCAACAAAAATTGACTCAGACAAGAATTAAGTCATCACAAACGCCATGTTTAACAAAGTCATCTTTAATGCATGACTTATTGGACTTTTGACACATCTGAAAGTTTTGTTCCAGTCCATACACACCGATGACATTTGCATTGTTCCTCGTTAACTCCTTATCTCCCAGCCTCGTGTACCGATGACTTCAGAGACCAATGAATATATCATTAGACGGCGACCGTTATTCAGCTGTTTTGTCACGCCGACCTACCCCCCCTCCCCCAGTATCAACACCCCGTTATTGACACGTATCGCTGATCTGTACGTGATGTAAACGGACGAAACAAAAACACGAGACAACAACGAGGACTCGAACTGTGGAGAGGTTATTATCTATTTAAGAAACACAAAAATAATATGAGGAGAGTTTCCAGGAGTCCTATTGAAATTTATGACGTCACAAAGGAGCCCAATAACGCTGACTTATTAATGGAGTAAACGAAACTTAAAACAAGAATAGTTGTTTAGCCAGTGCAAGAAAGGGTATCGATATAGTTGTATTTACTAATGTCTGGGACTACAATAGACAAAGGAGTTAAGTTAGGCTGTTTTTGTTTTTTTTGGAATCCATTAAAAAAGTGGGGGGTAGGGGGAGTTCTTGAATCAAGGTGAACTACATTGCACTATTGAACCAGGTGAAGTACTTTGCTCTATTGAACCAGATGAAGTACATTGCTCTATTGAACCAGATGAAGTACATTGCTCTATTGAACCAGATGAAGTACATTGCTCTATTGAACCAGATGAAGTACATTGCTCTATTGAACCAGATGAAGTACATTGCTCTATTGAACCATATGAAGTAAATTGCTCTATTGAACCAGGTGAAGTACATTGCTCTATTGAACCATATGAAGTACATTGCTCTATTGAACCAGATGAAGTACATTGCTCTATTGAACCAGATGAAGTACATTGCTCTATTGAACCAGATAAAGTACATTGCTCTATTGAACCATATGAAGTACATTGCTCTATTGAACCAGATAAAGTACATTGCTCTATTGAACCATATGAAGTACATTGCTCTATTGAACCAGATTAAGTACATTGCTCTATTGAACCAGATGAAGTACATTGCTCTATTGAATCAGGTGAAGTACATTGCTCTATTGAACCAGGTGAAGTACATTGCTCTATTGAACCAGGTGAAGTACATTGCTCTATTGAACCATATGAAGTACATTGCTCTATTGAACCAGATGAAGTACATTGCTCTATTGAACCAGATGAAGTACATTGCTCTAATGAACCAGGTGAAGTACATTGCTCTATTGAACCATATGAAGTACATTGCTCTATTGAACCAGGTGAAGTACATTGCTCTATTGAACCAGGTGAAGTACATTGCGCTATTGAACCATATGAAGTACATTGCTCTATTGAACCATATGAAGTACATTGCCTCATTCATTGTTAATTTTGATCGGTTTGTGGTTCAGAAGGTGAAATTTGCTGATTTACTTTCTGTATTATAAACTCGCAGCAAGGAGTCTTAATTGATGCCTGGACTTCGTAATCTGGAGTTGCGGCCCTTACAGAAACCTGTTGAGTTCCTATGAGGTATCCTATATAATAAAAGGCAAGTTTCTGTCCTTTCTGTCAGTTCTGTCCGGTCATCTATAGCGATTGGTCCCTCAAAGACACATGACTCCTACAGCCAATCATATTGAACACGTTTACTTCATTTACGCGGACGTTCAAAACGAGTTATTTTTGGTGCAGTATTTCTTCCAAGACTTTATTTTGAGTTATGCGCGTTGGGATTTATAGCAAAAAGTTCTGTTTTTACAAGTTATTTATTTTAACTATAATGAATATTATTTTTGACGTGATGCACATGTATGCCGGTCGAGACGGCTGTTGGAGGGGAGTTACAACATGGCACCGAAAAGGTGGCGGAACGTCCTTGGGCGGGCTTTGTTGCTCGTATCTTAATATTGCAGTAACGGGTTCCACACATAAAATTATCTCAAATAAATGTCATGTGGGATTTTCTAACCTACACACTCACACACACCTACCCCTAAAACACAAATTCAACCCAAAAAAAAATAATTTTAAACTAATTTTTTAAAAACTAGCTTCTAAATGAATAAAGTTTATTTTGACGACTTTGTTGCACGTAGAGGAATTGTCAGCATAATTACAGCTATATGAAAATGTTAAAAATCATTAAAAGTTACTATGACGCCAAAAAAACTTATCAAGAGTGTTTTTGAAACATCTTCAGTGTGGAGTTGCTTCCCGTCAAGTATCACATTAAACATTTACTTCGGCGCTTAAACAACTAAACAGTATCCTTCTCTTTCCCCCTGTGATCGTAGCACTTACAGACCTGACCTTGGCGTTATTTGCCAAATTTAATGAGCCATACGCCATTAACTCAATTTGATAACAATGAAAACAAAACCCGTACGTTTAAAGGAAGCAACAAAAATGTTCGCTGGTGAACTGTTGAGTGGAGTCGGCTATCAGCCGGGTCGGATATCTGGAGCGGGGAGTTTAATCCACTTGTCATGCCCCATGCCAAGCCCCCTCGTGTCTATCCCTGGCACCCTGATGCGCCCCCTCTTGTCTATTCTTGGCACCCTGCTGTGCACCCTCTTGTCTAGAACTGGCCCCCACGCCTGGGTCGCAGCCCCACTGATAACCCAAGATTGGATTTCTCTGGGGTGGAGGGGCGGGCTGGCCAGCTCTAAACAGCGTGCTGACGTCATGTTGGGGTGATTTACGGGCACCGCTTGTCATAATTTGAGTGCAGAAATGTACTGGTGACATAGGCAGTAGCTGGTGAGTGCAGGAATGTACCGGTGACTTAGGCAGTAGCTGGTGACTGCAGGAATGAACGAGTGACTTAGACTGTAACTGGTCGTCGGGTGCAGGAATGTACTGGTGACTTAGACAGTACCTGGTGGCTGCAGGAATGAACCAGTGACTTATGCTGAAGCTGGTGACTGCAGAAATGTATTGGTGACTTAGGCAGTAGCTAGTGACCGCAGGAAATTACCGGTGACTTAGGCAGTACCTGGTGACTGCAGGAATGTGCCGGTGACTTAGGCAGTAGCTAGTGACTGCAGGAATGTGCCGGTGACTTGGGAAGTAGCTGGTGACTGCAGGAATGTGCCGGTCACTTGGGCAGTAGCTGGTAGTCACATGGGAGCAGATAGCAACAACCTGGGGGAAAGTGTGTGCGTCAGCTCACCGGCCAGATTCTGGCGGACATTTGGTCCGAAAATGACGAATTGTTTTGTGTCTAAAATTGCACCTACATGATCCAAGCCACATTTTTGGTTTACCCATCCCATTATCTGTACATTATTCGATGTCAAACATTTTCTCCAAACCGTTTGTTCAATCATTTCCCTTTGCCTCGCTAGAGAAAAATTCTGGCAATATCTGACATTTTTCATCATATAATACTTCAGTTATGTAAGTGGAATCCTTATTTTTATTGCACTTAGAATGAACATTACGAAACACAATCCAAATATAACTGACGCATATTCTGACATGCTTCTTAAAAATTAATCAATCAATGTGACCCGGTAGGTGGGAGTAGGCAAGGCTATTAGGTAAATGTGGGTAAGGTCAGTCACACCGTGCTTATGTGTGGTTGTGCCACATGGGGGTTGTGTGTGGTGATGGTTACTTGGCATTGGTGTAAACAAGGGATGTAGCAATCCATTTCCCTTGTAATCATTCGTTTACCGTTTATAATGTGGGAAATAAAAAGGCTGATTAAAATCATTTATAATTATACGAAGTATAATGCATATGTATAATGCATCTCCATTTGATAGTCGGGTCAAGACAGTGTATATCCTGCATCTAGATTTGATATTTCTACGCATAGGCTTGAGATTTGATATTTATATCACGTGTGCATACTGCATTTAGATTTGATATTTACACCAATTGTGCATTCTGTATCTACTCCCGATATTTAAACCAGTTGTGCATTCTGTATCTACTCCCCATATTTAAACCAGTTGTGCATTCTGTATCTACTCCCCATATTTAAACCAGTTGTGCATTCTGTATCTACTCCCCATATTTAAACCAGTTGTGCATTCTGTATCTACTCCCCATATTCAAACCAGTTGTGCATTCTGTATCTACTCCCGATATTTAAACCAGTCGTGCATTCTGTATCTACTCCCGATATTTAAACCAGTTGTGCATTCTGTATCTACTCCCCATATTCAAACCAGTTGTGCATTCTGTATCTACTCCCGATATTTAAACCAGTCGTGCATTCTGTATCTACTCCCGATATTTAAACCAGTCGTGCATTCTGTATCTACTCCCGATATTTAAACCAGTTGTGCATTCTGTATCTACTCCCTATATTTAAACCAGTTTTGTATTCTGTATCTACTCCCTATATTTACACCAATTGTGCATTCTGTATCTACTCCCCATATTTAAACCAATCTTCAGAGACCGCTCACACACCACAGCCACTTGCTCTAAAACAATAAAACGTTTACTTGAAATTTAAAAATCATGTAACCGTTCCTTTCAATTTAACGATAACTGTTTATATCTTCGCTGACGAAGGCTTTTTGCCCTCGCATTCCATCTGTTGCGGTTCTACCCTGCTTGATATGAGAAAGTTCTAGCGTAAGAATGCTCAACTGTATATATTTTCATAGAATTGACTATTATGTTTACAATCCTTTCAGAATGTCGTCACCCCTTCCCAGCTCTCAAAGCTATAAACGTTTAAATGGGTTAAAAAGGGGGGGGGGTGTAGGACAGTCCAGGCGGAAAGGAAGAAATATGCGAGCAAACTTCATTTTGAGGACGTGCTGACAAAATCCTGGTCATTGTTTCCGACAATCATGGGGCGCTAAGTACATCCGCCTAGGTCTGCGCATGCGCGTAATCTTATAAAAAGTAGTAGCGGCGTTTGATGTGTAGCTGGAAGTTGTAGAGACGACGACAGACGTCCTGACAACTCGACTTAATGTTAGTCTTTATGTCCTGTTGGTTTGTGATGGATTGACGCAGGTGAAGGGTGCGGGGGAACGGATTTTTACACATCTTGGCTGGCAAATATGGGAATAATTTAATATCTGCTCAAATAATCTGTGTGAACTTAAGATTATAAACAGATTCTATGAACCGAAATGAAAAGTTGAATGCTGAACGAAATAATGTTTTAGAAAAAAATATAGGTTGGGTGTGATCAACAGATGCGTGGTAAGGCGCGGCTAAGGGTGGTTGTGTGTGATCAACAGATGCGTGGTAAGGCGCGGCTAAGAGTGGTTGGGTGTGATAGACAGATGCGTGGTAAGGAGCGGCTAAGGGTGGTCGGGTGTGATCAACAGATGCGTGGTAAGGCGCGGCTAATGGTGGTTGGGTGTGAGCATCAGATGCGTGGTAAGGCGCGGCTAAGAGTGGTTGGGTGTGATCAACAGATGCGTGGTAAGGAGCGGCTAAGGGTGGTTGGGTGTGATCAACAGATGCGTGGTAAGGCGCGGCTAAGAGTGGTTGGGTGTGATAGACAGATGCGTGGTAAGGAGCGGCTAAGGGTGGTTGGGTGTGATCAACAGATGCGTGGTAAGGCGCGGCTAAGGGTGGTTGGGTGTGATCAACAGATGCGTGGTAAGGCGCGGCTAAGAGTGGTTGGGTGTGATAGACAGATGCGTGGTAAGGAGCGGCTAAGGGTGGTTGGGTGTGATCAACAGATGCGTGGTAAGGCGCGGCTAAGGGTGGTTGGGTGTGATCAACAGATGCGTGGTAAGGCGCGGCTAAGAGTGGTTGGGTGTGATAGACAGATGCGTGGTAAGGAGCGGCTAAGGGTGGTTGGGTGTGATCAACAGATGCGTGGTAAGGCGCGGCTAAGGGTGGTTGGGTGTGATCAACAGATGCGTGGTAAGGCGTGGCTAAGGGTGGTTGTGTGTGATCAACGGATGCGTGGTAAGGCGCGGCTAAGGGTGGTTGGGTGTGATCAACAGATGCGTGGTAAGGCGCGGCTAATGGTGGTTGGCAGTGGTTGGGTGTGGCAGAGATAAATATATCTTTTTTTTTAAAAGTCTTTACAGTTTTCTTTGATGTTACTTTGTCGTTGCATTCTCTCATTGACTTGGGGTGACTATTACTTACTGCAACTATTACTGCGACCAGGGCCGTCTTACCGCATAGGCCCGTTGGGCATTTGCCCGGGCGCCCACGAGCATAGGGGCCCCATGCGAATATGTTGTAGGGTTTTGGAAAACCCGTATAAAATTTAGTATTATGTTTTAAAAATCTCATTTTGTGTTTATGTGCGAAAGGGCCATTTAAGTTTATCAATCACTTCCAACCTTACCCCCCCCCTTTTTTTTTAAAATGGACGAAAGTGAAAGCTCTCTAACGCCCCGGTTTTTAAAATGTAGGTCACAATACAGTATAGCAATGTAGGAATACTGTTACACTATTCTTTGGTTCAAATGTAATTTTAGCAACTTTTGACCGCGATTAGTTTCTTGCATTTCTGCAACACCATGCATTTAACCATTCTTCAGGAAAATTTAGTTCTGCGTTCTACCACATTAACCTGTGCTGCTATCTCAAAGGTAAGTTAAAATAATTTTAAAAAATTAGTTTCATTTGATTGCAAAGTAAACTCAGTGTATGGTTAATAATACAACTCTTTAAACCAAACTAAATTGATATAATTTAAACTTTAATTACGACTGTACTCTATGCCATTACAAGTACGACCCATAATATATCTACTCGCACACAAACTGAATAAAATATATCGTCACAAACTGTTTCTCAAACAAATGATAGCAATAACATTTATTTTGCGCTTGCGCTATTCCGACAGTTTCATTAGTGTATTTCTGAGAAACATAGTTTTGAATGTGAATGTCACGCCTGGCTAACCCGGAGGATTCCCCCATATCCTGTGTAATGCCAGTCATTAATTGGTCAACAAGATGGAGTGAGGTTCATTGACCTTAAAGGTTCATTAGTTGGTTACCACTCTGTAAATCAAAAATAATTTATTTAAACCCAATATATATTTCCAGATTAATAATCCTTTTATCAGAAATGAAACGCAATGTTTTGAGTGGATCACAAAAGAGGAGGAAAGCTGCAGAGTAGAAGGAAAAAATAAGTAAACTTCCAAAATTAACATCGTGATTCAACACAGGTGCAACAACAGGTACTCATAACATTCCTTCGGATATAGCTTTTACATCTACATACATACTCGGAGTTTGCAGTAAAAGAGACAGATCTGGGGCTATGGAACATTAATGACACTAACACAATAGATAACTGGATTCGTAGTGGGCCCTCATCATGTCAGAACCATGATAGTAACTTTTCAAACTCACGCAGATTGTATAAAACAGCTGGCGTAGAGAATATGACGGCAAGGTATTTAACTGACAATGTGCTCAAACGTGAACTACGGAATGGAGAATTTGTAAAACGTGAATGGTCACTATTCACCATCCCAAGGTCGTTTGTATTGCTTTGCATGTCGCTTGTTGTCCAAGAAATAATCTTCTTTTGCTACATGGGGGTTCAATGACTGGAAGCTTAGCAATGTTATTGTAGAACATGAAAATGGAGAAGAACATAGAAAGTGCATGACGGAATATTTGATAAGGCATAACGAAACTGAAAGTGTAGATTCCTTATTACTTAAGCAACATCGTTCAGTACAGGAATATTGGCATAAAGTGTTGACATGTTTGGTTTCTGTAATACGTTTTCTTGCTTCCAGAGGTTTGTCATTTTGTTGCGAAAATCAGATTATTGGATCAGCAAATAATGGAAACTATTTAGGTGTACTAGATCTACTGAGTGGATTCGATCCTTTCCTGGAGGAACATCTTAAAATGTATGGAAATCCTGGAAAAGGAAATACGTCATAATTATCTGCCAATATTTGTGAGGAATTTATTGATGTAATGGGACAAATGGGTTCTTGGTACAATACTTGAAGAAGTAAAAGAGTCAAAGTATTATTCAATGAGCGTAGATTCTACTCCAGACATCTCACACATAGATCAACTGACATTTACTGCCCGATACATGCAAACCTGTGGAACATTTCTTGATGTTCACCCCCAACTTGTTTCATGGATCAAAGGATTTAACAGACACTTGTCACTGTTGTGGATTTTCTTAAAGAGAACAAAATTCCACTATCAAACTGCCGTGGCCAATCATACGATAATGCGTCAAATATGTCTGGACGATACACTGGATTGCAGGCACGTATTCATGAACTCAATGAGTTTGTCATCTATGTCCCCTGTCAGACAGGACACAGCCTGAATTTGGTGGGAGTAAAATCTGCAGAGTGTTGTCTACAGTCTATAAAATTCTTTGACTTTGTTCAGCACATGTATACATTTTTTGCTGGTTCTACTCATCGCTGGAATGTATTGACATCATATTTAGAAAAAGATGTTGTGGTCAAGCGTCTGTCTGACACACGTTGGTCAGCACATTTTGATGCTGTTCATGCTTTGTGTAGGGGTTTCGACAAAATAAAACATGCACTGGATTCTATATCAGGTGACAATGAAACAGCAAGTGACAACAAGGCGTGAGCGGAAGGTTTGAGCGAAAAAATGGAACACCTTGAAACAATCTTTCTTACAATTCTTTGGAAGGACATTCTAGAAAGGATGAATACAACAAGCAAAGTTTTACAATCAAAGGATGTGAACATCCTAGTTGCCACAAATCTTCTTGAGTCGCTGAAAAGCTATCTTCAGGAAACTAGAGACAAATTCACTGAATGAATTCAAAGCCAGGAGTATGTGTCCAGATGCCGATTACTATGATGGAAAAAAACGGGAACGAAACCCGAATGTGTGCGTTTTAGTAGGTATGATTGGCCAGGAGAAGAGTTACTTCTAAATAAGTCCGAAAAGTTCAAGGTAGAAACTTTCCTCCCTATTCTGGACACTTTAATCGTTGAACTAACAAGACGTGCAGAGGCGTATTCACAAATTGGAAATCTGTTTTCTTTCTTGAGTGAATTAAAAACCATTACTTCTGATGCACTAAAGAAAAAATGCGAACATCTTGCCAGTACGTACCACAACGACTTGAGTTATGACGACCTTTTAAATGAATGTGAGCATCTCAAGCATTACATGGCTCTTGATGAAAATTGCGAGACTCTCCCTGCACTGTACAGAAAAATAATTTCGGACAATTTAAAATCTGTTTTTTTCCGAACATTGAAATTGCTCTCAGAGTGTTCATGTGCATGATGGTGAGCAACTGTACAGGAGAACGTTCTTTTTCAAGACTTAAACTTATAAAAAATCAGCTTCGTAGACCCAATGGGACAGCATCGTTTGAACTGGCTTTCACTCATGAGCATAGAAAATGACATCCTGAAGACCATGACTTCAAGCCGATAATAAAACAAATTTTCTGAAAAGAAATGTCGCAAAGGCTTGTTATAGTAAAGTGCCGTACTGAAATTTTTCTAATCTAAGTATTTGATTCCATTACGAATTTTAATGCCTTTGTTTTACCTTGTGTAATAGATTTAATATGTTATGGTGCTTTTTTAAAAATATAAATATATGTTTTTGTGTGTAATTTTTTTCTTTTTGTTGTTGTTGTAAATATCATAAGTAATACTATAAAACATGTAAATAAAATCTCTTTTCTCTGTTTTTCATGCCTAATATTGATTATTGTTGCAGCTGTACAGCATGCATGACTTGACTTAACAATTTTGTTGAAATTAGTCTAGTGACAATAAAATAAATAATTCATTATTTTTAATATTATCAACCATTTTTTTTTCTCCTGTGGTGAGGGTGGGGGGCAGCACTCCTTCTTTGACCAGGGGCCCAACACTATTTCTTTGACCAGGGGCCCAACACTATTTATTTGCCCGGGGGCCCAACACTATTTCTTTGCCCGGGGGCCCAACACTATTTCTTTGCTCGGGGTCCCAACACTATTTCTTTGCCCGGGGCCCAACACTATTTCTTTGCCCGGGGGCCCAACACTATTTCTTTTCCTGGGGGCCCAACACTATTTCTTTGCCCGGGGGCCCAACACTATTTCTTTGCCCTGGGGCCCAAAATTGTGTAAAGACGGCTCTGACTGCGACTGTTACTCTGACAATTACTGTGACTATATAAACAATGTAATTACCAAAGATAACAATAAAAACGTATGGTCCTTTATCAAATCTAAAAAATGGAACCTTCAGGAATAGCCACCCTAAAATGCTCAAATAATAAAACCTATAATGATAATGAAACTGTATAGAAGGAGCGTCTATAAACAGATAAGATAAGATAAGATAAGATAAGATAAGACTATTACTTAACGTGGATGAAGTTGCTTATAAAAAATACTATTACAGGAATAGTTCGTATATATGACATTTTCCAAAATAGTACTACCAAATCTCACCTCTGAGGTTACTTTTCCCCAATTTTAATCTGTTAGTTTATTTGTTACTAATATCTGAACTATTTTGTTCATCTAATAAACATTATTCTTATATATTGTGCTATGTGGTTGTCTAATCTATTTCGTTCCCATGTATATTCTATCGTGGGTTTGTTATTGTGCTATGTGGTTGTCTAATCTATTTCGTTCCCATATATATTCTATCATGGGTTTGTTATTGTGCTATGTGGTTGTCTAATCTATTTCGTTCCCATATATATTCTATCGTGGGTTTGTTATTGTGCTATGTGGTTGTCTAATCTATTTCGTTCCCATATATATTCTATCATGGGTTTGTTATTGTGCTATGGGGTCGTCTAATCTATTTCGTTCCCATATATATTCTATCGTGGGTTTGTTATTGTGCTATGTGGTTGTCTAATCTATTTCGTTCCCATATATATTCTATCATGGGTTTGTTATTGTGCTATGTGGTCGTCTAATCTATTTCGTTCCCATATATATTCTATCGTGGGCTTGTTATTGTGCTATGTGGTTGGCTTATCTATTTCGTTCCCATATATATTCTATCGTGGGTTTGTTATTGTGCTATGTGGTCGTCTAATCTATTTCGTTCCCATATATATTCTATCGTGGGTTTGTTATTGTGCTATGTGGTTGTCTAATCTATTTCGTTCCCATATATATTCTATCATGGGTTTGTTATTGTGCTATGTGGTCGTCTAATCTATTTCGTTCCCATATATAATCTATCGTGGGCTTGTTATTGTGCTATGTGGTTGGCTTATCTATTTCGTTCCCATATATATTCTATCATGGGTTTGTTATTGTGCTATGTGGTCGTCTAATCTATTTCGTTCCCATATATATTCTATCGTGGGTTTGTTATTGTGCTATGTGGTTGTCTAATCTATTTCGTTCCCATATATATTCTATCGTGGGCTTGTTATTGTGCTATGTGGTTGGCTTATCTATTTCGTTCCCATATATATTCTATCGTGGGTTTGTTATTGTGCTATGTGGTCGTCTAATCTATTTCGTTCCCATATATATTCTATCGTGGGTTTGTTATTGTGCTATGTGGTTGTCTAATCTATTTCGTTCCCATATATATTCTATCATGGGTTTGTTATTGTGCTATGTGGTCGTCTAATCTATTTCGTTCCCATATATATTCTATCGTGGGCTTGTTATTGTGCTATGTGGTTGGCTTATCTATTTCGTTCCCATATATATTCTATCATGGGTTTGTTATTGTGCTATGTGGTCGTCTAATCTATTTCGTTCCCATATATATTCTATCGTGGGTTTGTTATTGTGCTATGTGGTTGTCTAATCTATTTCGTTCCCATATATATTCTATCGTGGGTTTGTTATTGTGCTATGTGGTCGTCTAATCTATTTCGTTCCCATATATATTCTATCGTGGGTTTGTTATTGTGCTATGTGGTTGTCTAATCTATTTCATTCCCATATATATTCTATCGTGGGTTTGTTATTGTGCTATGTGGTCGTCTAATCTATTTCGTTCCCATATATATTCTATCGTGGGTTTGTTATTGTGCTATGTGGTCGTCTAATCTATTTCGTTCCCATATATATTCTATCGTGGGTTTGTTATTGTGCTATGTGGTCGTCTAATCTATTTCGTTCCCATATATATTCTATCATGGGTTTGTTATTGTGCTATGTGGTCGTCTAATCTATTTCGTTCCCATATATATTCTATCGTGGGTTTGTTATTGTGCTATGTGGTTGTCTAATCTATTTCGTTCCCATATATATTCTATCGTGGGTTGCATACTATAATATGTTGATTACTCATGGATTTTGAATTTGAAGCATTTTATAATCCACTATAATGTCCAGTTTAATCCAATCACCTCACAAGCACCATCAACTCAAACCTTTGTTTCAAAGTTAAGTCAAGTCAAGTTGTCATATTTCCTTAATTAATCGAATTTACTCAGGCAGAGCGTGCTAATTAAAATATTCACATTTGTTATATTACTCCAAACCTGATCATTGGAATCAGTTTCTGGTGTGTTCAACTCTTGTAATACTCAGCGCGACACCGGACAATTTGTCCGGGGTAAACGGGAGTGTAAACGAGTCGGGCGGGGTATAAAAGGGGGGGGGGAGTAAATGGAGTAATTGTCTGCTGAATTCTCAGATCATTAACTGCATCACACTGGCACCCCATGGAGCGGAGGACACAGATAAAATTGCTTCCCTTTGTTGGTTGCGCCTGAACTCTGGGCACTAGCATATTAATATGTGAGCGTCTGTGCGTGCTTGTGTGTGTCTGTGGGTGATGTAAATGGTATTAAATATTCCATTTTCTATTTATTGAGGTCATTTTTTGCCGTCTATAAAAGTTTTTCCTAATAAACGCTGAATTTTATTTTAATTTGTGGAGGTGTAAAAAGGTCAAGCGATGGACATAAAAAAAAAGAAACAAGATTAGAATAAAGAGCACAAAAATATCTGTAATGAGACAGTGAGTGGTAGGAGGGATAGAAAAAGGTAGTGAGAGCGTATAAGAGATGATAATAAATATAACGAGAAAATGGAAATTGAAGCGGAGTAGTATGTGGACATATGTGTATAACTTTTAGGCCGGTTGGATCGAGAGTTTCGATGAAATACAATGACGTCATTTCGGTATATATTCTGTTCTTACAGTCGTGAAGAAAATTTGTTTTTAAACAAATATTATCATTTTTAATACTTTTTAAAAAAAAAGATTGCTTCCGGCATACAGTGGTAATTTTAGATAGACTGTTGGAGATTTTAAAGTTCTTATAAGTTGTTATAAATAAACTAATGTTGGTTTAATCACGTCAATATTATTACGACTTGGTGAATTTATGATAGGCTCATAGGATAAAATTAACAGACTATACCTTTCTGGTCTCATTAGCCATGATAAAACTACATGACTATACCTTTCTGATATCATTAGCCATGATAAAACTACTTGACTATACCTTTCTGATATCATTAGCCATGATAAAACTACATGACTATACCTTTCTGATCTCATTAGCCATGATAAAACTACATGACTATACCTTTCTGATATCATTAGCCATGATAAAACTACCAGACTATATATACCTTTCTGATATTAATAGCCATGATAAAACTACCAGACTATATATACCTTTCTGATATTAATAGCCATGATAAAACTACCAGAATATATATACCTTTCTGATATCAATAGCCATGATAAAACTACCAGACTATATATACCTTTCTGATATCATTAGCCATGATAAAGCTACCAGACTATACCTTTCTGATATCATTAGCCATGATAAAACTACATGACTATACCTTTCTGATATCATTAGCCATGATAAAACTACCAGACTATATATACCTTTCTGATCTCATTAGCCATGATAAAGCTACCAGACTATACCTTTCTGATATCATTAGCCATGATAAAACTACATGACTATACCTTTCTGATATCATTAGCCATGATAAAACTACCAGACTATATATACCTTTCTGATATTAATAGCCATGATAAAACTACCAGACTATATATATAGCCATGATAAAACTACCAGACTATATATACCTTTCTGATATCATTAGCCATGATAAAACTAACAGACTATACCTTTCTGATATCATTAGCCATGATAAAACTACCAGACTATATATACCTTTCTGATCTCATTAGCCATGATAAAACTACCAGACTATATATACCTTTCTGATATCATTAGCCATGATAAAACTAACAGACTATACCTTTCTGATATCATTAGCCATGATAAAACTACCAGACTATATATACCTTTCTGATCTCATTAGCCATGATAAAACTACATGACTATACCTTTCTGATCTCATTAGCCATGATAAAACTACCAGACGATACCTTTCTGATCTCATTAGCCATGATAAAACTACCAGACTATACCTTTCTGATATCATTAGCCATGATAAACTACCAGACAATATATACCTTTCTGATATTAATAGCCATGATAAAACTACCAGACTATATATACCTTTCTGATATCAATAGCCATGATAAAACTACCAGACTATATATACCTTTCTGATATCATTAGCCATGATAAAACTAACAGACTATACCTTTCTGATATCATTAGCCATGATAAAACTACCAGACTATATATACCTTTCTGATCTCATTAGCCATGATAAAACTACCAGACTATACCTTTCTGATATCATTAGCCATGATAAAACTACATGACTATACCTTTCTGATATCATTAGCCATGATAAAACTACCAGACTATATATACCTTTCTGATATTAATAGCCATGATAAAACTACCAGACTATATATATAGCCATGATAAAACTACCAGACTATATATACCTTTCTGATATCATTAGCCATGATAAAACTAACAGACTATACCTTTCTGATATCATTAGCCATGATAAAACTACCAGACTATATATATACCTTTCTGATCTCATTAGCCATGATAAAACTACCATACTATATATACCTTTCTGATATCATTAGCCATGATAAAACTAACAGACTATACCTTTCTGATATCATTAGCCATGATAAAACTACCAGACTATATATACCTTTCTGATCTCATTAGCCATGATAAAACTACATGACTATACCTTTCTGATCTCATTAGCCATGATAAAACTACCAGACGATACCTTTCTGATCTCATTAGCCATGATAAAACTACCAGACTATACCTTTCTGATATCTTTAGCCATGATAAACTACCAGACAATATATACCTTTCTGATATTAATAGCCATGATAAAACTACCAGACTATATATACCTTTCTGATATCAATAGCCATGATAAAACTACCAGACTATATATACCTTTCTGATATTATTAGCCATGATCTATTCCAAGATGAATTTAAGTGATATTTGTTTGATAGTGTGTGGAGAGATGATAGAGATTTAAATAAACGAATTTGAGATGGATTATTTATAGGAGAACAATAAAGATTTTTTTTAATGTTTCTTTTATTTAGATGAATTATTTTTAAATGTAAGATGGTTTAATTATAGTAGTGAAATATGAGATTAGTTTTTAGATGAGTCCATTGCTACGTAAATTTGCTGAGTGAAAATGGCTTTTACTTTTTAACGCAATTTACCTTGGAAAAATTGCGTTTATGGATTCGAAATGTCTGTCAAGCTTGACAATGCAACTCCTCCTGAACCATACCAGATAGACGGTTCGGGTCTTTTCAAATATGCTAAGGAGGTCCCAAGGATGTGCAACGGCCAAAAATATACCGAAAAGGTTGATTGGATTTCCTGGAAAATCCACCAAAAAAAACGAAAAAATATCAGTATTTCGTCAATTTCTCGCCAACCATAACATCTATCGGGTTGAAACAAACGTGAAACAATAGCTAATAATATTTAGAACAATGTTGGAGATGGAATCTCTGTTAGTTCGACTGCCGTAATTTAAGAAGCAATTGTGTAAAGCAATTGTTTTGTTTAATTTCAAAGTTATTGATTTGAAATGACTTTTAATTTAATCTAGAATGTTAGTTAATGGGGTTTTCCCGCTTTGTGAATGCTTATGTTGGTGTGATGTAGCGTGTGGGGATATGATGTCATTTTTTGTTTACTTTCAGAATTACTGATTTAAAATGACTTTTAATGTAATTAGAATGATTTACCTTGAATAAAAAAAATCTGAAATTTCTTTGTTGGAAATTGCGTTTAAATACTCATTCGAGTTTTTATTTCTTGTTTCCAAGTTGTTTACAAGTAAGTATACAGTATACAGTATATAGTCTACAGTATACAGTATACAGTCTACAGTCTCAGTATTTTATGGATTGAACGAATTTAGCGCTTTATTGAAGCCTGAAACATCAATAATAATAATAAGTAGAATAAATGCACTAAATGAGAATGCTCGATTCGTTAAATTGAATTGATATACCAACTACTCTTTTTCTCAAAATCATTCCATTTTTAGTAAACATTTTTTAAATGATTTTTATTTCAGAAGTTTAAGAGAATGTTTCTCAATTACCGTATATACTCGTTCTTAACATGGCTTTTTTTTAAAAACTAAATCTAGGGGAAAATGTTGGTGGGGTCAGCTTGCGAGCGGGTCATAGGTGATTTCTGCATGTGCATTCAATATCGGTGTAGTTATTATTGTAAATCATCATGTTCCTTGTCTACATTCTACAAGATTCGACTGCTCTACCAGAAGCTAAAAATATTATTAAACATGTGCACTTACCTTATTTATTCATTTTATTTATTTTTGTGAATGTTTTAATAAATTGTTTTACAAATTTTGTTTTCAACAACAAGTTTTAATGTACGCGCTTTCGCCACTGTTTATCAAAGAAACAAAAAATACCGGTAACTCTTGGGGTCGGCTTACAAGCGGTTTACACATTTTTTTATACTATTCTCTTCCAAAAAAGAGGGTGGTCGCTTATGAATGAACGGGCTATAGAACGGGTATATACGGTATTGACTCCCAAAGTAACAGTTAAAGTAACAGTAAAACAATTTAAAGAAATTAACCTTCTTCTGGAGACAGTCAAGTGCTTATACAAATACTTAACCGAACCATTGTATACGAAACATTGTACGCCTACCGAAACATTGTACGAGATATTGTACGTCTACGGAACCATTGTACAAGTTTTTGTACGCCTAGCGAACTATTGTACGATACAGTGAACACCTTTCGTCAGCGGTCAGCAACCTGCGGATCGCGAGCCGCATGCGGCTCTGTCGTTTTCCAGTTGCGGCTCTCCAGTTCCATGCGGAAATATAAATAATTATATCATTTTGTTTTCAAAACTCACGTTAGTTGCTCTTTAAAAAAACTGAGAAATTTTGTAAATTGTAAATTTTGGCTCTTCCGTCTCAAAAGGTTGCCGACCCCCTCCCCCCCTCCACCCTCCCCCCTGCCTTACACCATGCATGTCATATCATATACAAAAAAAATATATTTTTTTTAAAAAATGCAATACCATTGAACATAATTCTAAATAATTTTGCTGTCGCGATGACTTCTTGAAGACGCCCCTAACAACTCCTGCATCGACGTAACCTTTCCACGTCTGCAGCTCCGCCGCCATCTTTCCTCTCGCACTTTCCGAGTGATCTGCCGCTGATAACTGTCCCGTGCGGATGACGGCGAGGTACGACCCACAACCTTTAAACACGCGCCGCCTACATCAAAGGCCAAAAAATAGCAAACTGGATAGAGTTTCAAGCAATTTTCAAAACGACTCTGCACGATAGGACAATGGTTGGTTAGTCCGCTCTAAGCCGGTCCGCCAGCCCGGCGTCAGACGATGTCCGCCAGGAAGCCACCAGAAGCTCTGACATTTGCATTTAAACTTTGCTTATTTCCACGCTAAGATAAATAACAACAAGACGAAGGAAGGGAGCGAATCGCACCCGTTCACCCCGGGTAGCACAATGGGATGGGACAGGGGAGAGAAGTTGGCATGGAGAGGACAAGGTACGCGAATTTCCAGTCGAGTTGTTCCCCACTATGATGCGAACGGGAAACTTTTCCCTTGACAAAGCGCTGCGCTAAAAGAAAAGCCAGTGTAATTTAAAATTAAATTAACTTGTACTTGTAAATACGGGCGAGGAGGGGAGGGGGGCAGTTTTTGGTTGCAACATGTGAGGGGGTGGGGTGGGCAAACGTTTAAAAGAGTCAGGGTGGTCTGCCGCTGAAGCGTGGATGGATAGATTAATGAAACCGTCAACATATTTGACTTGGTCATTAGTTGTAACATCATCTACATATTTGACTTGTTTATTAGTTGTAACATCATCTACATATTTGACTTGGTCATTAGTTGTAACATCATCTACAAATTTGACTTGGTCATTAGTTGTAACATCATCTACCTATTTGACTTGGTCATTAGTTGTAACATCATCTACATATTTTACTTGGTCATTAGTTGTAACATCATCTACCTATTAGACTTGGTCATTAGTTGTAACATCATCTACATATTTGACTTGGTCATTAGTTGTAACATCATCTACATATTTGACTTGTTTATTAGTTGTAACATCATCTACATATTTGACTTGGTCATCAGTTGTAACATCATCTACATATTTGACTTGTTTATTAGTTGTAACATCATCTACATATTTGACTTGGTCATCACTTGTAACATCATCTAGATATTTGACTTGTTTATTAGTTGTAACATCATCTACATATTTGACTTGGTCATCACTTGTAACATCATCTACATATTTTATTAATTTTTTGATCTCTGAAATATTATTTTAAAAATTCAACATCGTCCAGTGTTGTCCAACCGAAAATCGTTCACGGCACACTAAACTGGTAAAAAATTTGCGCGGCACACCTCACAAAAAACAAGAAATCAGTGTTTATTCAAAAGATGTTTCATAATTAATGAGATACTTGAGCGTTTTCTTTGGAGCAGATTTGCTCAAAACGCGGCTCATTGCTGGATAAGAAAACTCTAATTTCTCTGTCTATCATCTGCAGTCTTTCACGTTTTTTAGATTTGATTTCTTTCAGGGCAGAAAAACCAAGTTCGCAGAGATATGAAGATCCAAAAGGTAGTACTAATTCGATTGCACGTTTAGCCAGTTGAGGGAATTCATGTCGGAGGGCCATCCAGAAAGCTGTGAGCTCGTTTTCTGCAAACTCATTTTTTTGGATGATATCGTTTCTGATGTCGATCAAATGTTCTTGTTCAATCATCGACAGAACAGAAATATCTTGAACGACGAATGGGCTCAAAACCCACTCATATTGCTGCGTTTCGAGCGATGGGAAGTACTTCAAAAAAGATGCTTGAAGATTTTGGAATGTTTTGTGGATCTCAGCTGATAGTTGATCCTTGATCGATGACGCATTGACGCCTGGCAGGAAGTCAAAATTTTTGTTCTCGGCATTTTTAATCCAGACATCTAGTTTTTCTTTGAAAGCTTGTAGCTTGCAGCTAATTGTAATGATGTTCTATTTCACTCCTTGTAGACTCAAATTGAGGTTGTTCAATTTTTCAAATAAATCGTTCAGGAAAGTAACTTTAAGCCACCTAGAAAATCACTGCTGAAGTAACTTCGAGTACGAACTCTTCCCACCAGATGTTATCTTAAATAAATTTGAATTCTTCGCTTTCAACCTCCAGGAATGACAAATTTTCTGTTCGCAAAAATACGACGCGAGCAAGAACTTTGCCCTTAGAAAGCCAACTGACGTCTGTGTGGTACAACAAGCACTTATAATCCGATTCCATCGCCTCGCACAATGATGCAAATAATCTTGAACGAAGAGGGCTAGACTTGATGTAATTCACAATTCTAATGCCCTGGTTCATAGTAACGCCAAGCGATTCTGGTAATGATTTTGATACCAAAACCTCGCGATGAATCATGCAGTGCACAATTTTGACATATTCATTAAGACTGCACACGTGAGCCACGAATCCATTCCTTAGACCTTGCATTGATGGTGCTCCGTCAGTACATACGTTCACACAGTTCTTCCACCGTAATCCTCGCGAAGAAACATTTTTGTTAACAAGCTCAAAAATGTCGACTCCTGTCATGATTTCTTTCAAAACAGGAAATGGTTCTGAATACATTGATCATTCGCAAATCTGACGTATGCGAGCAGTTGCGCCTTTCCGCTGATGTCAGTACTTTCATCGATTTGCAATGCCCAGAGCTTTTGGAAGTCGTCGGCTTCCGCAAAATGCTCTTTAATTTGATTGTCCAAATCTGTCGAAATGTCAGCAATCCGACGTCCCATCGTCTGGTGAGACAGTGGAATCTTATTTATTTTTTCAACAGCGCCGGGTCCCAACTCCATAGTCTCAACTGCGATTCGTAAAGACGGCAATATGATTGTCTCAGTGTCCAAATGAGATTTCTTTTGTTTGACCAAAAGATTCGCAATTTTATAGCTTTGTAACTGAGCTTTGATAGGAATTGAGGAAATTTCTTCATTATTTTTTATTGCTGCTCTAAGTTGGACCGAAAGGATGCGAAATAACTTTTCGGCTTGTCTTTCAATCCTGGATGATTTGAGTTCAGATGCCGCTTCAGTTTACTTGGGTTCATGGACTCGTTGGACAATGCCATGTTACAATTAAGACAAAACGGAAGAGAAGGATCATTTGCACATTGTATAAAACCATACTCAAGATATTCCTCGTGATACTTCCGTTTGGTAACCTTCTTCTTGGATTTCGCAGCTCTCTCTCCATTTTGATGCTCGCTGGAATCCTTCTGGCTTCTCTTCAAAAAATTATCCATAGCCGTCTGTATTTAAAAGTTTTTAAAAAAGTGGAGAGCAGGAAAGGGTTTTTCTTTACTTACAACAGATATTTATTCCCAATGGAGGAGAGAAATTTTGTAGCTTTCAAGAGATTCTCACAACCAGAACAATACAAACATGAAACGTTTTTATTCAATTCTTTTTCGGTTAACCCTACCGGCCCTGAAGCCCCCAGCCTAACTCTCCCTTATACCTGGGTTCCCTGGCATTAAAGAGAAAAAATGAACATACTGTAAAAAAGTTTACTTACATGCAAAGTAGTGCTTGGAATGGAATACAGCTTTGAGAAATTGTAGAAAATATATTTATTTTTTATTTAGTGCCAAATTTTGACTTTTATGCCCTGATCCAATTAGCAGAATTATTTTTTTCACAACACATGGATTGTCTGTATAAGAAATTCTAGGATTTCGCTTGTTGTATCTGGAATGGTTTTCTACACACGCTACACATGTCATACACACAACACACGACTATAATTAGCTCTAACATGTGTTACTTGACCTAGAAACGTATTCTTAATAAAATTATGACTTAGGTACTGAAAAAATCTAAAGAATAAAACACATAAACCAAGTTTCACTTTCCCGTCAAGTTCTTGATTCATCAGACACTCGCCTTAAATTGAATTTTCAAAAACATTTCACATAATAAACACACACAAATAAATTCATAACATTGGGGCAGCCATTTGCAATGACCTTTATTTAGGTAACACCGATTGGTTAGTTATTTTTAATATTTTACAGGGTTAAGGATATTTTTTTCAAAACTTGAAGGTTCGAAAAGTCTAGCAATTTATGGTATTTTTGAAATCTTTCGCGGCACACTAAAATTTTCTCGCGGCACACCGTTTGGACAACACTGGTTTCCAGATTACAACAATATTCTGAGCTAAAATTTAAAAAATTCATTGTTGTTTTTTTTCGAAAGTGTCAGCTATATTTAATAATTACCGTATATACTCGTTCGCAAAGGGACCTTTTTTTTGGACAAAATCTAGATGAAAAAGTTGGGGGTCGGCTTAAGAGCGGGTCATTCACGTATTTCTGCATGGATATTGAATATCGGTGTTGTTATTGTAGATAATCAAGGTCCTTTTTTACATTCTACAAGATTCGTCTGCTCTACCAGAAGCTTTAATATATCAATGAACATCTGAAGTTACCTTATTTAATCATTTGATTTATTTTTGTGAACGTTTTAATAAATTGTTTTACAAATTTTGTTTTCAACAACGAATTTTAATGTACGCGCTTGCGTCACTGTTTACCAAAGAGTTTCTTTTTAAATACCGGTAACTCTTGCCTAACAAAGAGCACAAAGACAAAGATAGGCAGTACAAAGTAAAAAATCTAAATGACCGATTTAGCTTGTAGCATTTTTTTAAAAATGTGTACCATTTTGTTTAAGCTGTCCTATTATATTGGGGGGGGGTTGGCTTGCGAGCGGGTTACACACTTTTAATACTTTTCTGTTCCAAAAAAAAAGGGGGGGGGGTTGGCTTATGAATGAACGGGCTATAGAACGAGTATATACGGTATACATTTTAACATATTTTTTTAAAGCACGGCTTTTAAAGGGTGAAATGACACTTGAAGGGATATGAGCGAATAAATTGGGTGACATAGTTCTAAGTATTAAATAAGACATTAATTTTTTTAATTATTTTACATTATAAGTAAATAATTAAAGCCAAAGAATTTTAACGTTAATTTGAGGGTATCTTTGCACTGCTACACAAGCGCGTATATTTTCAATTTTTCTATAATACTGTAAATAATAGAAGTAATTAGACCACATTTGTACAAACAAGTACTAGAACAAACAAGAACAGAGACTTTTTCTTTGACATCCGACAATGCCACCGTTTACAATAAAATTTAGACGACTAACAAACAAAAGATGAAGACGAATTCCTTCTATGATAACTGTGGTGGGCAACCGTTCTTAGGCAAGAGTCAAACCAGTAGGTCACGTGACGTCTAAAATATTCCACTCAGTTCAAATCGAACATGTCGACTTCAACAAAACTTTATTAATTTTTTCCCACAATCACTGGATTTAACGAGCCGCACAGACTCCCACAGTGGGCCGCATATTTACCCACCCCCCCTGGTCTGATTGATGCCTGGTAGGCAATTCATCTTATTGATTGAGGCCCTTCCTGCTGGTTTCTCTCGGGACCATTATGCCGTGTCATTCCTTGGAGTCTTTCAAGATTGAAAAAATTCCAGATTTTTAACCCTGGAATATCCGAAATTGTCAGAACGTTCGTCAGTAAGTAGTCGATATAGAAGTCTAGATGTCATGCCAACGAAAGAGACGGTCTTGAAGTCTAGGTGTCAACGAAAGAGACGGTGTAGAAGTCTAGTCGTCAACGAAAGAGACGGCGTAGAAGTCTAGTTGTCAACGAAAGAGACGGTGTAGAAGTCTAGATGTCAACGAAAGAGACGCTGTGGAAGTCTAGATGTCATCGAAAGAGACAGTGTAGAAGTCTAGTTGTCAACGAAAGAGACGGTGTAGAAGTCTAGTTGTCAACGAACGAGATGGTGTAGAAGTCTAGATGTCAACGAAAGAGACGGTGTGGAAGTCTAGATGTCATGCCAACGAAAGAGACGGTGTAGAAGTCTAGTTGTCAACGAACGAGATGGTGTAGAAGTCTAGATGTCAATGAAAGAGGCGGTGTAGAAGTCTAGTTGTCAACGAAAGAGACGGCGTAGAAGTCTAAATGTCAACGAAAGAGACGGTTATAGAAGTCTAGATGTCAACGAAAGAGACGGCATAGAAGTCTAGACGTCAACGAAAGAGACGGTGTAGAAGTCTAGTTGTCAACGAACGAGACGGTGTAGAAGTCTAGTTGTCAACGAAAGAGACGGTGTAGAAGTCTAGTTGTCAACGAAAGAGACGGTGTAGAAGTCTAGTTGTCAACGAAAGAGACGGTATAGAAGACTAGATGTCAACAAAAGAGACGCTGTGGAAGTCTAGATGTCAACGAAAGAGATGGTGTAGAAGTCTAGTTGTCAACGAAAGAGACAGTGTAGAAGTCTAAATGTCAACGAAAGAGACGGTGTAGAAGTCTAGTTGTCAACGAAAGAGACGGTGTAGAAGTCTAGATGTCAACGAAGGAGACGGTGTAGAAGTCTAGTTGTCAACGAAATAAATGGTGTAGAAGTCTAGTTGACGAGAAATGCAGCCATGTTAGATTAAGTATCAAAGAAACACTTTACCTCCTCGACTTTGAACATTTCCAATAATAAAGACCACGGCTAGCTGCACTAAACAATCAATATTCAATAATAAAGACCACGGCTAGCTGCACTAAACAATCAATGTTCAATGTTCAATAATAAAGACCACGGCTAGCTGCACTAAACAATCAATGTTCAATAATAAAGACCACGGCTAGCTGCACTAAACAATCCATGTTCAATGTTGAATAATAAAGACCACGGCTAGCTGCACTAAACAATCAATGTTCAATAATAAAGACCACGGCTAGCTTCACTAAACAATCTCCCACACTAAAAGTCACTTAATGCCAAGGGCCCAATAGAAAGCAAACACGGGCCCATAAAAAACAAAATGGCCAATATTTCACTCCCTTGAAAGCTGACACCCCTCAAAGATTGGAATCTCCCGTATCGTGTTTTGGAAACCACAAATTTCACGCGGCCATCTTTTGTTCGCATTTATCAATTGTCCATAAAATAAGAATTTAATTCGCCCCGAAAATACCGCCATGTGTAGAAGGTCCGTGTGTTCGATCCTTGAGCACTTCATAAAAAGTTGGTTGCGAGAAATTCTATCGGCTCTGGGGGTACACTACAAGTCAAGGGTTCCAGGGAAGGGTCCGTTGGGGGGTCGGCTCGGCGGTGAGATTGTGTCAATTAGTGTTTTGGCTTTAGTGCGTGTGCGCGGGGCCTTGACCTTTGATGGAGGTGGTTCGGAGACCAGGGGAGACTGGCGGATGCCTGGGATGGGTCAATCACTGAGACAAATTGAAGTACACATTCGCTATCTGTGATGGCTGGTCGCGCGGGGACAATGGACAAGATACGACCTTGACTTCTGTGACTGTCGGAACGGTTTGTTTGAATTTTGTTGTTTTTTTTTAAATTAGACGAATGTATTTCTATGTTATCTCTGATGTAAATAATTTGTTATCTCTTTTCGACGTAGCCTTCTCTTCTCCCCCTTTCCATCACTCGCGGTGATTGTGTTATCGTTCTTATGCACCACTGTTGAACAAATATTGAAGACGTAATAATGAAACCAAGTTGTATACTTTTCGAAGTGGTTCTTTAACCAGGAACACTGTCACGTGACATTGACTGACTTGATGTCAAGGAACACTGTCACGTGACATTGACTGACTTGATGTCAAGGAACACTGTCACGTGACATTGACTGACTTGATGTCAAGGAACACTTTCACGTGACATTGACTGACTTGATGTCAAGGAACACTGTCACGTGACATTGACTGACTTGATGTCAAGGAACACTCTCACGTGACATTGACTGACTTGATGTCAAGGAACACTGTCACGTGACATTGACTGACTTGATGTCAAGGAACACTGTCACGTGACATTGACTGACTTGATGTCAAGGAACACTGTCACGTGACATTGACTGGCTTGATGTCAAGGAACACTGTCACGTGACATTGGCTGGCTTGATGTCAAGGAACACTGTCACGTGACATTGGCTGACTTGATGTCAAGGAACACTGTCACGTGACATTGACTGACTTGATGCCAAGGAACACTGTCACGTGACATTGAATGACTTGATGTCAAGGAACACTGTCTTGTGACATTGACTGACTTGATGTCAAAGAACCAAGCACAAGCTGACACGAGCTTGTAAAAAAACAAATCTGTCCAAGCATGCAATATGTACAAGTATGAGCTTGTCCAAACAAGCATAAATTATCCACTAGCATGAAATTATCACAAGCATGAAATAGATCCAAGCAACAATTAGTATGTAGAAAGGCAGACGTTCTGAGTATGGCATGGATAAAATAAAAATAGTTTTCTCATAAATAATTAAATGAACGAATAGCTTAAAATGATTTTGTTTTCAATAATTAATTTTTTAAAATCCAATTGTTATTTCTTTCTCCTTTTATTTCCATCGTGTCTGTAGTTTGTAGCACATCTAATGATTCTAATGTAGACACACAGGACTGTCTCGTTTCTTGTAGCACATCTTATGTTGACACACATAACTGTCTCGTTTGTTGTAGCACATCTTATGTTGAAACATGGCACTGTCTAGTGGCCGAATTAGCCTTCCATTTGCTAATCTGAAAGGTCGCAAGTGTTAATGACAAGGGTCCTTGTGATTGACCTGTACACACAGGATTTCTGGACTGTCTATTGCTCTGTTATACTCAGTGTATTCAACAGTTGTTGATGAGCACACTGTTAATTTTTATTTGTTTTTTTTTAAATTTTGGTGTTGCTTACAATTATTGATATTTTTATGTTTACATTTGATATTTAAAGTGACTTTTTACAAAATATATCAATAACAATTCATGTTTAAAAATGCTTTTTAAAAAAAAATATATTATTATTATAGTTATAATTGTAATAATTATAATTATAAAAATAATAATGATAATAATAACTTTTTTAAAACGTGAATTTCTAACATGCAAATAGAATATTGACCAAATATTGAGGTGAATGGGAGAACATGGCACAACTACATAGGTTTTTTATAAAAAAAAATTTTAATATTTTTTTTATTTTATTTTTTTTGAAAGTTTAAATGTGGAACGACATCTTGAAATCGTCTAATCTCACTGGAAACCAATAAATGAACGTCATTAAATTGTTCACAACTAAACGAACACAAGATCACGTGGTCTCAGATTGTTCTATAGATCTTCCAACCGGCATGGGATGCTGCTGAAGATCTGCGAGTTGTTTGCGTCTGAACGTCTACACGTGCGCAAGAACTCTGACAATTTCTCCTGTTTCCCGCCCTCAGCGGGGTCTCGCCTAGTGACGCGCAGGCAGGAGTTTATCTCGAGAAGTCTGAAGTTGAAGACAATTTATGTTTTCCACGGAGGTTTATGGGCCCCGATCAATTTCAACGACAGCACGTGCACAGATAGGCCGTAGATCAAAATGTGCCCGGGCAGCGGCATTGTGGTTTTACCCCTGATATAAAACGCGGGAAAATGGCCTCGGTGCCTGGAGTACTCGCAGATAAAGTGGGATGAAATACTTACCTAATCACAGGCCGGCAGCCATCTTTACGACACAATAGCTTTTCTCGTCTTTGGAACACGGAGAGTGTAAAACACAAGCAGACTTGAGATCAAGTGGGTTTTATTATTTTTTTATATACACCTGTTTCAAGGACCGTAATCTTTGATAATGTTTACATCAATTGTAAACATCACAGCAGTTTCTCATAGAGTTGTCCTTCTTGTTATACCGGGTGCTGGTGAGTTTCTCATAGAGTTGTCCTTCTTGTTATACCGGGTGCTGGTGAGTTTCTCATAGAATTGTCCTTCTTGTTATACCGGGTGCTGGTGAGTTTCTCATAGAGTTGTCCTTCTTGTTATACCGGGTGCTGGTGAGCTTCTCAGAGTTGTCCTTATTGTTGTACCAACATATTTAACAAACACCACAAACATTGCTGTTATACCGACATATTTAACAAACCCACAAACATTGCTGTTATACCAGCATATTTAACAAACATCACAAACATTGCTGTTATACCAACATATTTAACAAACACCACAAACATTGATGTTATACTAACATATTTAACAAACACAACAAACATTGCTGTAATGCCAACATATTGAACAAACACCACCAACATTGGTGTTATACCAACATATTACATATTTAACAAACACCACATGCATTGCTTTTATACCAACATTAAATGTTTATTGTTAACATCATATGATAGTGTCAGCATAAAAAAAACATATATACACACTACTTTTGTAATTTTTTCTAAGGCGTGGATCTCATTTGAAAACATATCCGTCCGTCTATCCATCCATCTATCCATCCATCTATCCATCCATCCATCTATCCATCCATTTATCCATCCATCCATCCATCCATCCACCCATCCCTCCATCCATCTATGCACTATCTGCCGATTAGCATTCCCCTTCCTACCTTTTCTCTTGCACTAATTACCACCGCTTTACTACATGAGAGCAGCAGTAAGAATCGTTTTAGATTTTCCAAATCAAGGGACCCCACTCTGATAATCAGCGTGGTGTCCGTTAATTAGTTTGGTGGGCGTGGCCGCAACATCGCACCCCATAGCGTCTTCAATTCTCGGAAATGTCCAGATTGTTGACAATTTTTGTGACTGTGACCTAGTTTTATTGTTGAACACGACCGTGTTCTACAAGGGACATTGTAGTTAGTAGAGTGACATTGTAGTAGAGTGACATTGTGGTAGAGTGACATTGTAGTAGAGTGACATTGTAGTAGAGTGACATTGTAGTAGAGTGACCAAGCTGAAGGTCCAAGTTTAACTTCAATCTTTATGTCCAAACAACAAGAGTCGTTCTAGAGTTCATAGTTGATGACAAGTTTTATTATACAACATTACGTCATCGCCTCATAGAACAATGGTCAGATAATTTCCTAAATGCTGGCTGTCTCACACACACACAGACACTCAAACGCACACATACACACGCCAGCGGGACAATTGTTCAGTCAATAAGACATGTTGTTTGGGTGGTCAGTAAAACAAATTGTTTGGGTGGTCAGTAAGACAAATTGTTTGGGTGGTCAGTAAGACAAATTGTGTGGGTGGTCAGTAAGACATTTTATTTGGGTTGTCAGTAAGACATGTTATTTGGGTGGTCAGTAAGACATGTTATTTGGGTGGTCAGTAAGACAAATTGTTTGGGTGGTCAGTAAGACATTTTATTTGGGTGGTCAGTAAGACATGTTATTTGGGTGGTCAGTAAGACAAATTGTTTGGGTGGTCAGTAAGACATTTTATTTGGGTGGTCAGTAAGACATGTTATTTGGGTGGTCAGTAAGACAAATTGTTTGGGTGGTCAGTAAGACATGTTGTTTGGATGGTCAGTAAGACATGTTATTTGGGTGGTCAGTAAGACAAATTGTTTGGATAGTCAGTAAGACATGTTGTTTGGGTGGTCAGTAAGACATGTTATTTGGGTGGTCAGTAAGACAAATTGTTTGGATGGTCAGTAAGACATGTTGTTTGGATAGTCAGTAAGACATGTTGTTTGGGTGGTCAGTAAGACATGTTGTTTGGGTGGTCAGTAAGACATGTTATTTGGGTTGTCAGTAAGACATGTTATTTGGGTGGTCAGTAAGACATGTTATTTGGGTGGTCAGTAAGACAAATTGTTTGGGTGGTCAGTAAGACATTTTATTTGGGTGGTCAGTAAGACATGTTATTTGGGTGGTCAGTAAGACAAATTGTTTGGGTGGTCAGTAAGACATTTTATTTGGGTGGTCAGTAAGACATGTTATTTGGGTGGTCAGTAAGACAAATTGTTTGGGTGGTCAGTAAGACATGTTGTTTGGATGGTCAGTAAGACATGTTATTTGGGTGGTCAGTAAGACAAATTGTTTGGATAGTCAGTAAGACATGTTGTTTGGGTGGTCAGTAAGACATGTTATTTGGGTGGTCAGTAAGACAAATTGTTTGGATGGTCAGTAAGACATGTTGTTTGGATAGTCAGTAAGACATGTTGTTTGGGTGGTCAGTAAGACATGTTGTTTGGGTGGTCAGTAAGACATGTTATTTGGGTTGTCAGTAAGACATGTTATTTGGGTTGTCAGTAAGACATGTTATTTTGGGTGGTCAGTAAAACATGTTATTTGGGTTGTCAGTAAGACATGTTATTTGGGTTGTCAGTAAGACATGTTGTTTGGGTGGTCAGTAATGTAACTGTTACTGTGTTTTTATTTATTATTATGTAACTCTTGTAGGCGTTCTCTCAATACATAATCTTGTGCACAATAATCCACTGAAGAACTTGTTTCAATAAAACAACTTTAATATTTATACTTTGTACACAGAAATATCATTTGAGGTTATACAACGTGGAATTCTCAAGCACACACATCACGTCCTTCCCTCACGGAAGTTATCTGACAACTGATGCACCCAACCTTCTCAGCCAATGGGAAGGCTCCTTTTTCCCGCGTTTATTACTCACGTGACCTCTCCATCTGATCACGCAATTCACTCATGATACACCCATGACATTCACATGTGACAAGTAAGACATGTTATTTGGGTGGTCCACTTGAACCAAGTCGTCTGATCCCATTGGTGAGCTGATGGTTTAAACCACTTCTGCACATCATGTAAGAAAAAATACAAGGTCAAAACTTTGACACCACATCTCTGACCACATCAACATTTTCACCACATTCCTGACCTGTCCACAAACTGAAAAAAACAAACATTTTCAACAAGGCTTTCATGGCTGTATTTATTTATGTATACGGTGTCATTTAAACAAAAACAGATAAAATGTGAGATAAAAAAAATTAAAAAATAAAATTAAAATTAAAACATTTTGAGAACGATAAGAAAACCTGCATCTAATTCGCTTCTGGTAAAAATGTTACAATTCTTAAATAATTATGTTAGAATTTAATGTTGCTAGGATTCATTATAAATACTTATTATGTTATACTAATTTATTAACTACATTTTTTTTAATAACTGCATCTACATTAAATTATTTGTTGCTATTATTTGATCTGAATTAAATGGTCGTTGTTTTTTATAACTAAAACAAAAAAGAACCAGTTCTTACGTTACTATTCGTTCTCATTTTTTTTAAACATATATTTTGCTCATGCGTACTTGACACTTTTCTCTGTTCTAAAATCTCCGCTATGTGACGTCAGCTACCGTAAATATCCGTTTAAGCACACCTAAATATTTTCTCTCGCTCTCTGGGAATGTTTACGAGGCACTGACCGTCTTACTTTAACACCAACAGGTGCTGGACGTCACGGACACGGACTAGGGCTGAATCCCCAGGAGCCCCTCTCCACCGTGTGACCGTGCGCACTCAGGAGAAAAGTGATGCAGAAGTCTAGTGGAGAGATATGACATTGCTGACGTGAGACCCTCCCCTCCTCCCCCCCCCCACTCTCACAGATAGAGGTCCACCGTCTTGCTCACCCCAAACGTAACAAGCTATGAATGTCTATCTCCTTACCAGACGCCGTGTTACACCAGAAGCCGGGGTTCGGCTCAAGGAAAGATTAAGTCCCCCAAAGTCTAAGATACGGCACGGAAACCTCACCGATAGATAGCCGGCCTTATTGGAAATTAGAATGAAATATTCATCCAACACATGAGTCTTCCCGCGAAATGCGCCCACCTTATTTTTTTTAATATCTCATTCTCTCCCCCCTTTTTAAGTCCCCCGAGAGCAGACGGCTTATTGCCCATGTTCCGTCCAATCGCGATCATCTTGGACTAGGCGAGCTCGTTTCACGCCTAGGTCCAATCCAGATTTTTATCTGGCCGTGTTTGAATATGGCGGTTCTAGCCGTCCAACATGGCGGAGTCCCCCTTCTCTAATGCCGGTGTTCCGTGGAGCTTTGCCATAATTAAACCTACTTTAATTCCGTAGTAATTGATGGCGGTAATCAGAACCGCCATCGGACGTCCTCGGGGGGTGCTTACCACAGATCCAATCACAGATATCTGCCACGACAACGGCTTTTCTTTTTTTTAGGTGGGATGGGGACACCGACGACTGAAGCTGAGGGGAGCCGCCCCTCATCCGCTCCCGGCAGACGTGGAATCTGCCCGGACGACATGGAATGGCCATCAAGAAGTAAGTAGCGCTTTGAGTCGTTTGTCGTGTTCCTGTGCCGGGCGGTGCTGGAAAAACGGCATCGATACCGCTATTCTCGGCACCTCTTTTAAACACCTCAAATTAAGTGTCGACACCATTCGTGTACAGACACGTGACCTAATTAATGGAATCAAGTCCGACCTGGGATGCCGGAAACGGTTATATACCATCAGATAGGGCCTCAGTTTTTAAGGATCATTTTTTTTTCTGTCATCAGAAGTGCAGGCGTTGAAATAGCAGCCATTTTTTCCAAGCATTTCCCAGCCTGTTCTAAGTTGTGTGACTGCAGACAATGTTATCTGATGCAATGCCTGGCTGACGGCGGCTGCTGGGAGCCCATGCGCTTAAAAGACTTCAAACAAGGGCGCGTCCTCACCTTCGGGACTGGGAGCCTCCACCACAACTGGTGTTGTAATACAGGGGCGGCGATTTACGGCTGCCACTTCTCACAGTGTTGGTAAACACGCGCTGATCACCGCGAGACGCAGCACTGGGGCGGGGGGTGTAAGAAGCTTTTAGCACCGTAACCAGGGGCGTTGTGTGCGGAGGGGAGTAACGCCCGGAGATTTGATGAGAACATTAATCTGGGGATAGGTTTAAAGCGGAAACAAGTCGTGGGGGTTGAATGGCCGCCGCCCGTGTTCCTCGCTCGGGTGACAGATGCTATCTACTCGACCATTTCATTGACAATCAAGAGACATGTGGAGGTCAAGAAAGATTCCGGTTGGTCGTTAAAAGTACACGGTTTGAAACGGATGTTAAGTCATGAGGGCTTTGTCTAAACTTTAAAGTGGTTTAAATTCAATAGATCGCCATCTATTCGCTTTAACCGTAAACAGATTTAATTAAAATATCAAGCTTCGTTAACCACGAGCTTTTGTATTAATGTAATTATTATTTTGTCTTTTTTTTAATTAAATATTTATTTTTTGGTCATGAACCAAATAAATTAAACCGAAAATTTACGACATTTCATTACGACGTTTATTTTAATTGGAATGGCATTGAGGTTAATAGACATTTTATTGTCGCAAGATGATTGTAATATGATGAAGATTTATCCCAAACAAATCTTATATCTACATTGAGTCATCATCATCATCGTCAGTCCCGTGACCGATGCGGTCGTTGGCGGGAGCGCATGGACACATCAACAGACAACGATCTCCACATTTGCCTTTCTTGAGCGGCGGCCAATAATTCATTAATTGAGTGACTATGTTCAAATTATAGAAAAGTAAACTCTTCAACGAGTAAAGAAGATCTACTTCATTGTTTCTGTAAGATTTATAAGAATACAAGGACAATCTACAGGTACAAGAGCATTTAATATTTTTGTCTTAAATTTATGTTACAAAAAGTTATGTTTCAAAAAGTTATGTTACAAAAAGTTATGTTACAAAAAGTTATGCTACAAAAAGTTATGTTAGAAAATGTTATGTTACAAAATGTTGTGTTACAAAAAGTTATGTTACAAAAAGTTATGTTAGAAAATGTTATGTTACAAAATGTTGTGTTACAAAAAGTTATGTTACAAAAAGTTATGTTACAAAAAGCTTTGCCAATGAGGCATGATGAAAATCAATAGAAGACAAAAATTGAAGACATAACTACAACGATGAAAGACTGCAATCTTGTTATATCATTTTATATAGGCAGTGGGTTGGTCTACAGCAGGGGTCGGGAAACTTTTGATCAGAGAGAGGAATAAACACCACATATTTTCTCTGAGAGAGCCATAAACCCCACATATTCTGAAAAGTAATTCTGTGAGAGCCATACATTATGTTTAAAACTAAAAATTCCAATGTGTGGACTTTGTGTAATTTCAAAACTGAAATCCTATTATAATAAACGGAAATGTCTCTCAAATCTTTTTAATAACATTGTTATGTTGTTTTTTAATTATACAATTAATATGTAGATCAAATGAGTCTGAATTAAAAAAATTAAAAAATAATCTAACATTTGTCTGAGAGCCAGATGCAGCCACCCATAGAGCCACATCTGGCTTGCGAGCCATGGCTCCCGACCCCTTGTATACAGGAAGACAGTGGATTGATATACAGGAAGGCAGTGAATTGGTATACAGGAAGGCAGTGAATTGGTATACAGCAGCGGTTCTCAACCTTTCTTGTGTCGCGACCCTTTTAATAAATTACTCGTGCTGTGGCGACCCCCACCGTCAAATTTTTTTGGTATCTACCCCATAGCTGTAATTTTGCTACTGTTATAATATATTTAATTATATCTAATATGCAGAATGACATTGTATTCTCATTTTTACAAATTTTACGTAATTAAAGCACAGACACCGTTCTCGTAGTAAAGTAGTTTGTAATAAAAAAAAACACAATATGTAACAATGATTACAATTACATACATGTCATACATTACATACAAGGTATTCATATTTATTTCTAATTACAAATACGTAAGAAAGCCAAAGTCAATTAATGTGAATGTTGAGATTGCTTCTTTCTCACAAGATCAGAAATTCTCTGGACAGTCTTTGCGAGAGCACAACGAAGATCATCTTCCACAACAAGTCTACTTCTGTATTTAGACTTGATAACCAGCAAGCTGGAAAACCCTGTTTAGCAACGATAAGTTGTTGGAAAAGGAAGAAGACAGTTTCGAACAGAACAGGATATGACTGCAAACACTTGATCCAGAATTTTGTAACTGACATTGAAGAGAAATCATTTCGCGCTGCATCACTGTTAATGAGTTCGATGAACTCCTCTGAGTTCAATGAACTCCTCTTGTGCTGTCTCAGGAATATCGTCAACTTTGACTGTGAATGGACTTTTGGCAAGTACAAACGGAGTGTTACGTAGATTTGGAAAGTACGATGAAATTTCGTCCGCCAGCATATGCAAGTTGTCTTCACAGAAAGTATCATTTTACTTCTCTTGTGAGTTTCAATGTCATTTTTCTCAAAGAAAGCAGATAAGGTGGGCAACATGTACATTTTATTGTCATCCAATTTTTTTTTGCCAAAGCTGAAGTTTCATTTCTAATGATCGGATCTTTTCAGACAAATCTAGGCATGTTGCATTTGGTCCTTGCAGTGATAAATTTAACTCATTCAAAATGGCAAATATACCTACCAGGTAAGCAATTTTCTGAAGCTCATTTTTGTCGCTGAAAAGTGCTTCGAACTGTGGTTTAGACTTCTGATTAAAGAACATTTTTGGTTCGTCAAGAAGATCAAAAACGCGTTTCAAAACTTTCCCTCTCGACAACCATCTCACTTCAGTGTGAAATAGCAGAACATCATTGGACGCATTCATCTCATTACAAAGTTTCGAAAACAGACGACTGTTCAGCGCACTCGCTTTAAAAAAATTGACGGAACTTACGACGCTTTTCATTACTTCCTGAAACTCTTGTGGCAACGTCTTCGTTGCTAGCACTTGTCGATGAATCATACAGTGAGTTCCAATGACTTTTGGTGATTCATTTAGTACCAAACGTTAGAATCCAGACCGTCGTCCTAGCATATGTTGGAGCACCATCAGTGCAAACACCACAAACCTTTCCCAAGAGATCTTATGATCTTTCAGAAATGATCCAACTGTTTCAAATACATCCCGTGCAGTTGTTGTCGTTTCAAGAGGTTTCCAAAAAAGAAACTCATCTTTAAAGTCGCCTTCATTTATATATCTGGCGTAAACCAGTAGCTGTGAACAGTTTGCAACGTCCGTGGATTCACCAAGCTGGATGCTAAATATTGGAAGTCGAGCAGATTTTATTTCCTGGATTACCTGATCAATAATATCAGCAGACATACCATCTATTCTTCTCCGGACAGTGTCATTAGATAAGGAAATTGCACTCAATTTCTTAACAAATTCGGGTCCGATCATATCTCGAACAATATCTTTGGCCGCTGGCAACAATAAGTCTTCGGCAATGGTGTGAGGTAGCATAGCTCTTGGGATTCTGAGCGCCACCAACTATGAAGCTTCAATGGCTGCTACGTTTTGTTGGTGGTACTTGCCGCCAGTGTCAAGTCTGGGCTTTCCTGACGCCATCAGTTTTACTTCTAAAATACTCGGTATCCTTCCCCGCAAAACTTGGATGTTTGCTATCAAAATGACGTTTCAGTTTGTTTGGCTTCATAGATTCGGCTGAAAGAACTTCATTATAAATAACGCATTGCGGTTTCTCAATTCCTGCTGTAACTATTGACGTAAAATCATATTGTAAGAAATCGTCACTATATTTTCTTTTCTTAATCATAATGTTCTTCTCTGCATGTTCCATTTCCATCGGTTGGTTTAAAAACTTTAAATTTAAAATAAAAATTTATAACGATAGCTTTCAATACCACGCACAATGAAATATTGACCTACAGCCCTACACTACAGTGTGTGGAACCAGAAGCAGCAGCAGTTCAGCTTCTACGTCACTTAGCCAGCCTGCTGAGCTCAGACCTCTGAGCATCCAGACGCGCCCTACTCTCTGTTGATATAATTACCGGTTGTTGAGGGGTTCATAAAATAGTGTTGAAAGAAACATTATAAAAAGCTAAAAATATTTAAGTTACAACAACTAAACTTACTAAAGTTACTGAATAGACTATAGACTAGTATAGAGTAATAGACAAAATATGTACATGGCAAGGTTTACACATTTTTACACATTTAAACACACACAAAACATATTTTTCCAATGGTCTTTGGCGACCCCTGCCAAATCGTCATTCGACCCACGCGGGGGTCGCGACCCACAGGTTGAGAACCGCTGGTATACAGGAAGGCAGTGAATTGGGATACAGGAAGGCAGTGAATTCGCATACAGGAAGGCAGTGAATTGGTATACAGGAAGGCAGTGAATTGGTATACAGGAAGGCAGTGAATTGGCATACAGAAAAATAGTGTATAGGAATCGTTGTATCATCAACAGCTGTATTGTCTCTGTTTGTCAAAAGTTGACCACTGTCCACTGTATTACACGTACGCGACTCTGGATACTGTCTAACACAAAGCCACTCTTGTCATCTGTGTCCAACACAAAGCCACTCTTGTCATCTGTGTCCAACACAAAGCCACTCTTGTCATCTGTGTCCAACACAAAGCCACTCTTGTCATCTGTGGTATTTCCGAAAGTCTTGTCATTGGTTCACTTATTTATAATTGTATACATTCATAAATTTAAAAAATCAAACAAACAGACAAACGTATAAGTTTGGTGCACTTTCAAAACAAATCATATGACGTCATCGAGTGCGTATCTACATCAAAACAAAGTTTTACTACATACAAGTACCGAGAATCGTTGTCTCCTGTTTAGTGAGTTCTGTGTAATGAAATGTGTTACAGATCGCTGTTATTTTACATTCAGGCCAATGTCTATTTTTATGAACGGAAATTCCAAAAGGAATGAGCCACTTTTTCTATTGTGAGACATGCCACAACCCACTATGGTCTGCAAACACTGGACGATGACGTCAGTCCTTCCACCAGGTTTAAGGCCATCTAAAACAGACGACAGTTATTGATGAGACATTTGAGACATAAATATCTACTGCTACTTATATTGTTTCAGCTAAATATCTACTGCTACTTATATTGTTTCAGCGAAATATCTACTGCTACTTATATTGTTTCAGCGAAATATCTAGTGCTATATTATGTAATCGAACAATATATACATTGCGTAATTTAATCATCTAGGGCAGGGGTCTCAAACACGCGGTCCGCGGGTAGCATGCGGCCCGCCAAGTTGAAATGTAAAAAATATAATTTTCATGAAATTCAGACAGCTAGGACTGATGCACATCAACTTATCTTTTATTGTTAATTTTATATGCGTAAAATAATTATTAAAATATAATCTGATTTAATCAGGTAAACACAGCTGTAGTTGCTATTAGAGATAGGTAGTGAAAATGAGCAAAGATAAATAAAGTGTTTTTTTTATTACTAGGATATTGTTGTTGGGGAGTAGGAGTTTTGGTGGGGCCCTTGACACATCTCTTAAGTAAAACAATGTCACACGCCTTCATACGAGTTTGAGACCTATGATATAGGGCTGCTGTAATTTTATTGAGACCTCTGATATAGGGCTACTGTAATTACATTGAGACCTCTGATATAGGGCTACTGTAATTACATTGAGACCTCTGATATAGGGCTACTGTAATTACATTAAAACCTCTGATATAGGGCTACTGTAATTACATTGAGACCTCTGATATAGGGCTACTGTAATTACATTGAGACCTCTGTTATAGGGCTACTGTAATTACATTAAGACCTCTGATATAGGGCTACTGTAATTACATTAAGACCTCTGATATAGGGTTACTGTAATTACATTAAGACCTCTGATATAGGGCTACTGTAATTACATTGAGACCTCTGATATAGGGCTACTGTAATTACATTGAGACCTCTGATATAGGGCTACTGTAATTACATTGAGACCTCTGATATAGGGCTACTGTAATTACATTAAGGCCTCTGATATAGGGCTACTGTAATTACATTGAGACCTCTGATATAGGGCTACTGTAATTACATTAAGACCTCTGATATAGGGCTACTGTAATTACATTAAGACCTCTGATATAGGGCTACTGTAATTACATTAAGACCTCTGATATAGGGCTACTGTAATTACATTAAGACCTCTTATATAGGGCTACTGTAATTACATTACACAATGTAATTTACTATCAAATATATTGGCAAGAAGTCACTACTAATTTTTTTATAAGTATAGAATATTTATTTTAATGCCCAAAGACTTTGTTCGTCTTTATCCTGCTAAAAGTAATACACCACATTTAGATATGTGGTGAACTGCACAAAGAAGTACACAGAACGTATACAACTACTTGAAGACCAGCCCTTGCTATATATGCAGGTCTGATAGCTGTTTCCACCATGTATACACCCCTAGGTCCAACATGTATACACCCCTGGCTCCACCATGTATACACCCCTGTTACACAATGTATGCGCCATTGGTTCCTACCATGTATGTGCCCCTGGTTCCTCCATGTATACACCTCTGGTTCCTATATGTATACACCCCTGGGTCTACCACCATGTTTTCGCCCCTGGCTCCACCATGTCTTCGCCCCTGGTTCCACCACGTTTTCACCCCTGGTACCAACCTTTCAGCAAACATGTCATAGACCCTGACACTGGTGTTACGTTGTTTGGGTCCCATGGATGAAATAACACCCGCCCCCCATTTGCCCTAATTGCCTCACGCTGTCGAAGATAATCCCCCGCCATTTTTGGTAACATGTCCGATGTCCCACCTCCAGACTTCTGCAACGTGATGCAACGCTGACGTCATTTCATGGTGAACCCTGATTGGTCTTTCCTTCCAGCCATTGTCTTGGCCGTGGCGTCCGCCATATTGTCACTTCCTCCGGTGTAACAAAACGATATATCCCCCGGATTATTTTAGCCGGTCGCTTCATGATATTTAGCAACGCGTATGTAAATGTCCGGGCCCGATATTTGATTTAATGATTCACTAACTTCAGCTCAAAGGCGGGTATCTGGCGATCTCACAATTTCACTGAAATCCCAGCCGGTATGTTTCAAGGGTATCCTATTACCTCCCTTCTATTGTCGCTGTCAACTTCAGGGGGAAGTCACTGCAGCGCGCTGGGGCCCGTGTCGAACATTAACCGCCCCTACGACACTTTTTCTTCATCGCTGGACCATTCACCGCTACCAGGGAACATCACATCTTTTCAAAACGAGCTGGAATAAATCCCAACACGAGGCCCGAGCAAGGGTTAATCATTTGGAGGTAAACCAAAACTTTAAAGGGGGGTGAAAGGGGGAGGGGTGGAGGAAATACAATGAGCCCTTAGATGAATACATTTTTTTATTATGTTGTATGATAGCTCCGCAAAGTCCAGGTAAGAAAAAAAAATTAATGTGAGCATATCATAATAAATAACAATCAGTTTGAGCACATCTTTATAAAAACACTCGTTGATTCTCAAATGAAAATACACTGTACCTTTATCAACAAAGTCAGAAATGCCAAGATTTTCCAAAGATTCAAATTTTTAAAAACTAAATTGTTATAATTTGAGGATAAGGGGCGACAAGTAAAAAAAATTCTTCTAAAATGAGATCTACCATTTAATGAATAGTTTCTTTTGAGAAATGTGTGTCTTTTAAAAATGAATAGATCTTGTAAGGAATGGTTTTCCAATAATCCTAAATATTTTAGTCTAGGCAACGTGTGCTAAGAAAAGATGAATTGACATTTTAAGGAATATGTGCTACGTAATGCTGGATAGATCATTATATGTATTGTTAGCTATGTATGATGAATTGTTCATCCCAGGTAATGTGTGACCCTGACCCGAAATGATTGCATTTTCTACCAGTGTATTCCTGTGCCACCATTATGCTAGTGCGTACCAATGTCAAGTTCTGTCTAGAACAGTGGTTCCCAAACTCTTTTGACGCACAGACACCTTTTATAGTCAAAATTTCCCCCACGGATCCCCATGTGAAAAAACTACATAAATGCATAGTACAAAAATTGCAAACCCAAAAAAGCAACATTTGGTTGAAGAAGTATTTATTAAATTGTATAACCTTTGTTTAAACTAAAATTGAAAACAATTAATAACTTTGATGAACGTGATGTGATTTTATGAGTGTATTTATGTCCGACTCAATGTTTTTGTGTAGCAACCGAAAATCCCCACGAGCACCAATTTCTAGTCGGTTTCTGTTTTTTTATGATGAGGTTCATATAGGCACTGAATCTTTGTTCTTCCAAATAGGAAGACGGGAAAGCAGTTAACAACTTCTGTACAATAACCCATAATGTAAGATATAAAATTGTCATCTGATTTTGTAACCAGAATTTGTGGTATCCTAGTTCAAACATTGGTTCAAGTTCTTCATTTCAATAAGCTGCTCCTGTATTAGTACGGATTCATCTGTGTTTGGGATCTGAGTTTGTCCACGAGCAAAAGCGTTCGACTGCCAGTCGGGAACATCCACGTGAGGAATACCTTCAAATCTTTGGTTCAGGTCAGCATGAAGAGCTGTTAAGTTTTGACAGTAAGCCAGGAAATCTTTATCTCTACTTTGCAATTTTGAAGGATTTGGAAACAGAACATTCTTCTGTTTCTAAGTTTTGTCTGGACAGAAAAGGGTTTGCAACAAACACAGATATTACGCTTTCAGTTTTGATTAAATTTAATTGGTTACCTTGTAGATTCAAATACGTCTTATTAAATTTGTTAAATAAATCATTCATAAAGGATACATCTTTTTAAATCCTTTAAATTAACTCGTGGTGTCTGCTTGCTTGCGCCCTTGTCGCCAAAACTTTTGATCGATTTTTAACCCACTTGCTCGTAAGCTAGCGAGCTGAAATTTAGCAGGCAGTTTTGTGCCGATGATAAAAACGATGTATCAAAATTTCAGATCGATCGCATGTACCGTAATTGAATTATTGAATTTTTATATTATTTTATTTATTCCTATGTATCATGTTATTTTTTTAGATAGAGTGTAAGGGTGCGCATTATATTGAACAACCTTTCTGTCGCGCAATAAGGTGCGTATTTTATTGACAACACTTTTTATAAACATATTCCTGATCGGTGCGCATCATATTAAACCTGTTTTACGACACAACTACAATGTTGTATTTTTTGGATGGTCTTGCGCTGCGTATTATAATAAACCTTCTTTTAGTTACGTCTCTTACATAAAGGATTTAGTCAAAAACTTGGTTTTTTTACGTTTTTAAAAAAATGTTAATCCTTTATATTAACTCGTGGTGTCTGCTTGCTTGCCCCCTTGAACCCTTTCACCCATGTCGCCAAAACTTTGGATCGATTTTTAACCCACTTCCTCGTAAGCTAGCGAGCTGAAATTTAGCAGGCAGTTTTGTGCCGATGATAAAAACGATGTATCAAAATTTCAGATCGATCGCATGTACCGTAATTGAATTATTGAATTTTTATATTATTTTATTTATTCCTATGTATCATGTTATTTTTTTAGATAGAGTGTAAGGGTGCGCATTATATTGAACAACCTTTCTGTCGCGCAATAAGGTGCGTATTTTATTGACAACACTTTTTATAAACATATTCCTGATCGGTGCGCATCATATTAAACCTGTTTTACGACACAACTACAATGTTGTATTTTTTGGATGGTCTTGCGCTGCGTATTATAATAAACCTTCTTTTAGTTACGTCTCTTACATAAAGGATTTAGTCAAAAACTTGGTTTTTTTACGTTTTTAAAAAAATGTTAATCCTTTATATTAACTCGTGGTGTCTGCTTGCTTGCCCCCTTGAACCCTTTCACCCATGTCGCCAAAACTTTGGATCGATTTTTAACCCACTTCCTCGTAAGCTAGCGAGCTGAAATTTAGCAGGCAGTTTTGTGCCGATGATAAAAACGATGTATCAAAATTTCAGATCGATCGCATGTACCGTAATTGAATTATTGAATTTTTATATTATTTTATTTATTCCTATGTATCATGTTATTTTTTTAGATAGAGTGTAAGGGTGCGCATTATATTGAACAACCTTTCTGTCGCGCAATAAGGTGCGTATTTTATTGACAACACTTTTTATAAACATATTCCTGATCGGTGCGCATCATATTAAACCTGTTTTACGACACAACTACAATGTTGTATTTTTTGGATGGTCTTGCGCTGCGTATTATAATAAACCTTCTTTTAGTTACGTCTCTTACATAAAGGATTTAGTCAAAAACTTGGTTTTTTTACGTTTTTTAAAAAAATGTTAATCCTTTATATTAACTCGTGGTGTCTGCTTGCTTGCCCCCTTGAACCCTTTCACCCATGTCGCCAAAACTTTGGATCAATTTTTAACCCACTTCCTCGTAAGCTAGCGAGCTGAAATTTAGCAGGCAGTTTCGCACCGATGATAAAAACAATGTATCAAAATTTCAGATCGATCACATGTACCGTAATTGAATTATTGATTTTTTAGATTATTTTATTTATTCCTATGTATCATGTTATTTTTTGAGATAGAGTGTAAGAGTGCGCATTATATTGAACAACCTTTCTGTCGCGCAATAAGGTGCTTATTTTATTGACAACGCTTTTTATAAACATATTCCTGATCGGTGCGCATTGTATTAAACATGTTTTACGACACAACTACAATTTTGTATTGTTGGATGGTCTTGCGCTGCGTATTATAATGAACATTCTTTTAGTTACGTCTCTTACATAAAGGATTTATAGTCAAAAACTTGGTTTTTTACGGGTTTGTTTTTTAATTTAAAGTTAATTGTGTCGCAAATCATTATCTTTGTTGTCCAGGAATTCCAACATTGAATCAAATAGAGCTTAAAATCGATTTAAAAACGAACTTGTTGATAATCAACTTACTTTTGTGCTAATAAGTAAACGATTATAGTCTTCTTCATTTTCCAAACAATGTTGAGTAAATAATCTCTCATTCAAGGCATTCCTTTTAATTTTATTAACTGCACTAATGACGTCATCTAGTGATCCATGCAAACTTTCACTAAGATTGTTTGCGAATAAATGATGTCGATGAATGACACAATGTGCTGGAAATTCATTTGTTACAGTTTGCTTTAATTATGCCAGAAAGTCAAGGGTATTGCTTTAATTTCAAAAAATCGTTTTAATTCAGAAAATAACGTTTCACATTTCGAATCTGTTTCCAAACATTTATCCATACTTCAAATATTCAACAACACTCATGTTTTGTTGGCTCACTCAGTGATGGATTTACTTTTTTGTTAATCAAGCTAAGGCTTAGGGCCACCGCCTTTCTTGGAGGCCCCCGGAATTTTTTTCATATCACTGACATAGAATATCTGGACTTCAAAAGGGCCCCCATATCTCAAATAGCCTAAGGCCCCAATATCTCAAATAGTCTAGGTCCCCATCAAGTCTAAAACCGGCCCAGAGCTCACTCATTCTCGTATGTGCTGTAACAAACCAGTGTTAATAATAATTATTAACGTTTTCAATGGCGTGCTACAGTAAAGTACTTATGAAAATAATCTTTGATGATAAAATACAATTTAGATAGATATAACTTCCAGGCACATTGAAAAATACCCAATCTTGCAACCCTCGCAAATTCAAGTAAAAAACACTTGTATTTCTCTGACTTAATTATTGGAATTCCGCATTTCTTACGCATCAAGTTAGACCTTTCAATAAACCAAGTATTTTGATTGGTTATAGCTGTGGAAATTACATCAGTTCTACTACATTTTCTAGGCAAAACAACATTGTACTCCATTACTGATAGCACCTAAGATCGTATTTAATTATATGAAAAAATACTATTTTATTTATTGTTATTTATTTTAATTTCCATAATAATAAAAATTTATCACAGTTTTATTATTTTATATTAAACCTTGCGCGGACCCCCTGACGTTGTTCAGGGACCCCCCCCCAAATCAATATTAATTTTCCACGGACCCGCTGAAAGGTACCGCGGACCCCTGGGGGTCCGTACGGACCACTTTGGGAACCACTTGTCTAGAAAGTACCTGTTTGTCAATATGATGAACATGACATTTCTGGATGTTTCCTTCTCACAAATTAATCGTAGTCTCCAAAACTATTCAAGTCAATTATACAAGCCCTCTTATAACAACAGCAACAACAATGATAGTAACATTCGTAATTATAATATTAATAATACTAAGAGGAAGAAAAAGAAGAAGAAAAACAATAATAGCAAAATAATAATACAATAGCTGTATTAATGATAATAATAATAATATCAGGTTGGAAGCTCGGAAAGTTTACTGAAAGGGATTTTTTAACTAGACGCTTTGAAATACATGTTTATAGACCACTTTTATTGACCACTTTTATAGACCACATTCATAGACCACGTTTATAGGCCACATTTATATACCACGTTTATAGGCCACATTTATATACCACGTTTATAGACCACGTTTATAGACTACATTTATAGACCACATTTATAGACCACGTGTATAGACCACATTTATAGACCATGTTTATAGACCACATTTATAGACACCTTAAACGATATTTATATAAACTCAACTCCTGCAATTTGCAAATTTGACGGGTTTTTTTCTAAATATATATTTCAAATAATGAAATTCTGGTGTACTGCGCTATATAAAATATGAAATATTTATTCACATAAAATAAAATTAACCGAAAACAAATATTTTTGGCGAAATATCTCAAACACTGCAGTGTATCCCTGTTGAACTTTACAGTGGAAAGGGCAGAAGAAAAAATTTTGTTTAAAAAAAAAGAATAATAAAATGAATGTTGACAACAAGAATAGAAATTTAAAGTGTGAAATTTGATCCGCGCCATTGCTGTTGTCCATATGCCCCCATGACCGCAGCGCTTCGATACCATCGGATGCCATGGTCTTCCTGCCTTTAATAAACAGAAAGCTGGACCTGCCGTCACCACGAGATCTCGCGAGATTTCACGAGACCCCTCTTTCTATCAGGCCCACAGATCTGACTTCACACCGCCGGGGCCGCTAAGAGGGTGTCCTACACCCACACACTAGATACTGTTCAGACCCTCAAAGGAAGAGAACAAATGTCTATTATATCCACTTCTCTAAGCGTGGAGTAATACGATACCTTTGATATCGAAGCTGTTCTGCGATCGATGCTCGCCAAAGCTTTAAACTCTATTGAATTCTCTTCACTGACATTGCGTCATAAAACTTAGTAGTCGAGTATTTAATCAAAGAAATCGTATTTGCCTCGAGACTTACAATCATTGAGCACGTGACCAGCTCACAATATAACCATCATGGCTGATTTGTCACGTGATTGGAAGTCTAAAATTAACAGTTAATCTATTTTAATATAATACCGTGGACCCTATACGCGGTCAATGCTGAAAGTTCTGGAGTGAATGCCAGGAAGAAGTTCCTTGGCGTTGCTCTTTTGAATTTCTGTATAAAAGAAATTTGTGGAACAGTTTTCCAGATCACTGAGGGAGTGTGACTACAGAGAAACATCTTTAAAAAATGTTGACCAATTTTTAAAAATTTTAATGAGTTTTTTTTTAATATCCGAGTACGACCATGCTGGACTAACATGGGCAGTTAGTTCTGTGGAAGAAATCCATCATCATCAAATCCTGTGAATAGCACAGATGGATGGTGTTTACGCTGCACTGGTGCTATTTTCAGGTATTTTACAGTGTTATTATCACTGATACATGTGTTTGGCCATTCACACGGTGATCTATTTCAGGCAACATCTCTATCCTCAGTCTTTCTTAGTCACAGAACTGGTTGTGTTTGAAATGGTTGGGCTATCGCACTAATGTGCTGTGCTATTGCACTAATGTGCTGTGCTATTGCACTAATGTGCTGTGCTATTGCACTAATGTGCTGTGCTGTTGCACTAAGGTGCTGGGCTATTGCACTAATGTGCTTTGCTATTGCACTAATGTGCTGTGCTATTGCACTAATGTGCTGTGCTAATGCACTAATGTGCTGTGCTATTGCACTAATGTGCTGTGTTATTGCACTAATGTGATGTGCTGTTAGGGATATCTGCAGCGGAACTGTTCGTTAAAGTACTGACTAACAAATTTTACTTGGCAGAAAATGTCATATAGTCATATAGGCACGTTTTATTTAAGTTTTGTGTGATGGCACATGTTATATTTACATTTTCACTCATGTGTATTAGAGTTTGTTGGATTGTGATTGTACTTCGTTGATTTATATTCATGTTGTTTATACGTCATAGATTCATCTACTTGTTGATTGTACTCCATTGATTTGTATTCCTGTTGGTTAATCTTCATTTATTTATACGTCAAATACCGAGTCTTTAATCCCTACTATACCAATCAAGCCACACAGGGTTAAGGAAATATTTAGTTTGGAGATAGGGACATAACTGCGTTGGGTTTAGGTATATGATTTTAAAATTTAAGTTACGGACATTTTTGAATTAGGGTGGGGGCTAGAAAATTTGGGCGTAGCCATATTGGTTGTTTAAAATATTGGATCAGGAAAGTTGGAAAGTTGACACCGAATCTCTTGTCGTCTTTAACACGTCACGTGTGTTCAATTGCACACACATGCACACACTCTTACAATAGGCAGAGAGAGAGAGAGAGATGGAGACAGAGAGAGAGAGAGAGAGAGAGAGAGAGAGAGAGAGAGAGAGAGAGAGAGAGAGAGAGAGAGAGAGGAGAGAGAGAGAGAGAGAGAGAGAGAGAGAGAGAGAGAGAGAGAGAGAGAGAGAGAGAGAGAGAGAGAGAGAGAGAGAGAGAGAGAGAGAGACAGGGAGATGGAGACAGACAGAGAGAGAGAGATGGAGAGAGAGACAGAGAGGGAGAGAGAATGATAAAGAGAGAGAGAGAACAGCATCGTAGCATCGTTAGAAAGTTGCTGTTGTCAATAAATATGATATTTACTGTTGTCAAGAAATCTGATATGTTGTCTATACTATAAAATAAATTAATTAATGAGACTTTTCAACAACAGCAACAACAAAAAAAAATAATAATAAATTTAAAAAAAACATTTACTATAAAATAAACATTTGATACTATCCTTTACGTTAGTTTTGTGGACGAACAATTTACAATACATGAAGTTATGGGTATTTTGAAACGATTGCACTAGAGCTGAAGAGCTTTCATGTTTGACTTCCACAGAGCTAACAAGATGTTCAAGCAGAAGTTAGCTTTAGTTCCAGTGACGTCATATCCGGTTAGCTCCAAACAATTTGCGCACAGAGCGCATCTTCGGGTCTCGGCAAATTTCTTGCGACAGGTCAGACGGCAATACGAGCTTTCACTGGATTCTCGCCTCGCGTCTGCCGATTGCTTTTGGCGCGCTGTGTTCCGCTGTCGTCTGAGACTCAAAGAATTCATTAGGAGCCAAAGGGAGAGAACTGTCTGTTCCAGGGTGCAAACACCACGAGTAAACGAGCTGGTTATTGGTAAGAGTTATTGCCTCCGCAGGCGGGAATTATAAATGAACCAATTATAAGCGTTTGGTGGCGGGAAATGACACGGGCCGAGCTCATGTGTGCTGGTGGGAAAACTGTCATAAACATGGCAAGGAGCAGACGGCTACTGGAGCCAGACTCGGCTCCATTTCTGCCAGGCTTCGGTCTGAGTTACCTCCCCGCACCGCGTGACTTGTCGCGGGTATGCCAGTGAGTAAGGCAGGAGGGTAGGGCGCGGGCATTGTTTAATTTAGCAGGTCTGACTTGGTCAGTGATTCGGTCAGTGATTCGGTCAGTTTCTAGGTGAGTCGGTCAGTGAATTATCAGTGAGTTGGTAGTGAGTTGGTCAGTGACTTGGTCAGTGAGTTGGTGAGTCGGTCAGTGAATTATCAGTGAGTTGGTCAGTGAGTTGGTCAGTGAGTTGGTGAGACGGTCAGTGAGTTGGTCAGTTAAGAGATATGATCATTTTAAAAAAAATTCCTTCCAATATTCTTCTGATTAACTAAACAGTGAAACTACTTGGGATATTTTTATTCACCCAGAAAATTTTCAATTAAAGAGTACCAAAGTTCAAGAAACAAATAAATGTAAACTTCTTCATTAATAGAAAACAGTGAATCAAAACTCAAGATGCGCAGTACTTTGGAACAATAACATTTGACTAATTGCCTTAGAATGAACATATTAATGAAATAATTTAAAAATCCATCCAAATTTTGAACTTTATAAAAACAAATTTCAACAAATGTAATAAGGACATTACAAAAACCCTTACGCTAGTCAGACATGCACAATAAAATGCATTTTCTGTATGGAGCTCGTCTAAAAAAATATAGTTCACCAGAACATATTTATTTATTTTATTTAAGAGCTGTAAGATATATCCATAACTGACAAGAGTAACTCCATTAGTTAAATTATTAAACCTTGAAACACTCGAGGATAGAAGAACCAAGAGCGAAGTATTAATAATACATAATAGAAAATAAATTAATTCTAGCTTGGAAATAAAACATAACGACTCGAAAACTAATACAACACGCAGATAGACATGATGACATGAAAACTTTTCTTATGTCATGCCCAAGAACTACCACATAGAAATCCTCCATCTTCCCATCTGGCATTTGGGCGTGGATTCGGTTGATTGAACAAGCCAGTAAAACTAACACACTATCAACATTCACAACTCTATTCTAATAAAAATTCAAGACTAGACATAAATCATATTTAAGCAAAGGACGCAATAATCTTCTGTGTGGAAAGGGCGTCTTTAAAGTATAAGAATACAATAAGACAAGATAATTTTATAATGCACTATCAAATAAGAATTTCATGCAATTATTTCATGTGAAAGTCTCTTTAAAGAATGTCATGTAAAGATTTCCTTTAAAAACTTCATGCTATGGTTGGATGATTCTATGGTTGGATGATTCTATGGTTGGATGATTCTATGGTTGGGTGATTCTATGGTAGGATGATTCTATGGTTGGATGATTCTATGGTTGGATGATTCTATGGTACTTACTTACTTACTTATGCCTTTCTACCCCGTCTGGGGCATAGGCCGTCTACAAGAACTTTCCACTCCTCTCGGTCCTGTGCTTTCCTCTCCAATTGCTTCCAGGTGTATCCCATATTTTGCATGTCAGCCTCTAGCTCGCGTCTCCATGTATTTTTTGGCCTTCCTCTCTTTCTCTTTCCCTGTGGGTTCCATGTTAGGCATTGTCTGGTGGTGCTACCTGGGGGTTTTCGGAGCGTATGTCCTATCCATCTCCACCTCTTTTTTATGATGTCTTCATCAATAGGCACCTGGTGTGTCCTTTCTAGTAACTCTTTGTTATTTATAGTATTTGGCCATTTGATTTTCAGGATCTTTCGAAGGCATGTGTTTATGAATGTCTGCACTTTCTGCGTAAGGCTCGCTGTTGTTTTCCAAGTTTCTGCACCATATAGGAGGACTGTTTTGACATTTGTATTAAAGATTTTGACTTTGGTCTGCAGTTTCAACTCCTTCGACTCCCATATTTTCTTTAATAATACAAATGCTGATCTAGCTTTTCCAATCCTAGCCCTTACATCTGCATCGGATCCGCCATTTATGTCTATGGTGCTGCCTAGGTATGTGAAGGACTCCACTTCTTCCAGTGCCTTTCCTGCCAGATGGACATGCTCATGGTTGGATGGATTTATCTTCATGATTTTTGTTTTACTTTTATTTATGTTGAGGCCAAGCTGTGCCGAAAAGGTGGCTACGTCTTTTGTCTTTTCCTGCATTTGTTGCTGGTTGTGGGACAGAAGTGCAATGTCGTCCGCGAAGTCTAAATCATTCAATTGTTCCCAGAGTGTCCACTGTATCCCATTCCTCTTTTTGTCTGTGGATTTTTCCATTATCCAGTCAATGGCAAGGATGAATAGTAAAGGGGACAAGAGGCATCCTTGTCTGACTCCTGTTTCGACTGTAAAGGAGTCTGTGAGTCTACCTTCGTGGACCACCCTGCATGTCATTTCTTCATAAGAGCTCTGAATGATCCTCACTAGTTTCCCTGGTACTCCATAGTGTCGGAGAAGTTTCCACAAGGTTTGTCTGTCCAGGCTATCAAAGGCCTTTTCATAGTCTATAAAATTTATATATAGAGAGGAGTTCCATTCGATGGACTGTTCTACGATGATTCTCAGTGTTGCTATTTGATCTGTGCAGGATCTGTTTTGGCGGAAGCCGGCCTGTTGATCTCGTAGCTGCATGTCGACCTTGTCTTTCATTCTGTTCAAAATAATTCTGTTAAAAACCTTTCCTGGTACAGATAGCAGTGTAATTCCTCTGTAATTTGCACAGTTGCTGAGATCCCCTTTCTTTGGGATCTTGATGAGGTATCCTTCTTTCCAATCTTTTGGGACTCTCTCTTCTTCCCATATCTTCTCAAACAGAGGGTGCAGCATGTTGACTATTGTGTTTATGTCCGCTCTCATCATCTCTGCTGTGATGTTGTCCGGTCCCGGTGATTTCCCTAGTTTGAGCTGCTTGATGGCCAGGGCTATTTCTTCCTTATTTGGTGCGCCTTCTTCTATTTGTAGGTCTTCATTTGCTGGTTGTATGTCTGGCGTGTCTGTGGGTGGGGGCCTGTTTAATAGTTCCTTAAAGTATTCCATCCATCTTTTTTGTTGCTCTTTCTTTTCTGTTATAGATCTCCCTTCTCTATCTTTGACAGGTCTCTCCGGCCTTTTGTATCTCCCTGACAGTTTTCTTGTTATGTCGTAGAGCTCTTTCAAGTTGCCCTTCCTGGCTGCTTCTTCTGCTTTGGATGCTAGGCCATCTATGTGGGCATTTTTATCTTTTTTAATGCTGTTTTTTACCTTTTGGTTTACTTCTTTATATCTCTCTTGCGCTTTCGTTTTCTCAGCCCTGGTGCGGCTGCTGTTAACTATATTTTTCATTTCTTTTCTCTCTTTTATTTTTTGCAGTGTGTTTATTGAGAGCCAGTCTTTTTGTTTCTGTTTCACTGATCCTAAGACTTCTAGGCAGGTGGATGTTACAGACGTCTTTATACTTTGCCACATATGTTCTACTTGGTCATCTTCTGTTTGGTCTTCTGTTTGATCTTCTAGCACTTGGAACTTATTCCTCAAGGTGGCACTAAATTCTTCCCTTTTCTGATCATTTGCCAGAAGTGCTACATTGAATTTGGTTCGCTTCGCAGTTGGCTGTTCCCAGTCTTTCTTTAGCTTTAATTTAAGTCTTGCACAGACCAGATGGTGATCGGATGCTACATCTGCTCCTCTTTTTGCTCGTACATCTTGTAGAGACTTTCTAAATTTTTTGCTAATGCATATGTGGTCTATTTGGTTTTGCGTTTTGTTGTCTGGGGATACCCATGTTATCTTGTGAATGTTTTTATGTTGAAATTCGCTTCCACCAATAACAAGCTCGTTTGTTGCGCAGAAGTCCGCTAGTCTTTCTCCGTTCTCATTTCTCTCTCCTATACCGTGGCGTCCCATGGTTTCCTCATACCCACTGTTGTCTTTTCCAATTTTGGCGTTAAGGTCTCCCATTAGGATGTTCAGGTCTCTATTTGGGAATTTTTCTATTAGTGCTTGTAGTCTATTGTAGAATGTTTCTTTCTCTTCTTCTTTGCTGTCGTTGGTGGGTGCATAACACTGTATTATGTTCATCTTTATTTTCTTTTTCTTGGTTCGGAAGGTTGCTGTTATTATCCTTGGTCCATGTGCTTCCCATCCAATCAATGCTTCCTGTGCCTTCCTTGACAGCATCAAAGCGACTCCTTGCGTGTGCGGAGCATCTTCCTCCTCATGCCCCGAGTACATTAGCATTTCTCCAGAGGCCAAAGTTATTTGCCCAGCTTGTATCCATCTTGTTTCGCAGATACCAAGCAGTGTAAGTTTGTAGGATCTCATTTCTGCTGCCACCTGCGCTGCTTTCCCTGCTTCATACATGGTTCTGACGTTCCACGTGCCTATATTTGTTTCCTTAGAAAGGAGGGTCTTCGGCTTTGAGGCTTCCAGTATAGCCTGGGTTTGGCCACAAGGCTTCATAGCTCTTCTTGGAGAAGAAGAGTCCTCTCTTCTCAGGACTGAAATTTGTTTGTTTTTTCCTGTTGACGTTTCTGTAGCAATTTGTTTTTACGGGTGAGGTCGCTGGCCTCACGCCAACCCTCCTCCTTTTGCACCCGGGCTTGGGACCGGCCTTGGCGGAGTTGATTCTATGGTAGGATGATTCTATGGTTGGATGATTCTATGGTTGGATGATTGTATGGTTGGATGATTATATGGTAGGATGATTCTATGGTTGGATGATTCTATGGTTGGATGATTCTATGGTTGGATGATTCTATGGTTGGATGATTCTATGGTTGGATGATTCTATGGTAGGATGATTCTATGGTTAGATGATTATATGGTTGGATGATTCTATGGTTGGATGATTCTATGGTTGGATGATTCTATGGTTGGATGATTCTACGGTTGGATTATTCTATGGTTGGATGATTCTATGGTTGGATGATTCTATGGTTTGATGATTCTATTGTTGGACGATTCTATGTAAGGATGTGTGTTCAAATGAATCGGCATCCTTCCGTCTCGCGAGACGATGGAGCATTACCGTTGAGTTTGGTTACATTTCCTCGAACGATTGTGCAGTCCTTTCCTTGAGTGACAGTCTTTACCACAGCTTTTACACACGAGTTCTGTGCTTCCAAATGTTTTGGCCTTACTCCTAGCTCTCCTAGTTCAAATTAATATCAAATTCCTTACTTACACCGCGCAACTGTTTCTTTAGACACCTTTCGCTCTCTCCCTATTACAACGTTAACCTCCTGCCTTTTGCCCTCCTGCTCTTTTCCCTCCTGCACTTTTCCCTCCTGCTCTTTTCCCTCATGTTTTCTGCCTCACTCAACGAAAGAGAAGACCACATTCCAAAGTCTTGAGAATTCAGACCTACCGCTCCGCTGGGTCGCTGTGACCCGGTGACCCCCCCCCCACCGACAGCTGTTTCCTACTGACCCAGGCATCAAGTTTCCCCGCAAATCATTGTTCGTATTTGTCTACTGACCAGATCACCACGTCATAAGTACTGAGGGGCGGGTCATCGTTCAACACTGGACATGTGGCTAATTTTGAATTTATTGACAAAGTCAGTGGTTAATCTTGTATTTATTTTTAATCAAATTTTTTTTTATGTTTCTCCCCTCTGTACTGATGCATACAATTAGGAAATGAAACAATTGATACTATCTCTCCAGTTGCCGTGACGTACTCCAAAGACATGAAAGCATTTTTAAAAACATAAATTTGAAAAAAAGTTTTTTTCACCAAATATCTAGAAAATCAACATTTATTTCCTTCAAAATTTCAGAAACTAGAATTCACAAAAAATATCCCAGAATATGTACAAACATTTATTGTAATATATAAATAATACTAGTGTATTACCCGTCAAAAATGACGGAAGTCCCTTTTGCCTGAAAGCCGCATAGTAAATAATCAAAAAATGTAGAGACCAATAGAACAAAATTAAACTTCTTTTCCATATTGAACAATTTTATGCGGACGTTTGAAAATATTGTTGTTTTTTTGTTGGTTTTTTTTGTTGGTTTTTTTTGCTGTATTTTTTTCAAGGCTATTTTTTTAGCGGTGCGCTTTCTAAATTCTAGCTTTACGAACGGACATAGCATAGTATATTTTGATTATAAATACGAAAATATGTGTTATGAGAAAACCTCCAAGCTTATAAGCCTATAGGCTTCGCGTTATATAAGATTGCATGAATAATAATGATATAATCATGATAATAGTAAATGCATTGGGAATTACACACATCATAAAGTGATACAGCAGCAAAGAACTGAATAGTTCGCGCCAATTATCAGTGCACCAATAATACAGCACAGTGAGTTAAAAATAAATTATGTTACTGTAATGTGATCCACATCAAGCACATCTGTGATTTGAAGCCGTTTAAGCTTCATTTATGATTATGACTTGTCAGTTTATTCGCCCATTTGTCCATACATTATTAGGACAACAATAACAAAACATGTAAAAAAATAAAATGTAATTTTTACACATGTTAATAACAAAGAACTATTTATTTTGCATGAAACGTATTAAGCAAACTCCGTCACAGGATCACAGAAAAGATTAAATTATCAACTGTTAATCATATTTACAATTTAATATACACGATTTAGTAATTCACATAAACGTTTTTATTATTGTCAAGTCAACACCTTTTCAAGATCTATTATGACTTGTCAGTTTATGCGCCCATTGGTCCATACATTATTACCACCACATGTATCAAAAACATGTAAACGAAAAATTGTAACTATTTACAAATATGAATAACAAAGAACTATTTATTTTGCATGAAACCTTTGAAGTAAACTTTATCACTGGATAAAAGAAAATATTAAAGTATCAAGAGTTAATCGTATATACAATTTAATATACACTTTTTAGGAATTGAAATAAACGTTTTCATTATGTCAAGTCAGCACCCCTTTCAGTTCTATATTAAAAGTAAAGATTTTTTTTCAAAATTAGTCTAAGACGCATTAAAATATTACATGTGAATAAGAATCAAACAAAAACTATTGTGGGGAGGAGTCCGATTTTTAATATATTTTTTTAAACATACAAATATGCAATCTCAAAGTGTATAAAAGAAAAAACAAACGCTAAACTGAAGCATAAGTTGAAAAATTTCATTTGCAGTACTAACTAATGGTTTTGTAGTTCAAAACGCATCGAAACTTGACAACCAAACGACAACAAATTGTAAATTTCATAAAGCGAAAAACGAATGTTATACATTAATATAGAAAATTAAATTTATAATTACGTACATAATATTTACATGGAAACATACACAAAAACGGACATTTAATACAAAATAATAATAATAATAATATTAATCACATCAAATAAAACATGGCTCTTTTTAAATCCCTTATATTAACTTCACCGCCGTCTCTGTCTCTCTCTCTGTCTGTCTCTCTCTCATCATCTCATGGGCTCGGCGGGCGGAAAAACAGAAGTCTAAAATGACCCACTTCCAATGATCCGATCGAACTGAAATTTGGCACACGGACCCGTCTTACCTAACAATGCATCGTATCAAAATTTCAGATCGATCGAACGTACCGTAATTAAATTAATGCATTTTTAGTTTATCCTTATATGAGGTATGTAATTTAAAATCACGATTTGTTATTGTTTTTTTGCCACGTGAAAGTTTGAGCATTGAGGTGACCCAACGAAACGACGGTGCGCTTTTGTTTACATTTTACGTGTCACTCTGAGCTCGGTCAAGCGAATCGGTGACCAGACTTTTCCCCTCTCCCCCTCCCACACACCCCTCCCCCCACCCCTCCCCCCCACTAGGGTTATGATGCAAAGTTGAGTTAAGACAGATTCAGTCTGTAAATGTTTGAAAATAATCAAATACTGTTAGTTATGTCTCATATATAAGGGATTTATAGTCAAAAACTTTGTTTTTACGGGTTTGTTTTATTAAATCCCTTATATTAACTTCGCGGCCGTCTCATCATCTCTCTCATCATCTCTCTCTCTCTGTCTTGGGCTCGGCGGGCGGAAAAACAGAAGTCAAAAATGACCCACTTCCCATGATCCGATCGAACTGAAATTTGGCACACGGACCCGTCTAACCTAACAATGCATCGTATCAAAATTTCAGATCGATCGAACGTACCGTAATTAAATTAATGCATTTTTAGTTTATCCTTATATGAGGTATGTAATTTAAATTCACGATTTGTTATTGTTTTTTTGCCACGTGAAAGTTTGAGCATTGAGGCGACCCAACGAAACGACGGTGCGCTTTTGTTTACATTTTACGTGTCACTCTGAGCTCGGTCAAGCGAATCGGTGACCAGACTTTTCCCCTCTCCCCCTCCCACCCACCCCTCCCCCCCTAGGGTTATGAAGCAAACTTGTGTTAAGACAGATTCAGTCTGTAAATGTTTGAAAATAATCAATACTGTTAGTTATGTCTCATATATAAGGGATTTATAGTCAAAAACTTTGTTTTTACGGGTTTGTTTTATTAAATCCCTTATATTAACTTCGCGGCCGTCTCTGTCTCATCTCTCTCATCTCTCTCTCTCTCTGTGTCTTGGGCTCGGCGGGCGGAAAAACAGAAGTCAAAAATGACCCACTTCCCATGATCCGATCGAACTGAAATTTGGCACACGGACCCGTCTACCTAACAATGCATCGTATCAAAATTTCAGATCGATCGAACGTACCGTAATTAAATTAATGCATTTTTAGTTTATCCTTATATGAGGTATGTAATTTAAATTCACGGTTTGTTATTGTTTTTTTGCCACGTGAAATTTTGAGCTGACGCATTGAGGCGACCCAACGAAGCGACGGGCGCTTTTGTTTACATTTTACGTGTCACTCTGAGCTCGGTCAAGCGAATCGGTGACCAGACTTTTCCCCTCTCCCCCACCCACCCCTCCCCCCCCCCACTAGGGTTATGATGCAAAGTTGAGTTAAGACAGATTCAGTCTGTAAATGTTTGAAAATAATCAATACTGTTAGTTATGTCTCATATATAAGGGATTTATAGTCAAAAACTTTGTTTTTACGGGTTTGTTTTATTAAATCCCTTATATTAACTTCGCGGCCGTCTCTGTCTCTCTCTCTCATCTCTCTCATCTCTCTCATGGGCTCGGCGGGCGGAAAAACAAAAGTCGAAAATGACCCACTTCCCGTGATCCGATCGAACTGAAATTTGGCACACGGACCCGTCTAACCTAACAATGCATCGTATCAAAATTTCAGATCGATCGAACGTACCGTAATTAAATTAATGCATTTTTAGTTTATCTATATAAACTATATGTAGAGGTCACTATCGTTTACATTTTACGGGTCACTTGACTTCAGGCCAGCCACCGGTGTGAACACGTCTCGTGCTTAAACCAGGTAAAGCGGCGTGCTTTTGTTTACATTTGGCGTTTCACGGTGAACTTTCCCCAGCGATCGGTGACAAGACCTTTCCCCTCTCCCACCCCACCCCACCCCACCCTTTTTGGGTTAAAAGCAAAGGGGAGTAAAGACAGATTCAGTCTGTATATGTTTGTAAATACTTTAAGTTCTGTCTCATATATAAGGGATTTATAGTCAAAAACTTTGTTTTTACGGGTTTGGTTTTATTAAATCCCTTATATATTAACTTCACCGGCGTCTCTCTCTCTCTCTCTCTCTCTGTCTGTCTGTCTTGGGCTCGGCGGGCGGAAAAACAGAAGTCAAAAATGACCCATTTCCCATGATCCGATCAAACTGAAATTTGGCACACGGACCCGTCGAACCTAACAATGCATCGTATCAAAATTTCAGATCGATCGAACGTACCATAATTAAATTAATGCATTTTTAGTTTATCCTTATATGAGGTATGTAATTTAAAATTCACTGTTTGTTATTTTTTTTAAATTCCAGTTCCACGTGAGTTTGAGTTGACGCCGACCGTCGTGTTGACGATGACCGTCGTGCCGACACCCCCTCACATCCCACCCCCATTTATTAAAGACAAGGGACATCACTCAGTGTCAGTCTGTAAATGTTTAAAAATAATCACTACTGTTAGTTATGTCTCATATATAAGGGATTTATAGTCAAAAACTTTGTTTTTACGGGTTTGTTTTTTTACTTCGTTCCCTTCACACATTAATAAAAGCTCACATAATGACGTCACGTCAAAATATTTTATGGACAGAAACACATTTTGTTAATCTCGAAAGCAACATTTTTACTTCTATATTTTCATTTTTTTTAAAATCGGGAGCTACCTTGCATAGCGTCACGGACAGACATGACAGACGTGACAGACGTGACAGAGATTGCAAATTATGTATATTGATACCATTAGTATTTTTTTCTTTCACGTTAATTATCGTAAATTTCTAGCACTTTACCATGGAATACTGAATACTGGTTTTTACACAATATTCGAGAATTAATGTGGCTTATTTAATTAAATTTAATAACAAAGTATCAATATAATTAAACCAATAACAGAAGAGCCATGTTTGTAAAATAATATTGTATACATTATATCAACAATTCTTAACACGATATCAGAGACTAAATTTCCACGAACTTCAACGTGATATAATACATTCGAAATGTTTAAACTCTAATAAGAATGCAGGACTGGACACAAACCATAGATAAGCGTAGGACGCAATAATCTTCTGTATAGAACCAGCGTCTGTAACAGATAAGATACTGTTAATATTGAGCAATGCAATCTATTCTCTTAGTAACGACATTCCTTGGGATGTTTATTTGAAAGGCGAATAGTTTCAATCAACTTTGACAGCTTCTATTACAACTGGACCAGCGATACAAGAAATGGACAGATAATGTTGGCATCAACTATATGGACAAGGTGACATCAGCTATAAAGACAAGATGACATCAGCTATAAGGACCAGTTGACATCAGCTATAAGGACCAGTTGACATCAGCTATAAGGACCAGTTGACATCAGCAATAAGGACCAGTTGACATCAGCTATAAGGACCAGTTGACATCAGCTATAAGGACCAGTTGACATCAGCTATAAGGACCAGTTGACATCAGCTATAAGGACCAGTTGACATCAGCTATAAGGACCAGTTGACATCAGCTATAAGGACAAGGTGTAATGGCAAAGAGCAAACATGTCGAGGGCTTTATCATCATTTATTATTTTATAAAAACTATCAGAAATTGTTTAATAATAATTTTTAATGATTTAAATGTTCGATCCAAGAATACAAAAGCTAGCGCTGAAACATTGAGTCGTTAAATCAAATTTCATTTCAGAAATATTTAGCCCAAACATTTACATAAAATTTTTGCTTCATTTTTTAAAAACATCTTTTTCCATGGATTTGAACCGATAACCTCAAAATTAGAGGGCAAGCACTTTTCTCGTCTAACCCAATACCAGATACGCTTCATAGAAAACAATAATTCGTTTCATTATGCCGACAAGATTCATAACCCTTATCCTTGCACTTATCCAAACCCTTATCCTTACACTTATCCTAACATTATCCTTTCTCTTATCTTAATCCTTATCATTACATTTAATATTTGCTCCAACCTGTGTCTTGTGATTTGTTTTATGTGTGTGTTCCCAGGTGTTGGAAGAACAAACAATTGTTCTGAGTTCTTAATGAACAAGAAAAGAACATATTAAGAGATAAACGTCCAAGCAACGACGGGGGCAATGCGAGAACTTTTTTACCGTCTGCTGAAGTTATTTGAGGGAAATGGCATTCGGGACATTCTGTAACGCTAAGGGAGATATTCAGCATTTTTTAAAAATTGAAAATATTGACGTAAAATCATAATCATTTTGGTTTCGAGATTAACAGAACAGAGCGTGTGGTGTTCCTCGCCGAAATTTTTTTATATGACGTCATTGTTTGAGCTTATATTTTAATTTTGGAAAAGGGATATATATAGAGAAATTTTGTGAAAAATAAACATTCTAATGAACTAAAATTTAATTATTTATTCTTTTTATTGAACTCATTCACATACCAATTTTTGGTTGTCGGACACGCTGATTTGAACGCATGCAATATTATTCCCGTAAGTTACTTGGGCTTTTGAAAAAAATGGGTGCCGTAGGCGCCCCAGAGCAACCTAGCCCTCATTAGAAAAATTAATAATATCCCCTTACTTCGGAACGCTTAATTTTTCATGACCCTGTAACTACAAACGGTAAATATTTTATTGACTGGCCAAATTACGCACCAAACGTGCCAGTGTTCAAGCAAGAATCTCACTTAGCGCAAAAATCGGGAAATTTAACTGGGTTATTTTTAGATATATTTTGACTGACTCAGAAACCCAGAGAGTTCACTAGTTTGATGGCATGGGATGTTTGTAGTCACGGGCAATGTTAAGAGTGCCTCAGTAGTCGTGTCCTTAAGTTTTAGTCACCACTTATAAATGACACAGTTAAACTTACAGGGGCAGACCCACAAATCTTGACCCCTAACCCACAAATCTTGACCCCTAAGCCACAAATCTTGACCCCTAACCCACAAATCTTGACCCCTAACCCACAAATCTTGACCCCTAACCCACAAATCTTGACCCCTCACGTACAAATAGCGCATCCTGTTTTACAGTTGTTTTACGTAACATCAATTTAAACGTATCAATTAAATCCCTATTGTTAATTTGATATTTTGTAAACAACATAATTTTTGGACAATTTGTTATTAGCAGTCGCAGCCATCCTCCATGACGACCTGTTTAAAACAAATCATTCAACGGCTCGCCATTATTTCTCTTTCATTCTCTCTGGCTTTGTTTTTGTGGTCACGGTGATTGACTTTGTCTCATAGACAGACTGAAGACTGGAGAAGCCGAAGACTGAAGTTTGTCTAATCAATTAGAGAGCTCGGGATACTTGACTCTCATTTCATTGAACACTGAGGGGAGGGAAAGCCGACAATAGTTGATATTTGCATGTGGCCATTGGCCCGTGGCCACCAATCTCCATTAAAGTTGGTCTGGGCCGCAAGGAGAGATGGAAACTACGGGGCTCGGTGCCTGTTAAAACAAATTGAAATGGAAGCTGGTGGGGGAGCCCCCGGGGGGCTGGGTGAAGCCGCCCCCTGGGGCAGGGCGCTCATCTCCCGTATCATCGCTTGTTTGAGCGCTCTCCTGGGCCCTGCGCGTGCGTGCTGGTGTAGATCAAACAGACCGGGTGCATTTTCACGATATCGCACCGAGCATCGGGCCTACCTCCCCCACCTCCACACCCCCCTCCCTGCTACCACCGGACGAGTTCCTGTGGTCGACTCCGAGCCAAACACAACATCACAAGTTTGTTTTCTAGCCCCAGGGTAGTGTTGGGGTGGGGTGGGGTGGGGGACACCACTCGCCACTGGCCAACATTTTCTATCCTCCGTTATCACTCCCGGTCCCTGGCCACGTCACACACAAGTCACGCTGGGGCAATTTAACGCGCGATTGACAGGGCCCCCCGGCCCCGTGGGGGGAAATGCTTGCCGTACTTCGGAGATTCAGCTTTATTGGAGCCCCTGGTTCCACAAACTGTTTTAGACGGCGATAAGTTATCTGATGGTGTCCCTTGGCCCGGGGAGAAGCGTGACGTCACGAGGGTTAATCGTGCCGTGATTCCAGCTAATGCCACGCCCACCTGAACGGGATTACCCGGAAATAGGATTTAAACCCAGGCCCCGGTCAGCCCCACCCCGTCGTGGTCAGGACATTTCCATCGTGTGATGACGTCGACAAAGCCCCCGGATTACCTGCAAATCAGGCCCTAAGTAAAACAAAACACAAATTGCTCTAGATGCTGGGCTTATTTTCGGGGACCACCGTAAATGAAATTGATTCCCTCAGCGATTAGCTCCGGCCACCGAGGCTCGGCCCGACCTGATGAAGGCTGTGACGTAATCTCCTCATCGGCTGATCGAATCTCGTTTTAAATCATTTTCAGAGGTCAGCGCGGAGAAATCAGAAATTGCATTGAGTCCAGGAAGATAGATTGTGGTTCTGATCTGTGGCACAAGGATTGGGTTGTTCTGGGGATAGACACAATTTTAGACACGCTCGCTTTCACTGTGGTTCGCTTTTATCACATTCAACATTCAATTAATGAAACTCTTTCCCCACAGAGGAATTTTGTGTCTATCAACTGCTGGCCTCTGTCGCCAAGTTGACTTCTAGAACCGTGCAAACAGGCAGGCTCGCTGTCACGGCATTGAAGTGTGACGACACATACGTGAATACTTATCATAGAACAGTCGGAGTCTCGTTCTATCAGCATCAGTCAGCCATCCGAAATTCATGCTGAATTTTGAAATTCAAATAATCTTATTTTTTATTGTTATTTCTATTTATTTTTTTATATTTATTTTTTTAAAGGAAAACTTGAATAACGGAACAAAACGTAACAACTTTATCGTAAATTATAAGGACAACATTTTGTTAAAAATCTGTTGGATCATTTCAATTATCATCGTTAACGTTAAATGAAAATGCTCTATTCATTTTCAACAGAGACATGTATAGAATTAAACAGAACAAATTCAAAAATAGAGCTGCCATTGTCATCTCTCTAGAATATTCCATATTGACAATAGTTAAACTATTGATATTAGAACAAAGAGACATTTTATAATTACACATGAGGCAATTAATTTTAACTTGGAAATTAAAAACAATAACAATCTAATGTAACACACAGGGATAAAAACGCTTTTCTTTTCCCATTCGCAAGAACAAACACATACACATCTTCCTTCTTCCCGTCTGGAATTCGGGCGTGGAATGGGTTGCCTGATCAAACCAGGATAACAAACACTTTATCAATATTTAAATTTCTATAAAATAAAATAAAAAGTTTTAAAATGAAAGACTAGACATAAACCATTGATAAGCGAAGGACGGAATAATCTTCTGTTTAAAAGGATCGTCTTATAATATGTAAGTACTAGCGTATCACCCGTCAAAATGACGGAAGTTTTCAAAATAAATACACATCAGATTTAAAAATAACTTAATACAGAACTTTCCTTTATTTTATTTATTTTTATTTCATTAATTTATTATCATATTGAACAATTTTATGCCGAACGTTCGAAAAGTGTTATTTTTGGTGCAGCACTATAAAACAAAATCGATCGCAGCGCCACCTAACAGCATTACAAATTTCGCAGCGCCACCTAGTTACATCCATACATACAGACAACGGGAATTATGTATATTGATCAGAAAAGATTTTGTCTGATAATCAAGCAGTTGCTGGTAACACACAGAGAGAGAGACAATTACTTTATAATATTTATATAATTTAAACTTTAATTCGAAATGATTTCTATGTTTTACTTGTAAATATAAGAGAACTATCTAGAATTTATTTAACCTTACATTTATTTCATAAATACAATTTTATGCTTCCCCTTGTTTCTCGTCAAACAGACAAAACACATAAGAACACATACTAAAACATTTTTCTAACTGAAACCCAAAACTAAATCATTTGAGCACAGTCCAACTACTCTCAGACCGGTAAATGCATAAAATAAAACAGGGTATTAGTAGGCCTGACAGGACGTAACACAACAGACCAGCGATCCACAGACCAGCGACCCACAGACCAGCGATCCACAGACCAGCTACCCACAGACCAGCGATCCACAGACCAGCGACCCACAGATCAACGACCCACAGACCAGCGACCCACAGACCAGCTACCCACAGACCAGCGACCCACAGACCAGCGACCCACACACCAGCGACCCACACACCAGCGACCCACAGATCAACGACCCACAGACCAGCGACCCACAGACCAGCTACCCACAGACCAGCGACCCACAGACCAGCGACCCACACACCAGCGACCCACACACCAGCGACCCACACACCAGCGACCCACACACCAGCGACCAACAATCCAGTTGTTTGAAATGTCAGACGTTAGATTGATCTCATACCAGGAAGCAAGAAATCTCTCCCCCCCCCCGCCCCACATCCACTCAGTCTCAAGTGTCCTCAATTCTGGGGAAACAAAAAGCCCCCTCGCCCACCGTGGGCCGTACGATATACTCATTAATTTCATGTAACTCCACCAACACGACTGGACGAACAGATGTGGTCAGGCCGTAAACCCATGGTCATTAAACCAAATCAAGTGGTCATCGGTTGACCCTCACTTAGAAAGTACCACTAGATTTCTAATGACCTGGATTCTGTCGGCCACACTTCAAACCGCAAAGGATATTTTTATAATCCATTAAGATAATTGTAGTTTGAATGTAACAACGGAATTGGCATGTTTGTATTACAAGTCTACATGTTGACATTGCAAGCCCATATCTTGACATTGCAAGCCAATATCTTGACATTGCAAGCCCATATCTTGACATTGCAAGCCCATATCTTGACATTGCAAGCCCATATCTTGACATTGCAAGCCCATATCTTGACATTGCAAGCCCATATCTTGACATTGGAAGTCTATATCCAGAGCCAAAGAGAGCAATCTCGTTTTGGCTCACTTTTGCTCTGGATTTCACGGCAGCTAAGTATTAATTTCTTATTTTTATTAGTTTTATTAGTTTTTGTTCAATTTTTTTTCTTTGAAGAAGGCTCTTTGCCGAAACGTTCGTAGTTTTGTGACGTCATGTCAGACTCGTACATACCCTGTTTGCCATCTAATTATCGAAAAGCCTCTTTGAAGTCTCACCCTCATTGTGTATTGGATATTAAAGGCTGCATGAAAAGTTGAATGTTATGAGTGATTGTTAGCAGTTTCTGAGTGGACTGTGTGAAGGACTATTGTTTTGACCAGGGACGTTAATGACTTGCCAGGTTGTTCGGTTCTAGAAAAACTACTTCCACGTTAAGATCCTACAATGTCCCTGCCTCGTTCAGGGGCAGCCTGAGCTAGCGCGTGCGGTCAAAGCTAAAAGCCTGACTTAACTCTAGCTCGCCACTAAATGGCAAAGTAAGAGTTTGACAAATAGCACCTCTCGACTCCGGTTAAACCACAAGACAGGGGCAGTTAAACCTGAGCCGGCGAGAGGCGTCTCCTTCCCCTCCCCCGCCATTGTCTCCCCTTGAGGAGCTGTTTCGAGCCACGAGTGGCCGGGCATTAGGGCAGGAGTTAGAATAAAAGCGGGGGACTCCAGGAAATCAACGGAGCGTGAAGGACCAACATGACGCCATCTGAAGGGCTCGCCACGCTGTCACGTGATCTATTGACCACGGGTTTTCTTTACAGACCACGTCTGCACGGGAAGTACGGCCCTAAACGTCCACGCGGCGCCTACTTTTGTTTTAAAGTTTTTAGGTTTTGTTTCCAGTGAGGCTGCGAGCCTTGATACGTGTCACGTTTTAAGCAAAGTTTCAACCGTCGACCATTCCATGGAACCTGGCACTCATCAATTCAACATTATTAACAGATTCATAAACGAATTTACATTAACAACAAAAAATTGGGTTAAGATTCCTGTTTAGGAAAAAAAAATAATGCGTGAAACAAGAAAAGAAAAATCAGCAGCAACAATAATTGTTATTAATAATTTGATTCGAAATTATTATAAGGAAAACTCTGTGTTTATTCAAAATTGTTATTATTCATAGAAAATATATTAATATTACAAATGTTTATAGTTTGTGAAAAAAATGAGTTTTTAGTCCATTTAAAAATAAATCAAGATACAAGAGAACTTTAGTTTTGTATTTATAAGGAAAAAAAATAATTAAATAGAAGCTAATTAGTACCAACCATTTTCTGGTTACATATAGTTTACCGTATATACTACAATATAGACCCTACCTCAGTGTATCAATTCTATAGAAAGTTAAAGGTATTAAAACATAAGACTCATTATGGGCCCTACATAAATGAATCAATTCTATAGAAAGTTTAACGGTATTTAAACTTAAGGCTCAATATGGGCCCTACATCAGTGAATCTTTTCTATAGAAACTTTGAAAGGTTTTAGAACATTAGGTCGCTCGCACCAAGACAACTTGCATATATTTGGAGCAATTAAATCCACGTTAATGGGAGACAACCGAAGCTGTCCTGCATATCGTGCTCGTTATATTTGTAACGTGGGGGGGGGTGATTGAGATGACGTTGGTTACAATTGGGCAATAGCTGTCTGGGTAACATGCCTCATCGTTGTCCCAGCTGTGAGTCTGTGATAGTTAGTTACCTTTTGAATATTTTCGCCAGATTAGAATCAAGGGCAGACAACAAACAAACGGGCGCCAACTCCACGCGCCAAGAGATCCATATAATAGAAAGGAATTATCAATTTTTATTTAACCCACGTTAAGATTTACTACGGCACTGATTGCTCGACATGGAATAAATCTCAAATGTATGTGGGAGAGTGGGCGGGGCTAGCGGCTAAAGATCCATGTCAACCGCGAGGCGCTACAAACACAACGAGTGCTTAGATATCCGCCGGGCGATGGCCGCTTGAATGATGCAACGTTTTATCAGCTTGATATGCGCCCGGCGGTATTTTCCTGTCCATTTATGCAAAGCCTTCTCTTTTACTCTGTCCGAGGACTGCCGGCCCGTCTCGATATCACACAAGTCACATTGGTATAAGTAATTGGCCTCGGGAGGCGATGGGCTGATAACTAGTAGACATCATGGGCGGATCTTTGATTCCCAATTAGCGGCCCTACTGCCAGCTCATCACCCCCGCCCAACAAACTGTCGGATTTCTTCGGTAAACGCTGATAGCCACCCAACAATGAAGTCTTTAGTGAGAATGGCGACACATTTCCATTTCTCCACGCTAATTTCTGCGATAATCTCGCGAGCAAATGACGTGGACGAGACTTGCGTCGTAGCGCCCGTGACAGTGGGCTAAAAATAGATCATCTTGTTTATGCCTCACGTCGCGGTCCTCAAAGTGGCAGAAATAAATAGCCACCAGGTGTGAGAGCTGTGCCATATTTACGACATTGAACGCGAGAAGAATGTAAGAAATTGAAAACAGGCGTTCCTTAATTGTCGCTGACATACCGGTCCCAATAGCCCGCCTGGCAGACCCGGACCAACGCATCTCTACATTTATCCCGACTGGCATGAGGATAATGAGGCCATACAAAGTGGTTTTTGAGACCGCGGGTGTGTGTGTGGGGGGGGGGATTGACCTCCGGCACCCCCTTCTCCCCACAATTTGCTTGGCCTGAAGGAAAAGTGTTACTTTCACTGTGTCCGTCAGTGTGAATTATTGTCTTAACCATAAGAAACAGTGAAAGGAAATGGAAAGGGAGGTAAATAAACGAAGGTACCAGAGTTATTACCCGGGGACCTTGACTGGGAGGGTGGGTTGGGATAAGGGGGAGGAGGAGGAGGGGATGGGATGACAGCGGGAGGGGCTGTGAGGGGGCGCAATTGTGCTCCGGAGAAGTTAAATCTCGAGCAAAGGTCTAAATATGAGTGATATAAGTGGATCTGTAGTTACTAAAATGAACTAAAATGACTCCGATATTGTACTCTTTTGTTCCCTGATGGTTGAGAATAATATAGTGAATAGTGACTCCAGTATCGTAATCTATTGTGCCCTGATTGCTGAAATACTATAGTGAGCCCGATACTGAGCTCTATCTAGACTCTGTTCCCAGTCATTAATGACTCTGTGCATGACATTAAGAGATTACAGATTGGTTTAATGCGATCTAATCTCTTTACTTCAAGGATGTACGAATGACGTCAATAATTCAGGCATGTAAGTATGACAGCATTAAAACAGTGGTGTAATAATGACGTCATTGAGGCAAACATGTGACATTGACGTCATCAAGACGTGGGTGAAAGCATGACGTCAAGAGGTAAACATCAACAGTGATGGATGTGTGTTAGGAGGAGTGTCCGTGAAATGATAACATAATATCATGATAGTCGTGATAAGTTAGCAAGGGGGACACAACTAGAGGTGTGAAGGGGTGCTCGGCCCCTGATAACAGGACATGCTGTGTGAAACAAATATCTGGACGGCGCCGATGATCTTTGAGATAGTGGGACCAGGACAAGACGTCCGTGGCTCTAGTTTGTGTGTACACCGAGATATCAACACGGGTGCCGTCCCCTTTCACGTTGCATTCTTTATTTGATTGCACCCAGTCCACTTGAGCGCTCACCCGATGTGTTAGAAACGGCGAGTTGTCCTCCCCTGCCAAGGCAGCATCGCCCCTCCCAACCATTCCCGCCCCCGTGTTTTAATGGATGGGGATATAAACACTGGGAGTCTAGTAGATAAGGTAATTATTCCACCGCCACACAATAGCCACCTCTGTTCCCGGCACCAGGTCCGTCCCCCCGACCCCCACCCACACACATTATGTTCACAGTCAAAACAAATGCTGGAGTTTCTGTCTGTCGTGTGTAAATAGCGGGGTGGGGGAGGGCTTGTTCTGAGTAAATAAATCAAACCATTCTCCATGTCGGTGAGTGTCATATCGTGGAGGTATCATACAACTCTCTGCAGACCAACAGAGAAGGTATCATGCAAGTCTCAACAGACCAACAGAGAAGGTATCATACAAGTATCACCAGACTAACAGAGAAGGTATCATACAAGTCTCAGCAGACCAACAGAGAAAGTATCATACAAGTCTTACCAGACCAACAGAGAAGTTATCATACAAGTTTCAACAGACCAACAGAGAAGGTATCATACAAGTCTCAGCAGACCAACAGAGAAGGTATCATACAAGTCTCAGCAGACCAACAGAGAAGGTATCATACAAGTCTCAGCAGACCAACAGAGAAGGTATCATACAAGTATCACCAGACTAACAGAGAAGGTATCATACAAGTCTCAGCAGACCAACAGAGAAAGTATCATACAAGTCTTACCAGACCAACAGAGAAGTTATCATACAAGTTTCAACAGACCAACAGAGAAGGTATCATACAAGTCTCAGCAGACCAACAGAGAAGGTATCATACAAGTCTCAGCAGACCAACAGAGAAGGTATCATACAAGTCTCAGCAGACCAACAGAGAAGGTATCATACAAGTCTCAGCAGACTGACTTGTAGAAGAGTTTTCTTTACTGTCCTCAATCCCCCACCCCCCTACAAAACTATTTCTACAAAACCCCCAACTATTGCCCAAACCCCGTCCCGTGTAACACACACTCACACACACACTCACATACCCTGAAGTATTCCTCAGAGTCCGTTTCCCGTCCTTTCTATACAATCCTGACGTAGAAGGGCCAGAAGATGTTTACTGGTGTGTGGGACCGGGCCCCCAAGTCCCCACTAATATTCTCTGTTTTCATTCCCGCGTTTATCCTCTGCGTTCACTTCGCCAAGACCAACAGAAGCGCGTGGGCCCCACTGCCAAGGACAACTCCAGACCTGCCGACGGAAATGCCGACTGAGCAGACGTGAAGGGAAACGTAAACGGAATCGAAGCCCGAGGAAATGGCGATAGGGCATTAAGGGGGAGTAATCCTTGGCGAAAACAAAACTGGCAGGCTTTAAATCACTGATGGTCTGCCCCTTACATTTGCTGAATTTGTTTTCAAAACATTCGGACTGGGTGGCGATCGTGTTAGGGCGGGGGGGGGGTCCGAACATTCGGTGGCTGGTATCTGTATGAATAAGCTATTGCCCAACTGATGTTTAAGTACAGTCTGATGGATGGGGCACTTTCAGAGTTACTTTCAAAGCTACTCTTAGAATTACTTTTACAGTTAAAAATTTGGGATTTTTAAACAAGTCCGGACTTTTGTTAAAACATAAGATGTGCATCATTTTAAGGTGGGATAGTGAACTTAAGGTGGGATAGTGAGCTTAAGGTGGGATAGTGAACTTAAGGTGGGATAGTGAACTTAAGGAGGGATAGTGAACTTAAGGTGGGATAGTGAACTTAAGGTGGGATAGTGAACTTAAGGAGGGATAGTGAACTTAAGGTGGGATAGTGAACTTAAGGTGGGATAGTGAACTTAAGGTGGGATAGTGAACTTAAGGAGGGATAGTGAACTTAAGGTGGGATAGTGAACTTAAGGTGGGATAGTGAACTTAAGGTGGGATAGTGAACTTAAGGTGGGATAGTGAAATTAAGGTGGGATAGTGAAATTAAGGTGGAATAGGTAAATTAAGGTGGGATAGTGAACTTAAGGTGGGATAGTGAACTTAAGGTGGGATAGTGAACTTAAGGTGGGATGGTGAAATTAAGGTGGGATAGTGAAATTAAGGTGGGATAGTGAAATTAAGGTGGGATAGTGAAGTTAATGTCAGGTGCGTCATATTAAGGTGGGATAGTGTTATTAAGGTGGGATAGTGAAATTAATGTCAGATGAAATATGTTTATGTGACATAATAATGCAAATGTAAGATAATAATATTAAGGTGAGATAAATGATATTTAAGCCAGATAGATTATTACTAAGGCAAATACTTAAGCTCAGATAAATGATACGTATCATGAGATAGATACATGTACAGGATACGTATCATGAGATAGATACATGTACATGATACGTATCATGAGATAGATACATGTACATGATACGTATCATGAGATAGATACATGTACATGATACGTATCATGAGATAGATACATGTACATGATACGTATCATGAGATAGATACATGTACATGATACGTATCATGAGATAGATACATGTACATGATACGTATCATGAGATAGATACATGTACATGATACTCAAGTCGTACATGTGATACGCCAAGTGGTAATATCAAATCTTTATCACCAGCCCTTGGATCACTGATCACAAAACTTGATTATTTTTTTTTGTCGACCAATCTGGTCGCAAAGTCGATAAAATGACAACGTCGAAAACCTTCTCACTTGTTCCAACACCCGAGCTGCGACTGAAGGAACATGAGAAAACAACAGCAACAAAAACAAAGTTGATACATTGAGTTGGGGCGATTTTTTTTTGTTATTTTTTTTTGGGGGGGGATATATAACAAATTTGATCAAATTGAGAGAAATAACTGCATATAACATTACAGATAACATCAAATATAACATTAAATAAAACTTTAAAGATAACAAAACAAATAACATTAATCTTTGGTCCTGGGTAGGATAAACTATGAAGTAAAGTTTAGTAAAGTATCTAATGATCACAGGTGTGGAATTGTTCATGGCAAAAGTGTAGATATAACTTTTGTGGATTAAAAAAAATGGATATTTTGACGAATAACAATATTGTGGAGATTAAATCAGAAAGAAAAGTAAACCAGTTTATTGGTATGTTTGGATGGGTCCTATCGGACTGTTTGGATGGGTCCTATCGGACTGTTTGGATGGGTCCTATCGGACTGTTTGGATGGGTCCTATCGGACTGTTTGGATGGGTCATATCGGACTGTTTGGATGGGTCCTATCGGACTGTTTGGATGGGTCCTATCGGACTGTTTGGATGGGTCCTATCGGACTGTTTGGATGGGTCCTATCGGACTGTTTGGATTGGTCCTATCGGACTGTTTGGATGGGTCCTATCGGACTGTTTGGATGGGTCCTATCAGACTGTTTGGATGGGTCCTATCGGACTGTTTGGATGGGTCCTATCGGACTGTTTGGATGGGTCCTATAGGACTGTTTGGATGTGTTCTATAGGACTGTTTGGATGTGTTCTATAGGACTGTTTGGATGGGTTCTATAGGACTGTTTGGATGGGTCCTATATGACTGTTTGGATGGGTCCTATAGGACTGTTGGATGGGTCCTATAGGAATGTTTAGATGGGTCCTATAGGACTGTTTGGATGGGTCCTATAGGACTGTTTGGATGAGTCCTACAGGACTGTTTGGATAGGTCCTATAGGACTGTTTGGATGGGTCCTATAGGACTGTTTGGATGGGTCCTATAGGACTGTTGAATGGGTCTTATAGGAATGTTTGGATGGGTCCTAAAGACTGTATACAGTGAGTTACTTGTATAGTGAATTTTTAATCAGAGGCGTCGCTAGGGTTGGTGTCACCCGCGGCGGTAGCTCATGGTGTCACCCCTTCACGACTGAAGGGGCCGTCCATAAATGACTTCACGCGAGCTTGCCGATATTTACCCCACCCTCCCCCAGCCTCATACTTTGTCACAAAAACTTAGACCCCCACCCATTCTTTTATAAATGACGTCACAAAGCCTTGACAACCCCCCCCCTCCAAGCCGTATTTTCTCAATAAAAATTAGCATGTTGCAAATTATTTTTGTCATTTAAATATGTATTTAGTGTAAGTCTGCACTCTAATATCGTAACACGCGTGAAACCATTGAGAACACAATTAAACAATCAAATATTTAAGTGGAACTTTTATGTAAAGTTGCGCGTTTTTGATGTGACGTCACATTTTTTTAAACACATCCCTCCCCCTCGTCACACATCGTCACAGACGAGTGACCCCATCCCCCAATGGCGGATTAAAAGGGGGGGGGGTGAACGGGCTAAAGCTAGGGGCCCCCAATAATTAAGGTCCCCCAAACTTATTATAAATTATAGTGTATAATAAAGATGCAGGCAAATGTTTGTATGAATCCCTGAAAATGCCTTGGACAGTCATACGGCAATCCGGCACATATGAGTAGGAATTATAACGGAAACCAGGCTATTCTTTATGAGAAGTGCAGTGTTGCTCATTATGTGCCGTGCACAGCTCATTCTACTAATTTGGTTAGGAAAAGTGCAGCAGGTTGTCCTGCGGCAGTCAGATTTTTTTGCATTCAGCAAAATCTTTATACCCGGCTTATTGCATCTACTCATCGTTGACAGGTACTTCAAAAACACATGAAATTGATACATGTTAACAAAGCCTTGTCTGACACAAGATGGTAAGCCTGACATGATGCAGTAAGGTCTGTTAATAACTCATACCATGAGAATATCGCAGCACTGGAAGAATTAGCAACAAACGAAAAAAAATCAGCCACGTGACTGTGGACTTGAAGCAGAAGGATTTCTAAAGGAACTTGAACAACTAGAAGTCGCTGTTTTACTTTAAATTTGAGTTTGTTAAAAGGCAGCCTTCTTAATTCGATTACTATGAAGACAAAGGAAGGGACAAGTCCGTGGTAAAAAAAAGTATAAACAATCTTCAATGCTATTTTTTTTAAATTTAAAAAAGAAAGCGTCAGACAAAAATTCAAGGTAGAGGTATTTCTGGCAATCATTGACAAACTTTCTTAAACCCTACTTTGGTTAGGCGCATATAAAGACATCCATGAGAAATTTGCCTTTCTTACAAACCTAACTGAGCTCAGCAATTTCGCCATCCGATGGGCAGCAGCCAAGTTAATGGAAGAATATTCAAGCGATTTCGAAGACTGCTTACCTTCAGAATTAGTCCGATTTTCAGAACTCTTTAAAAAGTTATTGTCCAGACCCAGGCACAGGGTAAGGAAAAGGAAGTAGCCCAATACGAAACTCAAAACACGTGCACAGAGCTAAAATTTGCTGCTTTTGAATGAGCTATATTTCACACAGTCCTTTACAAATGTACTTACATCTCACTTCGCATCTATCTTTCAATGATGACATCAAACTGCAGCTTATCAAAGTTGAAACGAATATAAAATGAGTAAAAATTTGCATGGGGTAACAAAGACTGAGTATGCTATAATGAGCATTGAAAAGGAACTTGTAAGCTTACTTAGCTTTACTGACTTGTTTGAAAACTTCGCCATGAGAACAATTCGCAAACAAAAGTTGTAGGTTGAAATAATAATGGTACATATTTTTCAATAAATTGTTGATTTCAAATGGAGAAAAGAATTCGTTACCCCATGAAAAAAAAAGTTTAAAAAATATATATTTAAAAATAAGGAATAACGCGTAATATTTTTTTCAAGCAGGCTCGCTCGTAACCACGAAACAACGTAAGTCGAGATGGGACCATCGTAACCGGAAGACTACCTGTATATAAACATGTCTATGCTTTCACGCCTTTAATAAATATATATAAAACGAAACATTAACTCAAAGATATTGAATTCATAATTTTCCTCTAGAAAAACATCAACAAAGAAAAAACATCTTTGATTTTTAGGGGGAATAAAAATCGTATCCCCCCCCCCAACCCCACTGTTGTGGAGGGAGTCGTGAGGTGGGATTCGTCCATGCTGTCGGTGTGTCCATGCCCAAATGGCTTTATATCTTTTAAAACATACGACACCACCCCTTTCATGTCCAGCCTTTTTTAAAGATCTCTCTGCTGCGACCGTTTCTTTTCTTTTTTTTCCCTAATTTGTTTTAATGTTGTATGTGGGTTGTGACTGTTTTATTATTGCAAGTTAACTGATTTTTTTAAATTAAAATTTTTCGCGTTGTACTTATTTCATTCTATTTCTTAATTTCTTTCTAGATAAAAAAAAATGTGTTTTCTTTTTTTCTGACATCAAAATCGTACACACTAAAATTTTAAGCTCGGGTGTCATCCCCCTGATGGGTGTCACCCGGGGCGGCCCGCTCCCTCACCTCACCCCCTTAGCGACGCCACTGCTATTAATATAGAGAGATAGTTGTCTAGTGATATAGTACAATAGCGAGGTTTTTTTTAAAGTGAAATAGCACATATAGTAAGTTAGTGTGAATTGAAATACTAAATTATTGAGTTAATAGTTCTGTAATGAAAAGGTAATATATAAAAGAGAGAGTTTGGTGTAAAATGAAATGTTTAAAACAGTGAGTTTGAGGCACTTTATTTACATAAATATATTTAGAGAGCCCTCTTCTATTTTCACTGCACTCTATCCATCACTTTATTTTCTAATCACTCTATTAACACCCCTCTCTATACTGTCGCAGTGCCTCCTACTCCTACTGTAGTGCCTCCTACTGTAGTGCCTCCTACTGTAGTGCCTCCTACAGTAGTGCCTCCTACTGTAGTGCCTCCTACTGTAGTGCCTCCTACTGTAGTGCCTCCTACTGTAGTGCCTCCTACTGTAGTGCCTCCTACTGTAGTGCCTTGTGCCAACACTATGATTTCAGTGGTGTTTAGTCCTCTACCAAAGACAACTACATGTGTACAGGTGTACAGGTGTACAGGTCTACAGGTCTACAGGTGTACAGGTCTACAGGTGTACAGGTCTACAGGTGTACAGGTCTACAGGTGTACAGGTGTACGGGACGGGGGTGTCTTTCGCCACGTGGGGTGGGGGGAGGGGCCACTGATTTCTTTGTCAGACATGCAAGTGTCAGCACCGAAAGCCTTGTCCAAATAACTAGACGCTCTCTTGGGCAAAGGGAGCACTGACATTGTAACAGGTCAGGAGCAAAGGGAGCACTGACATTGTAACAGGTCAGGAGCAGCTAAGATTACTCGCCACTAGCCAGTTCTCTGTCACAGTTTCAAACTCACAAACTGACTCAAGTTGGTGCTTCATGTTTTTTATTAATTTTTTAGGGAAGCTCTCAAAATCATATTTATATACACACTTAATCATCTTTTTAATTTAAAAGAAGAAAAAAATTCTCACTCTGTGTGTTCTGAATAATTTGAATTGTTACTGAGACATAGTAGACAAAAACATGTTTCAGGTCTATGCGTTTAGAAGCAATATTCTACCAAGAATTTTAAAAATATTTTTTACTTAAGATTAAGATGAAATATATGTTTTATTTTTCTCTGACCAAAAATAATTTAATTACATTTGTTGATTTTCTCTTTTTAGAAACTCAAATAATTATTTTAAAAGCTCAAATCCCATTTCAGAAAGAAAAGAAGAACAAAACAAGTAATAAAAGCTCGAATGAGTATTTAAACACAATTTCCAACAAAGAATTTCCGATTTTTTTTATTCAAGGGAAATCATTCTGGATTACATTAAAAATCATTTCAAATTAATAATTCTGAAAGTAAGGAAAGCAATTGCTATCTACAAATTGCTGCTAAAAATATGGCAGTCGAAAGAAAGAGTTTTTGAAAAAATAATTCTCCAACATTGCTCTAAATATTATTAGCTATCGTTTGGCGTTTGTTTCAACCCTATAGATGTTATGGTTGGCGAGAAATCGACAAAATACTGATATCTTTTCGTGATTTTGTTTTTTTTTAAAGGAAATCCAGTAAACCTTTTCGGTAATTTTTTTTTGGCCCGTGCACATCCTTGGGACCTCCTTAACATATTTACGAAGACCCGAACCCTCTATCTGGTATGATTCAGGAGGAGTTGCTTGTGCAAGCTCGAACAGACAGCACAGGCATTTCAAATATATAAACGCAATTTTTCCCGTAAGGAAATTGATTGCGGTAAAAATCTGACGTTATCACATTATCGGAGATAGATGTAATCTAAAGTAAGTCTGGGGCGTCAACCGCCCTCCCCACCCCCAACGAGTGATGTAAGCCAAAACCTCTGTTGACCCAATTCTCCGTCACACTATTAGTCTTCGTATTAAGTATTAGTCCTTTTCGTCCTGCTAGTGGTCAGTCTATTGATCATCTGATTGGTCCCACTATTCGTCCCACTTGTTTTACTACGTTACTCTGTCAAGGGAACAATTGACTTAACTTTGATTTATTTAAGCTGCCATTATCTTGATATTTAAACAAAATATAATTTTGTATTTTTTTTTAACAATCTGTGATATGTGATATGAGTTGTAACATAATCTCATCAAGTAGTGATATGGGTTGTAACATAATCTCGTCAAATAGTGATATGAGTTGTAACATAATCTCGTCAAGTGGTTAATTTTAGGCTAAATAATAAAATTAATTATTTTTTTTAAAGTAAGAAATCAAAGATGATGTTATAAATCAAAGATGATGTTATAAATCAAAGATAATGTAAGAAATCAAAGATGATGTTATAAATCAAAGATGATGTTATAAATCAAAGATGATGTTATAAATCAAAGATGATGTTATAAATCAAAGATGATGTTAGAAATCAAAGATGATGTTAGAAATCAAAGATGATGTTAGAAATCAAAGATGATGTTATAAATCAAAGATGATGTAAGAAATCAAAGATGATGTTATAAATCAAAGATGATGTTAGAAATCAAAGATGATGTTAGAAAACAAAGATGATGTAAGAAATCAAAGATGATGTTATAAATCAAAGATGATGTTAGAAATCAAAGATGATGTTATAAATCAAAGATGATGTTAGAAATCAAAGATGATGTTATAAATCAAAGATGATCTTATAAATCAAAGATGATGTTATAAATCAAAGATGATGTAAGAAATCAAAGATGATGTTATAAATCAAAGATGATGTTATAAATCAAAGATGATGTAAGAAATCAAAGATGATGTTATAAATCAAAGATGATGTAAGAAATCAAAGATGATGTTATAAATCAAAGATGATGGTATAAATCAAAGATGATATTATAAATCAAAGATGATGTTATAAATCAAAGATGATGTTATAAATCAAAGATGATGTTAGAAATCAAAGATGATGTTAGAAATCAAAGATGATGTTAGTAATCAAAGATGATGTTATAAATCAAAGATGATGTTATAAATCAAAGATGATGTTATAAATCAAAGATGATGTTATAAATCAAAGATGATGTTATAAATCAAAGATGATGTTAGAAATCAAAGATGATGTTATAAATCAAAGATGATGTTATAAATCAAAGATGATGTAAGAAATCAAAGATGATGTTAGAAATCAAAGATGATGTTAGAAATCAAAGATGATGTTATAAATCAAAGATGATGTTATAAATCAAAGATGATGTTATAAATCAAAGATGATGTTATAAATCAAAGATGATGTTATAAATCAAAGATGATGTTAGAAATCAAAAATGATGTTATAAATCAAAGATGATGTTAGAAATCAAAGATGATGTAAGAAATCAAAGATGATGTTATAAATCAAAGATGATGTTATAAATCAAAGATGATGTTATAAATCAAAGATGATGTAAGAAATCAAAGATGATGTTATAAATCAAAGATGATGTTATAAATCAAAGATGATGTTATAAATCAAAGATGATGTTAGAAATCAAAGATGATGTTAGAAATCAAAGATGATGTAAGAAATCAAAGATGATGTTATAAATCAAAGATGATGTTAGAAATCAAAGATGATGTTAGAAATCAAAGATGATGTTAGAAATCAAAGATGATGTTAGAAATCAAAGATGATGTAAAAAATCAAAGATGATGTTATAAATCAAAGATGATGTTAGAAATCAAAGATGATGTTATAAATCAAAGATGATGTTAGAAATCAAAGATGATGTTATAAATCAAAGATGATGTTATAAATCAAAGATGATGTTATAAATCAAAGATGATGTAAGAAATCAAAGATGATGTTATAAATCAAAGATGATGTTATAAATCAAAGATGATGTTATAAATCAAAGATGATGTAAGAAATCAAAGATGATGTTATAAATCAAAGATGATGGTATAAATCAAAGATGATGTTATAAATCAAAGATGATGTAAGAAATCAAAGATGATGTTATAAATCAAAGTTGACGTAAGAAATCAAAGATGATGTTATAAATCAAAGATGATGTTATAAATCAAAGATGATGTTAGAAATCAAAGATGATGTAAGAAATCAAAGATGATGTTATAAATCAAAGATGATGTTATAAATCAAAGATGATGTTATAAATCAAAGATGATGTTATAAATCAAAGATGATGTTATAAATCAAAGATGATGTTATAAATCAAAGATGATGTTAGAAATCAAAGATGATGTTAGAAATCAAAGATGATGTTATAAATCAAAGATGATGTTATAAATCAAAGATGATGTAAGAAATCAAAGATGATGTAAGAAATCAAAGATGGTGTATGAAATCAAAGATGATGTTATAAATCAAAGATGATGTTAGAAATCAAAGATGATGTTAGAAATCAAAGATAATGTTAGAAATCAAAGATGATGTAAGAAATCAAAGATGATGTTATAAATCAAAGATGATGTTAGAAATCAAAGATGATGTTATAAATCAAAGATGATGTTATAAATCAAAGATGATGTTATAAATCAAAGACGATGTTATAAATCAAAGATGATGTTAGAAATCAAGGATGATGTTATAAATCAAAGATGATGTTATAAATCAAAGATGATGTTATAAATCAAAGATGATGTTATAAATCAAAGATGATGTTAGAGTCTGAATTTTCAAACCGCCTTAGAAACTTGTTATCTGTAAGTAATATGCCGTTGGTCAACCTAAGATTTAAGATAATACAAGATGATGGAAATTTTGGACAAACAAACAAACAAAATAAACCTTACTTAAAGGCCTCGGGATTTATTGATTTACTTTGTTTGTTATATATATTGATAAAATGCAAAAAATAAAACAATTGAAATAAACACAAATAATAACCTGAGAGTGTTGCGTGAGCCTGATGGTTATTGGAAGACCCCTGCATCGTGTACGGCTAATAACGTGAAGTAGTGACCAATAGAACACAATAGAGTGTACATGTGTACAAAGATGTATTTTGTCGACATACGCTGAGAAAATTTGAAACTTAGGAAACCGTCATCTCCCTTATTTAAGTCAGTTCCCTCTAAGAGATTTCCAACCTCCGATGGCAAGTCTGTTAGAGAGTTCGTTGATTCCCTTTGTTTAGAGAGTTGGTTTATTCGTGTTGTTTAGATTAAGTGGCAGACAAGACCACGTACCTCACACAGATCTTTTCTTTTTGAGGCCCGCCTGTGGGGGCAGCTGCCTGCAGGGCCGTCTTCCGGGAGCACAGCTGCATGCGCAAGTCTACACATTAGATGTTTCAATCCTACTACTACACTATAGTTGCTGTTGTCTATCTACACATGAAATCCTTCATCCACCCTTACAGTCATCACGCCACACTATGTGTCGTTTACCACTGTAATAAATAAACAAAAATCTCACCTACATTTAATTACCCGATGTAAAAGTTCTCAGAATTTAAAAAAACAGCCCAATCTATAATTAGAAGTCAATTTGCTGCAACAACTCAGCTATCATGACATATCTACGAATCCTTCAATTTTATTTTTTACAAGCTTAAGCTTTGGTCCTACCCCAAAATGGCGGCCAGCGTTCCCATCATCCTCAGGGAAAGTTCCAACAAACGTCACAGTCGACACAAACAAGGATATCAGTGGCGGAAACAAACGGAAGAGATGTGGGGGGCTGGGACGTCAAAGAAGCCCCAAAGTAAATGTTGATATAGAGTCCCACAGCGTGGGGTCTTCTTTACTGGTAAGTCTGCTGTAAGTCTGCTGTAAGACTGGGGTGAGCACCTGAAGCCAGCGACAGACTTTGCTCATCGGCGTAGTTTACTCTGCCCCCTGCCGGGCTAAGGGCCGCAGACTTATGTAAGCTCCGGGGAAACTTTCTCCTGGCACATGGTGGAGGAAATTGTTGGAATCGGAGAGAGTTAAGGAATTACCCGAAGGCGACTTCAAATACATCTACGTCTACGTCTGTGGTCGAGTTTCTTTAAAAGAAATTTTGTCATCAAGTAAAAGTCAAAAGAAAAATATAAACATCGACCTATAAATGTTTGCTAATGTAAACATATATATACATATTTATTTGTTTACTTATTTATTGATAATTTTACAAATATTAACATTTATGGGTTGGTTTTTTTTTACAAATATAAACAACAAAAATTATTTTACCAAAACAAAGTTCATAAATGCAATTTTTATTTTTAAACAACTATAAAATATTTGTAAATACCTTGTTCAATAATCATTTAACAGTCATTAATTCTTTGTCAAATTATTATAATTAAATATTCATAAATTCTTTGTTCATTAAATATTTTTTACAAAATCCACGTAAGGAGACTATCTCTTCTTTGGAATAATATAATACAATCACAAAATTAAATTTTATTGATTGGCTATAGCGACAGTTTATTTTAAACGGTTCCATTCTAAAACAAAGATGAACTCATGTAGCAGTTACAATAGTCACATACTCAAAGGAACTGATGCCTTTTTTCCTTTTATTTTCTCAAATTGAGAATGTGACATTTTCAAATTATTGCCGAGTCACAATGACCAATCAAACGAGAGATCTCAGCCAACGGACGGCTCCCCAAACGTAACGGGCTTTAAATTAAGCCGAGCCCGGTGCTCCCCTGCTCGCACAGAAATATCGAAGTCGAATCGAATGCTTAAAGATGTGCAGTTCGATACCCATCTGCCGATGAGATGCCGAGATTACAATATGATGTGGACGCATGTAAAAGCCCTGCTTTCAGGATAGCCATCTCATCCACGGGTAGTCATCTCATCCATGGATAGCCATCTCATCCACGGGTAGTCATCTCATCAATGGGTAGACATCTCATCCACGGGTAGTCATTTCATCCATGGATAGCCATCTCATCAACGGGTAGTCATCTCATCCACGGGTAGTCATCTCATCCATGGGTAGTCATCTCATCCATGGATAGCCATCTCATCAACGGGTAGTCATCTCATCCATGGGTAGCCATCTCATCCATGGATAGTTATCTCATCCACGGGTAGTCATCTCATCCATGGGTAGTCATCTCATCCATGGGTAGTCATCTCATCCATGGATAGCCATCTCATCAACGGGTAGTCATCTCATCCATGGGTAGCCATCTCATCCATGGATAGTCATCTCATCCATGGGTAGTCATCTCATCCATGGGTAGCCATCTCATCCATGGATAGTCATCTCATCCATGGGTAGTCATCTCATCCATGGGTAGCCATCTCATCCATGGATAGTTATCTCATCCATCGGTAGTCATCTCATCCATGGGTAGTCATCTCATCCATGGATAGTTATCCATCGTCACTAATGGTAGAGGTTGTAACTTTTGTTCTTCTTATTTTAAAAAAATTGGGCGGAGGAAGGGGGGGGGGCGCAGGATTCTGTTTTATTTCTTGTTTTTATTGAATGTAATAAAAACTTTTTCATTGTTATTGATTTTTTTTTAAAATTCTTTATAATATTTGCCTTCCCATGATTTCTCCTGTCACGGGATGGTAACGTTGTCGACGGCAAATATTCAAAGGAAATTAGTTTCAAAAGAAATGTGCTTTTAAATTTAAAAAAAGATGTCAAAAAAAAATTATTGCACTTATTAATGAATTAAATGTTGTTTTTTTAAAATTATTTTTGTTTTTTGTGTTTGATTAAAAATATATATATATATATATAATATAAGAGTTAAAAATGCAAACATTTGAACGACCATTTATTAAATAACTCTCGAGGAGGACCGATGAGCTACAATTCAAGGGAGTGAATCACCTTCAAGCTAGTAATATACGAGTTATTCAGCCTTTCTTGCAGGCCAACTACGAAAATTCTGGATAGCAACATGACTTTGTGAGAACATACATGACTTTGTGAGAACATACATGACTTTGTGAGAACATACATGACTTTGTGAGAACATACATGACGTTGTGAGAACCTACATGACTTTGTGAGAACCTACATGACGTTGTGAGAACCTACATGACTTTTGTGAGAACCTACATGACTTTGTGAGAACCTACGTGACTTTGTGAGAACCTACATGACGTTGTGAGAACATACATGACTTTGTGAGAACCAACATGACGTTGTGAGAACGTACATGACTTTGTGAGAACCTATATGACTTTGTGAGAACCTACATGCCTTTGTGAGAACCAACATGACGTTGTGAGAACGTACATGACTTTGTGAGAACCTACATGCCTTTGTGAGAACCTACATGACTTTGTGAGAACCTACATGACGTTGTGAGAACCTACATGACGTTGTGAGAACGTTTTGACGAACTGATCCGTGATACAAATGGATGGCATCTTTTACGACATGTCTATCTAATGATTTCCACGATGTACAGGCGCGGTAATATTTGTGTAACCTTGATCTAACATCTATTACAGTGATTCTCAAACTTTTTAGTATGGCGGACCGGCAGGAATTTTTTCCATTGTACCAGGGACCGGCGCACTATTTCCCCTGCACTGACAATTTTTTTTTGGTCCTTTTTTGATAACTTCTGCGGACCGGCAGCGGATGGCCCACGGACCGGCACCGGTCCGCGGACCACCACTTTGAGAAGCACTGATCTATTAGGTGTACTACCTTTAAGAAGGAAGAAATGGGTTAAGAGGCTATTTGTACGACTGTCCTATTCTTCGATTAAGAAGGCGGATAACTTAAACAACATCGGGTAAGAGGCTATGTGCACGACTATTGTGGACATCTGCTCAAGCCTCGTTGAACTCGGCTGTAGCTGGTAGTCATGTCAACAAACAACAATTGTGGAAATAAAATGCTCGTTAAATCCTGATCGTCCGAATAGTCGTGAAATTAGCATAATGACTAGCTAAGGGAGATAATGGTGTGTCTGAGATAACCCAGACCTTGGCGCTCATCTTTGAACAAACTGTTAGCAATTATCGTGTGGTACGCGGTCGTCCCGACGTCTGCTTAAGTCCCGGGTCTCCTAACTGACGGCCCGAGGCGATCAAGGGCATTCTGGCATCTGTGAGTTCAAGCCTTGCTGGCCAGGTCCTCGCAATGGCAAACTGCCATGTTGGCAACAACAAGAGTTGGCGTGAACTCAACACAGACAGACTGACAGACAGACAGACAGACAGACAGACAGACAGACAGACAGACAGACAGACAGACAGACAGACTGACAGACTGACAGACTGACAGACAGACAGACTGACAGACTGACTGACAGACAGACAGACTGACAGACAGACTGACAGACAGACTGACAGACAGACTGACAGACAGACTGACAGACAGACTGACAGACAGACTGACAGACAGACTGACAGACAGACTGACAGACAGACAGACTGACAGACAGACTGACAGACAGACTGACAGACAGACTGACAGACTGACAGACTGACAGACAGACTGACAGACAGACTGACAGACAGACTGACAGACAGACTGACAGTTCGGTGGATTCACAAATGGTGCATATGATGTTATACAAGCAAATATGCGCAATAGAATAGGTGCGTAGCGTGGACTTTAAAGAATTCCTAGGCCATATGGCATAAGCCAAACTAACCTAACATGGGACTACAAAGATTTAACAAATTCGTGTTCAGTAAAATGATATAGTGTTGAATTTGACAACTTTATCAACGGATAGCTTTATGAACTGAAAAAATTATTAATCGACATTTTAAATTTGACAGCCCTTTAAATTGACAGCTCTATTAAACTATTTCTCCAACAGATAGATATCTAATTTGATCTCTGACTCTGATGATATGAAGTTACTATGACGTGTTTTTTTAATAGGAAAAACAGATCACGTGAAACACAATTAATTGGTCCAATAGATGATCCGTCAAAAGGCTGAGATGATAATAAACAAAAAGATACTTTATTTGTTGGACTCCCTCAAGGCTTTTGTTCAAGTTTATCACTAAAGTTATCTCCCAAAAAAATATTTTTTTATTTCTTTGGAATCTCGGGTCCCATACATCATAGGATCCATGACTTCCTTTTAATTAGAGAACGAACTGTAATAATTAGTGGAGCGAAATCAGAGCAGAACCATAATGTTTACCTCAAGAGCTTCACGAGGAACTGACCTATGGTCACAAATATTTTTAATTTACATAAATTATTTACCCGGTAACAAAAGTTAGGTCATTTGCTGATTATTGCATATTCTGTAGAACAGTTAAATCAGAACAAGATATGAAATTCTTACAAAAAGATCTCGATGAATGAATTACAAAATTGGGAAACTAGTTGGAGTATGTCTTTCCATCCAGAAAAGTGTCAACTGTTAAGTGTATCAAAGAAAAAAGAGAGAAAGAAATGCAAACTATTTCATTCATGGAACATAAATAATCCAAACTAAAGATGCAAACTGCTTGTGAGAAATATTAATGAACATCATCATCATCATGGAATACCCACGTGAATGACGTGATTAAATAATAAATGAACATCATCATGGAATACCCACGTGAATGACGTGATTAAATAATGAATAAACATCATCATGGAATACCCATGTGAATGACGTGATTAAATAATAAATAAACATCATCATGGAATACCCATGTGAATGACGTGATTAAATAATAAATAAACATCATCATGGAATACCCATGTGAATGACGTGATTAAATAATAAATAAACATCATCATGGAATACCCATGTGAATGACGTGATTAAATAATAAATAAACATCATCATGGAATACCCATGTGAATGACGTGATTAAATAATAAATAAACATCATCATGGAATACCCATGTGAATGACGTGATTAAATAATAAATAAACATCATCATGGAATACCCATGTGAATGACGTGATTAAATAATAAATGAACATCATCATGGAATACCCATGTGAATGACGTGATTAAATAACAAAACAGGAACATTAGGCTTTATACAAAAAAAATATGTACAAAATGTTAAAGAATATAAATTATAAAGCTAAAATTCCATTCTAAAAGTGCAAGAATATGCATCTTCTGTATAGGAGCCAGCCACCGAAGAATACATCTTCTGTATAGGAGCCAGCCACCGAAGAATACATCTTCTGTATAGGAGCCAGCCACCGAAGAATACATCTTCTGTATAGGAGCCAGCCACCGAAGAATACAGATAGATTAGAACAAATTCAACAAAAGAGTTGTCAGATTCATTACTGGAGAATATTCAAAACTGACAAGAATAACACCGTTAATATTATTAACACCTTTAGTTACATCATTAAACCTTGAAACACTAGAGGATAGAACCGGGGTCGGGAAACCATGGCTCGCGAGCCATATGTGGCTCTATTGATGGTTGAATCTGGCTCGCAGACAAATGTTTCTTTAGAGTCCGTTAATCTACATATTAATTGCATATCAACAACAACAAACAAAAATGCAATAAAAAAAAATCGTCTCCACGCCTGCAGGAAGCTTAAACTTGATACGTATCAACCAGACTACAAGGCCATGAGCAAAGAAATGCAGCATCATAAGTCGCATCAATGGAAGGAAATACTCATTGTTAATTAGCAACAGCATAACAATGTTATTAAAAAGAATTCAGAGACATAATTATTGTACTTTTAGTGTCGAAATTAAAAAATAAAATAAAATAAATTGATTATTTATATAGCGCCGTATCCCAGTAAGGAACTGGGCTCACAGCGCTTTACATGAAAGAAATAACATACCTATAAATATTAAATTAACTTTCATATCATAACAAACACAAAAATTACAGTACATTATACATAAGCTACGTTGAACATTTACAAGAAATGTTGTTTCATTAATTTTGAAAATAAATGTTGAAAAGATGTGTCTTCACATTTACTTGAATTTTTAGTTTTAAACATAATTTATGGCTCTGACAGAATTACTTTTCAAAATATGGGATGTTTATGGCTCTCTCAGACAAAAAGTTTCCCGACCCCTGGACAAAAAGCAAAGTAATAATTATACAAAAGGGGCCGTCCATAAATGACGTCATGCACCTAGGGGGGAGGGGATAGACCCCTCAGCCGACGCCGCGCACCGAATACGCCGCAAAATTTTCGTCCGCCAAAATCCACCGAAAAATGAACGAGCCGCCGTAACGTAATGTTTTTGTTTTCTTAAGTTTCGCTGCAAATTTTAATTTTCTCGTGAGAACTTTCATTTTTAATTTATTAAATGCATTTATATATGTTATATTTTAGTTATTATAGAGCTAATTTGTAAGGCTTTTTAATTTACAAGGCTTTTTCAGCCCTTGTCGCTACAAAAACGGAGTAGCATACATCATTTTTGTTTGTCTAGCACCCTGCTAGACAGATTTCTTTTTTATCTGGCACGACCCCTGCTAAAATAAATTTACTGACTGAAGATGGTTTTTTTGTTAAGTTTCATTCTTCTTTTTTAAGATTCTTAGAAGATCAATAAATATTTTATGAAAACTTCATTTTTTATTTCCTTACTAGATGTTTGATTCTTTTTTGTTTGTTTGTAAGTGAGAAATTTTAATTTTGCCTCTTGCTGTGACAACCCAGCAAGTAGGATGCTAGATAAACAAAATGGATTTAACCTACTCTACACTGATCATGTAGCGTCAAATTAGCGCTTATAATAGCTAAAAATATAACGTATATAAATGCATTTAATAAATTAAAAACGAAAGTTCTCACGAGAAAATTAAAATTCGCAGTGAAATAATATACGTGTTAAGTGTTAAGACTACAGGATTACCTTTTTACGTTACGCCCTTTCTAATGTAACATTTCTTTATGACTACATATATGATGATTTTAGATGAACGCAAATGTCAGCAAATGTCACCTACACCGGGAAGAGAGGCAGTTCATTAAACACCTACAAGTAAAACCGAAACCGCCTAGCCTACATGGAAATTCTAAAGCACAGTGCTGGAAATATTTTGGTGGCCTGTTCTCTGCTGATGTGAGAAATGTAGACGAAGATCGAGTTTATTGTCAGCTGTGTCTCACTAGTCTCACTGTTCAGCAGTCATTGGGTGTCAAGGGGCACATTTTAAAAGTAACCAATTTTGCCTCAATTACATCAAGTGGCAATATGAATCTTCACCTAACTGTCAAGCACAATTTGTCAGTACAAAGTCAAGAAGAGTCAAATAAAATTTTGGGATAGTTCCGTAAGTATGGAGAAGGCAACAGTCAATTTCAGGCAACATCAAGTCATGAACTGACAAGAGATATCGTTATCTGGTTCTGTAGAGACTTGCTCGCCTTTGAAAATGTGGCTAAATATATTTATTTTTTTACAAAATTAATTGCCCATCTCTCAACATACCGGCACCAGTAACACTTGCTGGAACAGCCCTGGATGATGTTTACGAATCTTTCGTAAACAAGCAGAAAATCAGCTGCAAATGTCAATTTACAGAGCAATCCGGCTAATCCGGATATCAGCCGAAAAATTATGTCAGCCAGCTTAGCCAAAATGTTAAAATCCGGCTAATCCGGATATCAGCCGAAAAATTATGTCAGCCAGCCGAAATTTTTTTTAAAAATCGGCTGGCAGGTCTAGGGGGGGGGGTCCACACATTTGTGCGATCTGTGACGAAGTGGGGGGGTGTTTGAGAAATGTGACGAAGGGGGGGGGGTTTGTTTGAGAAATGTGACGCCACTTTAAATAAGAATTCCACTTCAACATTTGATTTCTTACAATTTATTTTTGACGTTTTAAATAGCTTAACGCTTGTTACGATATTAGAGTGAAGCCTTACACTAAATACATGTAAAACCTTAAATGACAAAAAAGTTATTTGAAATGTGCTCTCTTTCAAATTGAAAATACAGCTTTTAGAGGGGAGGAGGGTGTCAAAGTTTTGTGACGTCACATTGAGGGGGGGGTTAAGTTTTTGTGACGACGCGTGACGAAGGTGGGAGGGGGGTGAAGAATCGGCCAAAATCGCCTGACGTCATTTATGGACGGCCCCTAAGGCAATTAAATCTAACTGGGAAATACAACACAACAATTGATCGGGATAAAACACTTTTCTTGTTTCATTGACAAGAGAACGTATATACAACAAACTCGCATTCTTTCTGTCTGGCATTCGGGGGTGGAACGGGTTGCCCGATCAAAACAGGAAAACAAAAATCTATGAACATTTAAAACTCTAATAAAAATGCGAAACTAGAAATAAAGCATACACAGGCGTAGGCCGCAATAATATTCTAAGAGGATAACATCAATGTGTAGATATAAACAATTTGAAAGACACAGCAGAAATAATTTATACCAAGTGACACTGAGAATCAATTTATCTCATTCTTGTGGAATTTCCTAAAAGGTGGAAAAAGTAATTATTTTTTTATAAAAGGTTTTTTTTACAATGTTGATTTATACAACTTTACAAGGCGAGGAAAATTTGTTGTAAATCTTATCTTTTATATATTTAACATTAATTTTCTTTTCTCGAAATTTCAAGCAGTTATATTTCTATAGTATGATTTCTGCTTTTTACTTTTGTTCAATTCTATATTATAGAGGTTTATTATGGATAGTATAACGCATAGGTACTGCATTTATAACAATAGATTATAGAATTACTGTCTAGTGCAACTATAAAATATTTAGATCAGTAGTATGGCATTTTACTGTTACTATATTTAGATTAATCGACCGCAATCCTATGGTTACTGTATGGTTACTGTATGGTTACTGTATGGTTACAGTATGGTTACTTGTATGGTTACTGTATGGTTACTGTATGGTTACTGTATGGTTACTGTATGGTTACTGTATTTAAATAATAGACAAGCATTCTTCAATAATTGATGTATTTAAAATATGAGAGTAGCAGTTTATGACTTGTATCCTGGAATGCTATGATAACATTTTATGACTTGTATCTTGGAATGCTATGATAACAGTTTATGACTTGTATCCTGAAATGCTATGATAACAGTTTATTACTTGTATCCTGGAATGCTATGATAACATAACCCTGGCACACATTTTACACTCCGATATCAAGAACTTACAATTTAAATCCTCGCACATCAGATACAGGAAAGGGATATAAACTTAGACAGAAATTGTCTGAATATATTGATAGGACGATGTCTTTAGGCCAGTGTTTCTCAAATAAAGTTCCCTAAAGGGGGGCTCGAAATGGTGTACTTATTACAATTTTATAGACAAATGATACCATTTACTGTCGCGCGGGGGGCGCGAAATGTTTTCTTCTTCCTTGAAAAGGGGGGGGGGTGACAGAAAATAATTGAGCAATACTGCTTTAGGCAAATATTTTAAATCTTTAAATTTTTCTGACCAGTGCTAGTCCCTGATAGTTTGAAAATATTTATTTGCAGTAACAACAACAAAGTCTAAAGAATATAGCATCAGATGAACTTCCATTTTACCCATATTGCTTAAAAGTTTATATCTTATCTTATCTGTTACAGACGCTCCTTCTATACAGAAGATTATTGCGTCCTATGCTTATCTATGGTTTGTGTGTCATCCTGGATTCTTATTAGAGTTTTAAATGTTGATAAAGTGTTGGTTTTCCTGGTTTCTTAAGGCAACCCAATCCACGCCCGAATTCCGGACGGGAAGAACGAGAATTTGTATGTGTTTATTCTTGTATACGGAATAAGAAAGGTGTTTTTATCCTTATGTCTATCTGAGGGTTGTATTAAGTTATCTTTGTGTTGTATTTCTAAATTAGAATTAATTGCTTTATGTATGATTACTACTTTACTCTTGGTTCTTCTATCCTCTAGTGTTTCCAAGGTTTAATGATTTAACTAATGGTGTTATTCTTGTCAGTTTCGAATATTCTCCAGTAATGAATCTGGCAGCTCTTTTTTGAATTTGTTCTAGTTTATCAATGTTTTCTTTGGTGGATGGGTTCCATACAGAAGATGCATATGCTGGCACAGTTCTTATTTGTTTAATCAGCTGAACAATCATTTTAATCTCAATCATTTGCAAAAAGTTAAAAATTCTGTTTTTATGCTCGCATTAGTCTCCGTCTTTATTCTCCATGCGCGAAGATTTCTTTCTGAATTTGAGTGTTTTTTTGGGCTTGCATGTCTGGTCAGTCACAGATACTGATACTATAAGGCATTTATGCTGATCAAAGGGAAATAAGTCATCTATTAAAGTATTTCTCCTACATTAAAACACTTAACTCCCCTTTATAAAAAATTAAATATTTACCAAAAGAAAAGTATACATTATTATTGGTACGGAAATTATTAGTAATGATTTACACGTGTTTATTTTTTAACACGCAGTACGTAAGTCATAGTAACCAGATTAAATAAGAATAACTTTTTTAAAATAATTCCTAGTAGGATAGTACACGTGGTGTCATGTATTCAACAGTATTTTGACATGACCTTTGCTAAATGTTAACTTGGGGAAAAGGGGAGGAGCCTGATACTGCAATCTTTTGTGATATCTAAATGATGATGTGATTGTGATATTTCTTTATTTATAGGTAGTTAGGCCATTGTCACTGTAACCTGTCAATGTGGGCGAGTGGCCACTCAAGTGATGGGAAGTCATATCAATTAAATTTGAGCTGTCTTTATTTACAAATTCAGTGTTCATTTCCATATCAAAACAATTCACATTTGGATTTGTCCGATAACTTTAGTCTGTCAATATCTAGAATGCAAGAAACTGTGAGCTCATAATTTAATCTGTCAAGATCCAGAAACCGAGACTGTGTGCCCATCCTATATTTATTGTAGGGAAAACGAGGAATTTTCGGGACCCCAGAACAATGCCATCAAACTTTGATATGGAATTTGAAGCTATATATAGGGTTGAATGGTGGCTGGAAAACGAAGTCGATAGTGCGCTCGGCCCACAAGCTCAGGGGCGTGGGATCTAGCCCACGTTAAAGCCACAATAAAAATGTTGATGAATGACTAATGCTATGTTGTCCTCCACTGACCTGGGGAGGAGATGGGCACCACCAGGTCTACCAAGTCCCGAGAAAGTTCTAATGGAAACAGAACCCCCTACGACCACGAGGTTATGGGACCACAAAAAAAAATTGGGTTGAATAGGCGGGGACTTGTCAGCCCTGAAGTGGTCTTTCTCTCCAATTCAAGCTCTGCGCTTGAGAACTTAATGGCTATACAAAAGGGACTCGACCTGTCGGCCATCCAGCATAACCTAGCCACTGAAACAGTCATAGACTTTCTGTCATGCCCCAAACTAGACTACGGCAACTAGATCAATACTTGTACACCAAAACAAATACCCTACCCATATAGACAAGGCCAGTACTTGTACACACAAACCAATACCCTACCCATATAGACAAGGCCAATACTTGTACACACAAACAAATACCCTACCCATATAGACAAGGCCAATACTTGTACACACAAACAAATACCCTACCCATATAGACAAGGCCAGTACTTGTACACACAAATACCCTACCCATATAGACAAGGCCAGTACTTGTACTCACAAACAAATACCCTACCCATATAGACAAGGCCAGTACTTGTACACACAAACCAATACCCTACCCATATAGACAAGGCCAGTACTTGTACACACAAACAAATACCCTACCCATATAGACATGGCCAGTACTTGTACACACAAACAAATACCCTACCCATATAGACAAGGCCAGTACTTGTACACACAAATACCCTACCCATATAGACTAGGCCAGTACTTGTACTCACAAACAAACACCCTACCCATATAGACAAGGCCAGTACTTGTACTCACAAACAAATACCCTACCCATATAGACAAGGCCAGTACTTGTACACACAAACCAATACCCTACCCATATAGACAAGGCCAGTACTTGTACACACAAACAAATACCCTACCCATATAGACAAGGCCAGTACTTGTACACACAAACAAATACCCTACCCATATAGACAAGGCCAGTACTTGTACACACAAATACCCTACCCATATAGACAAGGCCAGTACTTGTACTCACAAACAAACACCCTACCCATATAGACAAGGCCAGTACTTGTACACACAAACCAATACCCTACCCATATAGACAAGGCCAGTACTTGTACACACAAACAAATACCCTACCCATATAGACAAGGCCAGTACTTGTACACACAAACAAATACCCTACCCATATAGACAAGGCCAGTACTTGTACACACAAATACCCTACCCATATAGACTAGGCCAGTACTTGTACTCACAAACAAACACCCTACCCATATAGACAAGGCCAGTACTTGTACTCACAAACAAATACCCTACCCATATAGACAAGGCCAGTACTTGTACACACAAACCAATACCCTACCCATATAGACAAGGCCAGTACTTGTACACACAAACAAATACCCTACCCATATAGACAAGGCCAGTACTTGTACACACAAACAAATACCCTACCCATATAGACAAGGCCAGTACTTGTACACACAAATACCCTACCCATATAGACAAGGCCAGTACTTGTACTCACAAACAAACACCCTACCCATATAGACAAGGCCAGTACTTGTACACACAAACCAATACCCTACCCATATAGACAAGGCAAGTACTTGTACACACAAACAAATACCCTACCCATATAGACAAGGCCAGTACTTGTACACACAAACCAATACCCCACCCATATAGACAAGGCCAATACTTGTACACACAAACAAATACCCTACCCATATAGACAAGGCCAGTACTTGTACAAAAAACAAATACCCTACCCATATAGACAAGGCCAATACTTGTACACACAAACAAATACCCTACCCATATAGACAAGGCCAATACTTGTACACACAAAAAAATACGCTACCCATATAGACAAGGCCAATACTTGTACAAACAAACAAATACCCTACCCATATAGACAAGGCCAATACTTGTACACACAAACAAATACCCTACCCATATAGACAAGGCCAGTACTTGTACACACAAACAAATACCCTACCCATATAGACAAGGCCAGTACTTGTACACACAAACCAATACCCTACCCATATAGACAAGGCCAATACTTGTACACACAAACAAATACCCTACCCATATAGACAAGGCCAGTACTTGTACACACAAACAAATACCCTACCCATATAGACAAGGCCAGTACTTGTACACACAAATACCCTACCCATATAGACAAGGCCAGTACTTGTACTCACAAACAAATACCCTACCCATATAGACAAGGCCAGTACTTGTACACACAAACCAATACCCTACCCATATAGACAAGGCCAGTACTTGTACACACAAACAAATACCCTACCCATATAGACAAGGCTAGTACTTGTACACACAAACAAATACCCTACCCATATAGACAAGGCCAGTACTTGTACACACAAACAAATACCCTTCCCATATAGACAAGGCCAGTACTTGTACACACAAATACCCTACCCATATAGACAAGGCCAGTACTTGTACTCACAAACAAATACCCTACCCATATAGACAAGGCCAGTACTTGTACACACAAACCAATACCCTACCCATATAGACAAGGCCAGTACTTGTACACACAAACAAATACCCTACCCATATAGACAAGGCCAGTACTTGTACACACAAACAAATACCCTACCCATATAGACAAGGCCAGTACTTGAACACACAAATACCCTACCCATATAGACAAGGCCAGTACTTGTACTCACAAACAAATACCCTACCCATATAGACAAGGTCAGTACTTGTACACACAAACCAATACCCTACCCATATAGACAAGGCCAGTACTTGTACACACAAACAAATACCCTACCCATATAGACAAGGTCAGTACTTGTACACACAAACCAATACCCTACCCATATAGACAAGGCTAGTACTTGTACACACAAACAAATACCCTACCCATATAGACAAGGCCAGTACTTGTACACACAAACAAATACCCTTCCCATATAGACAAGGCCAGTACTTTTACACACAAATACCCTACCCATATAGACAAGGCCAGTACTTGTACTCACAAACAAATACCCTACCCATATAGACAAGGCCAGTACTTGTACACACAAACCAATACCCTACCCATATAGACAAGGCCAGTACTTGTACACACAAACAAATACCCTACCCATATAGACAAGGCCAGTACTTGTACACACAAACAAATACCCTACCCATATAGACAAGGCCAGTACTTGAACACACAAATACCCTACCCATATAGACAAGGCCAGTACTTGTACTCACAAACAAACACCCTACCCATATAGACAAGGCCAGTACTTGTACACACAAACCAATACCCTACCCATATAGACAAGGCCAGTACTTGTACACACAAACAAATACCCTACCCATATAGACAAGGCCAGTACTTGTACACACAAACCAATACCCCACCCATATAGACAAGGCCAATACTTGTACACACAAACAAATACCCTACCCATATAGACAAGGCCAGTACTTGTACACAAAACAAATACCCTACCCATATAGACAAGGCCAATACTTGTACACACAAACAAATACCCTACCCATATAGACAAGGCCAATTCTTGTACACACAAACAAATACCCTACCCATATAGACAAGGCCAATACTTGTACACACAAACAAATACCCTACCCATATAGACAAGGCCAGTACTTGTACACACAAACAAATACCCTACCCATATAGACAAGGCCAGTACTTGTACACACAAACCAATACCCTACCCATATAGACAAGGCCAATACTTGTACACACAAACAAATACCCTACCCATATAGACAAGGCCAGTACTTGTACACACAAACAAATACCCTACCCATATAGACAAGGCCAGTACTTGTACACACAAACAAATACCCTACCCATATAGACAAGGCCAGTACTTGTACACACAAATACCCTACCCATATAGACAAGGCCAGTACTTGTACTCACAAACAAATACCCTACCCATATAGACAAGGCCAGTACTTGTACACACAAACCAATACCCTACCCATATAGACAAGGCCAGTACTTGTACACACAAACAAATACCCTACCCATATAGACAAGGCCAGTACTTGTACACACAAACAAATACCCTACCCATACAGACAAGGCCAGTACTTGTACACACAAATACCCTACCCATATAGACAAGGCCAGTACTTGTACTCACAAACAAACACCCTACCCATATAGACAAGGCCAGTACTTGTACACACAAACCAATACCCTACCCATATAGACAAGGCCAGTACTTGTACACACAAACAAATACCCTACCCATATAGACAAGGCCAGTACTTGTACACACAAACCAATACCCTACCCATATAGACAAGGCCAATACTTGTACACACAAACAAATACCCTACCCATATAGACAAGGCCAGTACTTGTACACACAAATACCCTACCCATATAGACAAGGCCAGTACTTGTACTCACAAACAAATACCCTACCCATATAGACAAGGTCAGTACTTGTACACACAAACCAATACCCTACCCATATAGACAAGGCCAGTACTTGTACACACAAACAAATACCCTACCCATATAGACAAGGCCAGTACTTGTACACACAAATACCCTACCCATATAGACAAGGCCAGTACTTGTACTCACAAACAAACACCCTACCCATATAGACAAGGCCAGTACTTGTACACACAAACCAATACCCTACCCATATAGACAAGGCTAGTACTTGTACACACAAACAAATACCCTACCCATATAGACAAGGCCAGTACTTGTACACACAAACCAATACCCTACCCATATAGACAAGGCCAATACTTGTACACACAAACAAATACCCTACCCATATAGACAAGGCCAGTACTTGTACACACAAACAAATACCCTACCCATATAGACAAGGCCAATACTTGTACACACAAACAAATACCCTACCCTATATAGACAAGGCCAATACTTGTACACACAAACAAATACCCTACCCATATAGACAAGGCCAATACTTGTACACACAAACAAATACCCTACCCATATAGACAAGGCCAATACTTGTACACACAAACAAATACCCTACCCATATAGACAAGGCCAGTACTTGTACACACAAACAAATACCCTACCCATATAGACAAGGCCAGTACTTGTACACACAAACCAATACCCTACCCATATAGACAAGGCCAGTACTTGTACACACAAACAAATACCCTACCCATATAGACAAGACCAGTACTTGTACACACAAACAAATACCCTACCCATATAGACAAGGCCAATACTTGTACACACAAACAAATACCCTACCCATGTAGACAAGGCCAATACTTGTACACACAAACAAATACCCTACCCATATAGACAAGGCCAGTACTTGTACACACAAACAAATACCCTACCCATATAGACAAGGCCAGTACTTGTACACACAAAAAAATACCCTAACCCATATAGACAAGGCCAATACTTGTACACACAAATAAATACCCTACCCATATAGACAAGGCCACTACTTGTACACACAAACAAATACCCTACCCATATAGACAATGCCAATACTTGTACACACAAACAAATACCCTACCCATATAGACAAGGCCAGTACTTGTACACACAAACAAATACCCTACCCATAAAGACAAGGCCAATACTTGTACACACAAACAAATACCCTACCCATATAGACAAGGCCACTACTTGTACACACAAACAAATACCCTACCCATATAGACAAGGCCACTACTTGTACACAAACAAATACCCTACCCATATAGACAAGGCCAATACTTGTACACACAAACAAATACCCTACCCATATAGACAAGGCCAATACTTGTACACACAAACAATTACCCTACCCATATAGACAAGGCCAATACTTGTACACACAAACAAATACCCTACCCATATAGACAAGGCTACTACTTGTACACACAAACCAATACCCTACCCATATAGACAAGGCCAATACTTTTACACACAAACAAATACCCTACCCATATAGACAAGGCCAGTACTTGTACACACAAATACCCTACCCATATAGACAAGGCCAGTACTTGTACTCACAAACAAATACCCTACCCATATAGACAAGGCCAGTACTTGTACACACAAACCAATACCCTACCCATATAGACAAGGCCAGTACTTGTACACACAAACAAATACCCTACCCATATAGACAAGGCCAGTACTTGTACACACAAACAAATACCCTACCCATACAGACAAGGCCAGTACTTGTACACACAAATACCCTACCCATATAGACAAGGCCAGTACTTGTACTCACAAACAAACACCCTACCCATATAGACAAGGCCAGTACTTGTACACACAAACCAATACCCTACCCATATAGACAAGGCCAGTACTTGTACACACAAACAAATACCCTACCCATATAGACAAGGCCAGTACTTGTACACACAAACCAATACCCTACCCATATAGACAAGGCCAATACTTGTACACACAAACAAATACCCTACCCATATAGACAAGGCCAGTACTTGTACACACAAATACCCTACCCATATAGACAAGGCCAGTACTTGTACTCACAAACAAATACCCTACCCATATAGACAAGGTCAGTACTTGTACACACAAACCAATACCCTACCCATATAGACAAGGCCAGTACTTGTACACACAAACAAATACCCTACCCATATAGACAAGGCCAGTACTTGTACACACAAATACCCTACCCATATAGACAAGGCCAGTACTTGTACTCACAAACAAACACCCTACCCATATAGACAAGGCCAGTACTTGTACACACAAACCAATACCCTACCCATATAGACAAGGCTAGTACTTGTACACACAAACAAATACCCTACCCATATAGACAAGGCCAGTACTTGTACACACAAACCAATACCCTACCCATATAGACAAGGCCAATACTTGTACACACAAACAAATACCCTACCCATATAGACAAGGCCAGTACTTGTACACACAAACAAATACCCTACCCATATAGACAAGGCCAATACTTGTACACACAAACAAATACCCTACCTATATAGACAAGGCCAATACTTGTACACACAAACAAATACCCTACCCATATAGACAAGGCCAATACTTGTACACACAAACAAATACCCTACCCATATAGACAAGGCCAATACTTGTACACACAAACAAATACCCTACCCATATAGACAAGGCCAGTACTTGTACACACAAACAAATACCCTACCCATATAGACAAGGCCAGTACTTGTACACACAAACCAATACCCTACCCATATAGACAAGGCCAGTACTTGTACACACAAACAAATACCCTACCCATATAGACAAGACCAGTACTTGTACACACAAACAAATACCCTACCCATATAGACAAGGCCAATACTTGTACACACAAACAAATACCCTACCCATGTAGACAAGGCCAATACTTGTACACACAAACAAATACCCTACCCATATAGACAAGGCCAGTACTTGTACACACAAACAAATACCCTACCCATATAGACAAGGCCAGTACTTGTACACACAAAAAAATACCCTAACCATATAGACAAGGCCAATACTTGTACACACAAATAAATACCCTACCCATATAGACAAGGCCACTACTTGTACACACAAACAAATACCCTACCCATATAGACAATGCCAATACTTGTACACACAAACAAATACCCTACCCATATAGACAAGGCCAGTACTTGTACACACAAACAAATACCCTACCCATAAAGACAAGGCCAATACTTGTACACACTAACAAATACCCTACCCATATAGACAAGGCCACTACTTGTACACACAAACAAATATCCTACCCATATAGACAAGGCCACTACTTGTACACACAAACAAATACCCTACCCATATAGACAAGGCCAATACTTGTACACACAAACAAATACCCTACCCATATAGACAAGGCCAATACTTGTACACACAAACAATTACCCTACCCATATAGACAAGGCCAATACTTGTACACACAAACAAATACCCTACCCATATAGACAAGGCTACTACTTGTACACACAAACCAATACCCTACCCATATAGACAAGGCCAATACTTTTACACACAAACAAATACCCTACCCATATAGACAAGGCCAATTCTTGTACACACAAATACCCTACCCATATAGACAAGGCTACTACTTGTACACACAAACAAATACCCTACCCATATAGACAAGGCCAATACTTGTACACACAAACAAATACCCTACCCATATAGCCAAGGCCAATATTGTACACACAAATACCCTACCCATATAGACAAGGCTACTACTTGTACACACAAACAAATACCCTACCCATATAGACAAGGCCAATACTTGTACACACAAACAATTACCCTACCCATATAGACAAGGCTACTACTTGTACACACAAACAAATACCCTACCCATATAGACAAGGCCAGTACTTGTACACCAAAACAAATACCCTACCCTACCCATATAGACAAGGCTACTACCTGTACACACAAACAAATACCCTACCCATATAGACAAGGCCAGTACTTGTACACCAAAACAAATACCCTACCCTTATAGACAAGGCCAGTACTTGTAAAACAAATACCCTACCCTTATAGACAAGGCCAATACTTGTACACCAAAACAAATACCCTACACTTATAGACAAGGCCAATACTTTTAAACCAAAACAAATACCCTACCCACATAGACAAGGCCAGTACTTGTACACCAAAACAAATACCCTACCCATATAGACAAGGCCAATACTTGTAATCGTAATACTTGTATACAAATACAATGACACAAGAAATCAATGTATCTATAGTAAATTATATTGCCTTTAGTTATTAACACAATGGCCAAAGTGAGTCAAATACAAAGTAGACATTTCTAGAAGGGAAGGGAAAATTTATTTATTACTGTCAGTTTCCTTGTTTACACAAAGTTAATGAGAAGTTAAATGTAACAAATTTTTATTATAACATTTGACTAATGTCAAAACTATGAGAACAACAAAAGAAACTTGAATAATACATGTAATGTAATGTAGTTTAAAAATTGAATTTGTACAAAAGAATCCTTGCCAAAGAGCTAAATAATGAAACATTTCAAAAACTTTGAATGACTTGAATATATAATAAATTATATTATTTATATATCCAATGTCATCAAAGGCAAGGGAAGAAACTATACAACAAATTCAAATTCATTATAATTTCATTTTTTAACATGAAGACCATTCATCTTTTTAATAAATTTCTGTTTAATGACATCCGAATCATTGAGTCAGTACTAAAACATTTGACATTATCAAGCCCATACATGTAATATAGTAACATTGTCATGACATTTATAAATTTTAAATCAAAGCTAGTTATAGACCAATTAATAATTAATCTATCTTCCATTATTCTTAAGTTAGTTAATCACAATTTATTACAAGTTCCGACAACTCGTAAGTACAAGCTAATAATGCTGCTAGATGTTGTTCTCAAGTACACACAAGTGTACACCAATGAACTTTGACCTCCATCATTATTATTTAGGCCCACTAGTGACTGTGCCCACTGGCTACTAGTGACTGTGCCCACTGGCTACTAGTGAGTGTGTCCACTGGCCACTAGTGAGTGTGTCCACTGGCCACAAGTGAATGTGTTCACTGGCCACTAGTGAGTGTGTCCACTGGCCACAAGTGAATGTGTTCACTGGCCACTAGTGAGTGTGTCCTGCCTCCCATAAGACAACAATCAGGTCACAGCTGTTGTTTGGTACAGTCTGGAGATGGTGGGTAGCTAAGGGGTAAGATCCAAGACATCGAGTGTCAGGCAGTGCAAGAGGACATTACTTTGTCTCATTTGGATGGTTGAAGTCTGCTGTGTGTTTTATGGTGGGTATTAAATTGTGTGTCCTATTCACATGTGTGTGGCATTCATGGAGAGTGTCTGTCTTGTTCATAACGGTGAATTTTTTATCAAATGTTTCTGCTTTTGTTTAAATTGTTCCAAATTTATATTGTGTGTCCTTGGGTTGGATTTGACCCAAACACAGCAAAGGTTTCTAGCAAGGGACGATACTCTTGTTGACCTTTGCTGTGGTCTTATTTTAGGGTTGTCTGCTCATTTAACTCTAAATGGTGAAATAATGTAGTTGTAGCTTTTTGTCAATCCAGTGTCATTTCATACCATGTCCATCCCATCCCTACATGACAAATGACAGGTCAATTGTTTAAACTGATAGAAACTAAGTAACTTCGCTGCTGTTATAAATCTTGAACAAAAATGGTTTCTTGTGGGTAAAGGCCGGCATCTTTCAATGTCGTGCCCGCATCCATCTGGGAGAGTTTGCGTCGTGGGTAGTTGGTCACCAGCTCGTACTTGTCGGGGGGATAACCCTTGGCGGCACACAGTTCTATTAAAGCCTATATGATGACAATGTTAAAAGGTATTAGCGTTACTAGAAGCGATACTATTGCTATGTAGATATTTCAAAGCTAAACTTCATTTCAGCTACAATATTACTATTATAAACAACTTTAAGTCAAAGAGCTGATATCTCTTAGAGGTTGGGTGAGGCCCAGATATTTTTAGACGTTTCTTTTAGACTTGTAAAAGCTATAACTATAACTATGGTTTTATGTTAACTTTTAACCTATAACTATAATTGGGATTTTAACCCTTCTGGTAATGACCTACTTTTTCGCAACACATTCTATCAGTACCTGACATTATTTTGGAATGAATCAAAATTTGATAGATTTGCAAGTTATTGTTTTAACTTTTTTTGTTTTAAACAATTGATAATAACATGAAGATAATTGTCTGTGCAGAAATGGATAAGGATGTTAACAAAACTGTTCACACTTTTCTGACATTAATCGATACATGAATTAGACAAGGATAGAAACGATTCTAAAAATAGATCAGAAAAAACATGAAGCTGTTATTTATGAAGGTGAAGTTGATGACAAAAGTCAATAATATAAAAAGCATAAAATAAATAAAATAACTTTTTTTAAAAAAATGTTTTATATAATAAAAAAAAAGAACATGAAGTTGATAAAAATATAAGGGGTTTCATTGACTGTGCGTAAGTTGCCATTAACAACATAGCCAGGAAACAACAAAACAGATCCGCACAAAATAAAATTAGTACATGTAATTTGTTAATTCTCATAATTTAAAAAGCGAATTCAAATTCGACTATTCCCCTAACAGTTAAACCAGGGGCGTCCAAACTTGTTGCATGGTGGGCCATATTCCATGAAGTAAAGATATGTGAGGCCCGGATTCAGATAATAAACAAAAAATGACATTGAGCGGTTTATATTGCAAAATTTAATGAGAGTAGTGAAACTGGGATCATGAATGCAGTAAATAGGCGAGTTCAGGTTCAATGCCACAAGTCTTGTTAAGTGTGACATCACGCAAATGAGAGTCAGTCTCGTCTTTATACGGTCCCTGCTAAAATTGAGAGTCAGTCTCGTCTTTATACGGTTCCTGCTAAAATTCATAAATGAAAATGTTGGTTCATGTAAGTATGTCAAGCTAAACAATCTGAGCATATTGTTTGAATCTCTTGGAATCTCTCTTTATCCAGCTGACAGTAAAAGTCAATGAGAGAAAGTTGTTGTCTGCTGCGATATTCAGCATGAGTTTGTAACTCAACGTGTTCCAGTTGCAGGTGACCTGGAGCACCATCATGGTCCACAGAAAAGTCAAAGAAAAAAACGTAATTAGCCTTAAAGTCCTGAAAGCGTCTTTGAAATTCATCAGCCAGGGATCACGTGATATCTGTAACATACATCTACCTTTGCTCATTGAAGTTTCTTTCTGGAAAATTTCTCATTATTTCCTGTAGTGTGGGGAAATGTGTGGTATTAGCCAGCACTTGAGACTCTGAAAAATGTGCAGCTTGTTCGCAAAAGGCCTTGATATTCGAATATAATTGGCTGCATTGAAGACTGTGTTAAGCAGGTTTAGATGTCTTGCCACATCAACTAAAATGCAAACTCTGCCAGTCAAGCAGGATTAGATAATTCTGGAATGGTTTGTTTCTTATTTTCCATGAATTCTTTTTTAATTGTGTAAGAGCACTGAAGTGCTGTCCCCTGACTGAACCCTCTTATATCATTGACATACACAACATCTTCATTTTCTTACATCATTGTGATACACAACATCTTCATTTTCTTACATCATTGTGATACACAACATCTTCATTTTCTTACATCATTGTGATACACAACATCTTCATTTTCTTACATCATTGTGATACACAACATCTTCATTTTCTTACATCATTGTGATACACAACATCTTCATTTTATCCACTGAAACTGCCGGTTACACAGAGCTTTAAAGCCAAAAGAGTTTATAGATTTCATCACTGGCTTAATGACATAATCACATAAAAAAATGTTTAACACAAAGAACTTCTTGAGTATTGATACAGTGCAGGTTAAGAACTTTGTCACCCTCTTCGCTGACTTTGTTACAGACAAGTGTTGCTAATCCACATTGCTCACCAGTCATAACAGAGGCACCATCAGTAATAATTACAGATATTTTTTCCATGGAATTTAATTCCACAAATCTGTTAACTAAAGCTTGTTTGGTTTTTAAGACTCTAAAGGTCAAGTATTTGGTAAATAATAAAACATTATGAAATTATGACATAATTTGACCAACTCTAAACAGCACACAATTTTTACTTTTGTTATAAAAATAATTTCGTTACAGAAATAATACGTCAGTCAATTATTTCAGATAAAGTGGCGGGCCAGTTAAAATTGCACCGCGGGCCAGTTAAAATTGCACCGCGGGCCAGTTAAAATTGCACCGCGGGCCGGTTTTGTCACACGGGCTGGACACCCCTGAGTTAAACACGCAACCCTGGCTGAGACTGCAGCGAAGGGTCATTTCCTCATTTTTGTGTTTATATCCGATAAATAGACACGCTCGATCCACAAGGAAAACATTCATTTGATGAAAAAAGACAGACTGGGGCCATGGGAAAAATTGAGGTCGCTGCAAAAAGACGTGCCCGAAGAGTTAAGATCTGTTTAAACTGCATTTTTTTTAATATCTCAATTTGGGAACTAACAAAAACATAATATGAAACTTTCATCCCCCAGGGTAGGGCCTGAGCAGGTACCAGAAGTAAACAAAATTGTGTTGTAACACGTCTAATTCAAGTTAAATAACATTTATTATACTGGCTAAAAAGATTGATGTCAGAATCAAGACTACCATTACATTTAACATTGAAATGATGCAGTGTTTGAATCAAGACTACCATTACATTTAACATTGAAATGATGCAGTGTTTGAATCAAGACTACCATTACATTTAACATTGAAATGATGCAGTGTTTGAATCAAGACTATCATTACATTTAACATTGAAATGATGCATTGTTAGAATCAAGACTACCATTACATTTAACATTGAAATGATGCAGTGTTTGAATCAAGACTACCATTACATTTAACATTGAAATGATGCAGTGTTAGAATCAAGACTACCATTACATTTAACATTGAAATGATGCAGTGTTTGAATCAAGACTACCATTACATTTGAAACTTCCGGTTGTTCAAATTGGCGGAACCTAAATTTCTCTGCTGTCATTAAAAGACAAAAACAATCAAGCGCTGGAGAAATATACAACATACAAATGCAAATTAAGGAAATTAAAGTTATCAAGGAACTGATCTTCGAAATGAATTCCTTCTATGCTCGTCTGGTTGTATTTTACTTGGTTTTGTCATTTTGTGGCTGTTAATACTATTAATATTAATCCGGAAGTTGTCTCACAGCTCTCACCAGTGGCTCATAGAAACTGCAACGTGCGCAGTAGCCACACCCCGGGCAACGGCTTCGACTGGCTTGCTAAACCTGGTGAGGGTAGCCGACGGGTCTCAAACCCTCGGTGATCTAGATATGTCTATCTATGCACGTGAAGACTGGATTCGGTGGACAGAGCGGAGGAACCACTAGTTGGTCAACGGTCAAAAAGGCGAATCTCAGCAAAGCGTTGTGGAACGCTAAGGGCATGACAAGACACACAGGACATCATGGCCATCCACTGCACCCGTTTCCATCACCAGCCGTCTCGACTTAGTCCTGCCGCTGGATAAGATGGCCTCGGGCGAGAGAGTGAGATCGACGAATTGCGCAACTCCTTCTCACTTAAATCCAAATCACCGCGCAAGTCACTTTTGTCATCCATCCCATACCAGCGGTCTACAACCCTCGGATGACTAGAGTGGTCCTCGTCGTATCGACGGACGAACGAACACACACCATTACATTTAACATTGAAATGATGCAGTGTTTGAATCAAGACTACCATTACATTTAACATTGAAATGATGCAGTGTTTGAATCAAGACTACCATTACATTTAACATTGAAATGATGCAGTGTTTGAATCAAGACTACCATTACATTTAACATTGAAATGATGCAGTGTTTGAATCAAGACTACCATTACATTTAACATTGAAATGATGCAGTGTTTGAATCAAGACTACCATTACATTTAACATTGAAATGATGCAGTGTGTGAATCAAGACTACCATTACATTTAACATTGAAATGATGCAGTGTTTGAATCAAGACTACCATTACATTTAACATTGAAATGATGCAGTGTTTGAATCAAGACTACCATTACATTTAACATTGAAATGATGCAGTGTTTGAATCAAGACTACCATTACATTTAACATTGAAATGATGCAGTGTTTGAATCAAGACTACCATTACATTTAACATTGAAATGATGCAGTGTTTGAATCAAGATTACCATTACATTTAACATTGAAATGATGCAGTGTTTGAATCAAGACTACCATTACATTTAATCATTTAACATTGCAATGATGCAGTGTTTGAATCAAGACTACCATTACATTTAACATTGAAATGATGCAGTGTTTGAATCAAGACTACCATTACATTTAACATTGAAATGATGCAGTGTTTGAATCAAGACTACCATTACATTTAACATTGAAATGTATTGACTTCACACAGCAATTACCTTCAATTGTGATGAATGAGGTAAATCAATTTGTTCTCTCTTGTTCTCTGGATATCTTATCATGATCTTACTGACTGGATCTGTTGAGGCCAGGGTTAATCACAAAGTTAGCCAAACTTACACAAAAAGCATTTCTAAAAACATATAGCCATACAAACTATACCTATTACCTAAAAAAGAAAAAAAACATATTTTTGTATCCCTTGACAATACCTGTAGGGCATCACTTTTTCACTAATTCAATCCATTGATGTCACTTTTTGCTTCCTAAATTTAAAGATTAATCAATTTTATTTGGTAAATAACTATTAGTGATCCCACATAACAGCAAAATATTCTTTAACCTAATTAGTTTAAAAAAAATAAAAGAATGCTTTTTATTGATTATTGGAACAAGTGGCAGTCATTTATTTACCTGTTGGATTTCCACAAAATAATCTCCATGTTTGACCTGCCTCCCCAGCTGCCTCTTCTACACATTCTGATGGTGGCTGAGAGTCGGAAGGGGACTCGTCCAGGGTACACACATCCGGTGTGCACACCTCTGCCTCTCGACTACCTATCATGTCAATGAGTGAGTTCTCTATGTTCACTTCCAATGGGCTATCACGCCCAGGGTGTATTGTATTTGGTCCTGCCCAAATGTTGGACCTGGCACTTGAGCTGGGGCCCCCAGGGCCTTGGTGTACTATACTAACATCTGACCCATTTGTGGGGGTGAATCTGGAGAGGTGGCCCATTGAGACGGGTGATGATGATTTGGCTGATGACGACTGAGAAGATGAGGGGGCGGATCTGTTTGAGGAGGTCTGTTTCAAACGCTCATGTTTGGGAATGAAGTTTTCTTTGCTGGCCGATACCGTGTGCCTGGATTTGGAGAAGATGTGACCGTTTGATGACCCAGGGGGGGATTCCACGATGACATCATCTGAATCAGAAAATGTCTCCGGGTCAGAAGAATCTAGTTGGTCTGCCTCCGAGTCGGAGTCCTGCACGTACTGTGGAGAGCTCGGTTTTGCCTGATTCTCAACCAGTGATGCCTGGATGGCTGCTTCCATTTGTTCTTGTTCTGTGGCGTCAACAATGGATGGCTCCTGCAATAAGAGAAACAACATCAGCAAGCTGTGCCATGCTATACAGAATTCTTTACAAATGTCTAGTCTTCAAACATGATACAAGTACAATTATGTAGATGACATGAAAAATGGTTACCACACAAAGTTTTACCAAATTTAACACAAGTTTATCTGACAGCAAAAATCGAATGGAATTATCATGAGTGCACAACAACAAACTTCTATTATTTAAAAAATGATTCACAGAACCAAACGAAAGGGGAGAGAAATGTTTTCGAGTAAATTATTTGTGCTGACCCGCTTGTGTCTCTTGCCAGCTGGTGAAGCAATGCTTGTGTCTGGTACTGGATGGGAGGACAGGAAGTCTTTAGCTGTAACAATCAAACATACACAGAGTCAGTAGGTTGTCATGGCAACATAACAGAGTCAGTAGCTTGTCATGGCAAAGTAACAGAGTCAGTAGGTTGTCATGGCAACGTAATAAAGAGTCAGTAGATTGTCATGGCAAGGTAGCAGAGTCAGTAGGTTGTCATGGCAACGTAACAAAGAATCAGTAGGTTGTCATGGCAACGTAACAAAAAGTCAGCAGGTTGTCATGGCAATGTAACAAAGAGTCAGTAGATTGTCATGGCCAGGTAACAGAGTCAGTAGATTGTCAAATTAACTTAATTTTATTGCAGATACAGTAGTTTACAACTGTTTGGACATTCAAAGTCATTAAATGAGTCTGCTTAAATAAAGTATTAGAAGGATTATTGCTTCCATTGGTCTTCAATATTAACATCCAAGGTGCTAAAAGACTAACAATGATGATGTGGAACTCTTTATGTTGAAGTTTGATTTCAACATTTATTTACATTAGTGATAAATGTTGGAAATGTCAAAAATATTTTGACTGTGAATGCTAAATTAAAACAAATAATAAAATATTTTTAAAATCTTTTTTTTTAAAAGGACACGCTTTTAACATAATCACTACTTTTAGTTATGTCTCATATATAAGGGATTTATAGTCAAAAACTTTGTTTTTACAGCTATTTTTTAAAACTTATAATAAAAACTCTTTACAATTCACGTCTGACGCCCACACATCTTTTTTTTTACCTCTATATACCAAAAACCTCATAAGCGCCCGCCCAACGTTTTATACCACGGTGATGTGTTCACGTGGTGAACTCATGGATGTCAACAAAGCAGACGGGTTCCGATGCTTATATAAAGATAAACTAAAAATGCAATAATTTAAATACGGTACATTTGATCGATCTGAAATTTTGATACAATGCATTGTCATCCAAGATCTATCTGTGGTAAAATTTTGAGATCTCTAGGACCATCAGAAGTGATTTAATTTTACGTTTCAAGATTTGAAGGATGGATACAACATACAAACAGTGTGACTTAAATAAAAGCTTGTAAAAAGTCTAAAATTCTTAGGATTAAAAATGAAAAGTTACATCTCTGAAGTGAAATTAAAAAACTTTAAATGTTTTTTTCTTGAGCTCACCACGTTTACATTTCTGGGTCAAAGATTTCTAAAAAAGAAGTTTTATTTACCTAGTTGACAGAAAACAGCACCATCTGATATCTTTGACCACACAACTTGGTTCTCTCCTGTAAATACACACGGGAATGGTCACATAGAATGGATCAACCTACAGTTTACTAGACCTGAATGTAAGCCTTAACCAGATTGTCTGAACTTTATTTTTTGATGGACATGACACACCGGGTGTAGCGCCGGAGGTGCAAAACACCAGTGAAGATCCGGGGCATGCGAAATTATTTTTGAATTAACAGATTAAAACACCCAATTTAGAGCTATCCTGAAACGAAAATGCAGATTAATTTATATCAATAAATGACATCATGCTTTAATATTATGTAGATTGTTAACATCAAACAAAGAGAAATAAAGGGAAAACATGAAAATGACTGATCTGATCTAAGTCATAGGGCTATATTCTGAAAAATGATAATGTATATTTAGTTGAACCATGAAATGACTCCATCCTGCATCATTATTTAAAAGATGCAAAAAAAAAGTTAATGTGAAGAAGTAAAAAGAAAACTTCCATATCCCATATGGCCATAGGGCTTAGTTGGAAGGATTAAATGCTTGAAATATAACATAAATAAGAGCAGATGAAGAAAATGTGAACACGTCTTTTGCCTTTCTTGCTATAATCAAGTCTACAATCACAGTAAACACAAACAACTACACCGGGTTTATTTAATTTTCGCACATATTTTGATAGATAATCTCCATTACTGTCTTTTTCTTCCAGCCAGTCCCATCGAAACTTATTCCTTAATCCATTTTCGAGCGCTTTAAGATCTGACTTAAGATCCATAACCGTAAAGGCATCAATCTTGAAACGAATATGCGCGAGTTCGTCACTTTTCGTATTCGCATTATTTTATTATTGCCAACAATCATTGTTGGCAAAGCAGACGTTGGCAGCGATCGAAGTCTTGGGCCAAGATAAATTGCTGACACTGATTGTCGGCAGACAAGTCGCGCTAGAAAGGACACATTAAATCATCACGGAGATTATTCTGATGCTGTTATGGGTTGTTAAGCAGGTTATTGTTGAAAAAAAAAGTATTACATTTGTTAATATATTTTTTGCAGATTATTATTATTTTTTTTTAATTATTTTTTTCCCCGTCCTTGTCATTATTGTCGGCATTCCGACTATTGTCGTCAGAAATGCGAGCCTGAGTTTACTATTGTCACATAGCATCTCCTGCAAAATGGATCAACCTACAGTTTACTATTGTCACATAGCAACTCCTGCAAAATCTGATTCTATGAGAGTGTCATAGAGATTAATGGGAAGTTTTAAAAGATTGACCACCTGGCAACTGAGTGAGATAACTCTAACAACAATTATAAAACATGTACTACACCACCTGGCAACTGAGTGAGATAACTTTAACAAAAATTAAAATACATGTAATATTAATGTGACATATTCGTGGCAGTTTTTGCACACCTTGTATCAACTCTCTGATGGTGGCATATAGTTTGAAAGAGACACAATTTGTGTCAATAAAAATAAATTGTAAGTCTTAACTTTCAAAGTACGCTACATTGACTATTCAATCTTGCATGATTGGAAACTTAAGCCTCAAGATTTTTATTCCCCTTTTCATACCAACCAGCACATATCTCATGTTTACAAACATGGTCTTTATTGTTTGACAACTAGCAAACCTAGATAGTCCTATTTGTTGGTTATAATAAATTGACAATGATAAAAGCTGCATGATTGTTGAATCACAAAAATTTCATTCTTCTAAGTGAGAACAGAGAAAATATAAATGAGAATCTTATATATATAATTCACCAGGACAAGCACAAGACGTGTGCAACCCTTGCTAGGGTCGACCAATCACAGGTTATGGTTGGCAAGCGATGGTGGGGGGGGGGATAACAACAACCACCTTGCACATATCTCTACTCTAACCAACAATGGGTCGACGGTCCGCCCCACAACGTTCACTTGTTTTCATTTCGGCGTGCTGCTGTTTGTGTCCATTCTTTCCCCCCCTTCTTTGCACTATCTATGAGCAAGTCTGCAGGGGGAACAGATGAGGACATCGAACGAAGAATAAATTTGGCGCGACAGGCTTTTGCCAATCTGAAACAGGTCTGGAGATCTACACACATCTCTGTCAAAACAAAAGTAAGGATCTTTAACACCAATGTTAAAACGGTCCTACTTTATGGATCCGAAACATGGCGGACGACAGAGACAGCAAAAAATAGACTCCAGACCTTTGTTAACAGATGCCTTAGAAATATTCTGAAAATAAAATGGTTCGATAAGGTCAAAAACTCCAAGCTGTGGGAGAGGTGTGGACAAAGAACAGTAGAACAACAAATCATGGAAAGAAAGTGGAGATGGATTGGACACACCCTCAGGAAAGATAACAGCAGGGCTAGGCAGGCCTTAGATTGGAACCCCCAGGGCAAGCGACAACGAGGAAGACCCAAGCGTACATGGAGACGGAGCATGTTGGACGAGGCTGGAAGGACTGGGAAGAGCTGGGAAGAACTGAAGCGACTGGCAAGGGACCGTGTAGAGTGGCGAGCTTTGACAGAGGCCCTATGTTCCACAAGGAACTCAAAGGACAAATGATGATGATGATGGGCAAGTCTGCGGTGTATTCTACGCCGCGGGTCGTATCTAGTACAGATTTAATTTAGAAAAACAAGATTTAAAATTCTGGAGTAGAAAAACAAATCAAAGACAAGAAAGACTTCCTTTGCTTATATTAGAGGTGAAAAGAGCTGAAATAGATGAGATCATACATTTAGAAAAGCAAAACTTTCGTGCTAACCTAGAACTATGTTAGCCTTGTGCTATTCAAACTTTTTTTGGTGATTAAACGTTGTAATAGTTTGACTGCAAGTGAATTAGACATAAAGCTGATCATTCCTGACCTGTAAAGGGATCAATAACAGCTACATACGGCCACTGTTTCAACTTGTAAAACTGCATGAATCTCTTTCCTTCTTCACTGTCATTGTACACCTGCAAACCATATACAAGTCATTGAGTTCATGGATTTACTCATGATATTTACTGCAAGTGTTTGATTTAAAGAATGAGATTTTGTCAGAAAGCAGATTGACTTAGTACATTTAAGATCATTTCATGTTCACTTTGCGCCTCTATTTATTCTCACTACTGCATAATAAAGAGCCTTTAGTAGACTTTACACTCCAGGTTACTCATACAATATATAGATCAGCTTACCTGCCAGAAGAGAAAACTTTCTTTAATGATGTTGCGAGTCTCTTGGTTGCTCCAGACATCTCTGTTGAGGAGTTGACATGGAAACTCCTGGACATTTTGGACATTGACTAGTAGCCATTTGTTCTGTGCTGAACCTGCATCTCTTGCCTGGAACAATTGTTGACGTAAGTTAAAATCAACTTAATATTAAATGTATGCTTATATGAATAGATTAGCCAAATAAATTAACCTTGATAATGATTTTAATTAACTTTTATCAACTTTTACATGGTGTCTTTGAAAAATATATTAAAAATAAAATATATTCACTATACACTAAGGTCTAAATTATGTGCAGTCCAGAAAAAAAGAATGAAATAGAATGTAAGCAGAGTAAAATTTTAAAATCCATCAAGAATGTTGAGTTTATCACGGTGCAAGAAAGGAAATAAAACAAAATCAGGCAATAATTGTGATATCAACTCACATGTTGAAAGGTTCCTTTTATGGTGATGTCAACAGGAGGTCGAAACAAATCTTCTAAGTTTCTCTTCTTTGATGGTCTTTTTCCTCTCAAAGATTCATCATACTGAACTATGTTTATTGTAACAAATAAAATATGGGTGAGACTGCAATCAGGCTTTTAGATAAATATATATATGTTATTAGCTACGTTTAGGCCTAACATCACAGAACAACGTATAATTTCATTATAGTATAGCAAGTTTATTACTCCATGAATTCAAATGAACATAAATACAATTTAAATTGTCAACAATTCCAAATCTGATTAAAATAAGTTAACTTTTTTAGAAAGTTATTTAACTAGCCATCTGATTGATTATTTTATTGAGTGAACATTATTAGGATTGTTGTTAGACAAAATGTTAGTTTGCACTTGAAACATTAGTTGGTCTAGAGTTGCAAGAAAACATGACCACTGATGGAGACTACTGTTGGTCAGAGTACAGTAGGCAATAAGGATGTGGGTCTTTGAAAACTGGGCAGCAGCCAGTGTTAAGGAGGGGATGTAAGTGAGCTTGAAGTTACTGTGATGCTGATGAGATAGTTTCAATAAAGAACCCAGTTACTTCAACCAGATCATTCATAATTCAGAGTGCATGAAAATAACAATAATTCAAAGTTGTGCCAGAGAATATAAGAGCCAATCAAACTGAACAATTGATGCCAACATAAATTGAAGGAATAGAAATATGATGTTACGATGGGATTGTAATGAGATAAATGACAAGACAGAATCTGATGATGTTATGTTGTGACTTGATCTTAATTTCAACTTACAAAACAGAATCTGATGATGTTATGTTGTGACTTGATCTTAATTTCAACTTACAAGACAGAATCTGATGATGTTATGTGACTTGATCTTAATTTCAACTTACAAGACAGAATCTGATGATGTTATGTTGTGACTTGATCTTAATTTCAACTTACAAGACAGAATCTGATGATGTTATGTTGTGACTTGATCTTAATTTCAACTTACAAGACAGAATCTGATGATGTTATGTTGTGACTTGATCTTAATTTCAACTTACAAGACAGAATCTGATGTTATGTTGTGACTTGATCTTAATTTCAACTTACAAGACAGAATCTGATGATGTTATGTTGTGACTTGATCTTAATTTCAACTAACAAGGCAGAATCTGATGATGTTATGTTGTGACTTGATCTTAATTTCAACTTACAAGACAGAATCTGATGATGTTATGTTGTGACTTGATCTTAATTTCAACTTACAAGACAGAATCTGATGATGTTATGTTGTGACTTGATCTTAATTTCAACTTACAAGACAGAATCTGATGATGTTATGTTGTGACTTGATCTTAATTTCAACTAACAAGACAGAATCTGATGATGTTATGTTGTGACTTGATCTTAATTTCAACTTACAAGACAGAATCTGATGATGTTATGTTGTGACTTGATCTTAATTTCAACTTACAAGACAGAATCTGATGATGTTATGTTGTGACTTGATCTTAATTTCAACTAACAAGACAGAATCTGATGATGTTATGTTGTGACTTGATCTTAATTTCAACTTACAAGACAGAATCTGATGATGTTATGTTGTGACTTGATCTTAATTTCAACTTACAAGACAGAATCTGATGATGTTATGTTGTGACTTGATCTTAATTTCAACTAACAAGACAGAATCTGATGATGTTATGTTGTGACTTGATCTTAATTTCAACTTACAAGACAGAATCTGATGATGTTATGTGACTTGATCTTAATTTCAACTTACAAGACAGAATCTGATGATGTTATGTGACTTGATCTTAATTTCAACTAACAAGACAGAGTCTGATGATGTTATGTTGTGACTTGATCGTAATTTCAACTAACAAGACAGAATCTGATGATGTTATGTTGTGACTTGATCTTAATTTCAACTTACAAGACAGAATCTGATGATGTTATGTGACTTGATCTTAATTTCAACTAACAAGACAGAATCTGATGATGTTATGTTGTGACTTGATCTTAATTTCAACTTACAAGGCAGAATCTGATGATGTTATGTTGTGACTTGATCTTAATTTCAACTTACAAGACAGAATCTGATGATGTTATGTTGTGACTTGATCTTAATTTCAACTTACAAGACAGAATCTGATGATGTTATGTTGTGACTTGATCTTAATTTCAACTAACAAGGCAGAATCTGATGATGTTATGTTGTGACTTGATCTTAATTTCAACTTACAAGACAGAATCTGATGATGTTATGTTGTGACTTGATCTTAATTTCAACTTACAAGACAGAATCTGATGATGTTATGTTGTGACTTGATCTTAATTTCAACTTACAAGACAGAATCTGATGATGTTATGTTGTGACTTGATCTTAATTTCAACTTACAAGACAGAATCTGATGATGTTATGTTGTGACTTGATCTTAATTTCAACTTACAAGACAGAATCTGATGATGTTATGTTGTGACTTGATCTTAATTTCAACTTACAAGACAGAATCTGATGATGTTATGTTGTGACTTGATCTTAATTTCAACTTACAAGACAGAATCTGATGATGTTATGTTGTGACTTGATCTTAATTTCAACTTACAAGACAGAATCTGATGATGTTATGTTGTGACTTGATCTTAATTTCAACTAACAAGACAGAATCTGATGATGTTATGTTGTGACTTGATCTTAATTTCAACTAAAAAGACAGAATCTGATGATGTTATGTTGTGACTTGATCTTAATTTCAACTTACAAGACAGAATCTGATGATGTTATGTGACTTGATCTTAATTTCAACTTACAAGGCAGAATCTGATGATGCTATGTTGTGACTTGATCTTAATTTCAACTTACAAGACAGAATCTGATGATGTTATGTTGTGACTTGATCTTAATTTCAACTCACAAGGCAGAATCTAATGATGTTATGTGACTTGATCTTAATTTCAACTAACAAGACAGAATCTGATGATGTTATGTTGTGACTTGATCTTAATTTCAACTTACAAGACAGAATCTGATGATGTTATGTGACTTGATCTTAATTTCAACTTACAAGACAGAATCTGATGATGTTATGTTGTGACTTGATCTTAATTTCAACTTACAAGACAGAATCTGATGATGTTATGTGACTTGATCTTAATTTCAACTTACAAGGCAGAATTTAATGATGTTATGTGACTTGATCTTAATTTCAACTTACAAGCTTCTGCCTGAAAATCTCTGAATCCATCAAAAACTGAAGGAGCTTGCCTCCGAGGTCGTCTCATTCTCCAAGCTCCTGTCCATGAAGTAGAAAATAATTAACAATCGGCTAAAATGTACAATTCTTATCAAATAATGCAAACTATTTTGAAGGTAAAAATGACTAAATTTTGAATAAAAAAACATTATGATGTAAAATAATCAAACCGACTTTTATTAGAGAAAACGGGACACAAATTTATAAGTCAATCTTTATTGGTACACAGCATTGTGCAGTTAGTATTATTGTCAAATGAACTATATAAATGTTATTATTATTGTATGAGTGTTAAAAAAAAATTCAAGCGAGGTTCACGATCAAATTATCTGTTACTGGTAACTGACCATTCATTATACTACTCACCTAACTTGATGGCATCTTCTTCAACTAAACATTCCGTTCTCTGTGGTATGGGAGCTCTTACACTGTCAATGAAATAGAAATTCACTTGTATTTGGGTGTTGTTTTTTTTTAAACTTAAATTTAAGGCCTATATCATGTGATCATTTATTTAAATGACAGGTATAAAAGCCTCCAGTTTCACCTGTCATCACCAACAGACTGCACTTCTTCATCTCTCTCTGAGCCTGAAGGTCCTTCACCAGCACTGTCCATGTGCATACCAACAGCCAAATCCAAGTTTCCAGCACATGCCTCCAGCAGATTGATGGCAATATCACGAGCTGCCCCTTAAATTGAATAAAATTAACACTTATACGAGCCGCCCCTTAATTTGATATCAAATTAACATCTACATATTTATTATTATAATGCTTACCTTTTGTGACATTACTAAAGATAGGGGCCATCCATACGCACAAAAACTCATATTCTCGTACCCCATCCCTCATGTTGCACCCCGTACATTTTTTGGATCCCCCCACCCCTATGCGTACAGATACAAATTAGCTTCCCCCCCCCCAATTAGAAAAATTAATTTAAAGCCATAGTCACAAGATATTGGTTTTACTCTCTATTGTTTTTTTGTAATATCGTGTTTTTCATGTTGAAATTATTAAAGAAATACAAAAGAACATTCAAATTTTATTGTCTTGAACACCGCATCAAAATAACTGATAAAATAGAACAACATAAGCAGTGAAATTGCCATCCTGTTATGTATATATAATGGCTAAGGCACCGGTGGACGAAAGAGAAACTTCTACTAATTTCAAGAAATGGAAACATGGGACTGTCCATAAATGACGGCACGCACAGGGAGGGGGGGGTCACACATTTGCGTCTGTGTGACGAGGGGAGGGGGGGGGAGTTAAAGAAATTAACATCACGTTAAATCACGCAACTTTAAATAAAAGTGCCACTTAAATATTTTATTGCTTACAATTAATTTAATGAAGTTTTACATGGCTTCACGCGTGTTACCATATTAGAATGCAGGCCTACATTAAATAAATACTTAAATGACAAAAAAGTGATTTGAAAAATGCTCATTTTTTATGGGAGGGGGGGGGGCACAAAGCTTTGTGACCTAATATTGGAGGGGGGGGGGTCTACTTTGTGTGGCGATGTGTGACAAGTGTGTAGGGGTGAAAAATGAGCCCAAATCTTGTGAGGTCATTTATGGACGCTCCTATAAATCAGACGGATATATTTTAGGTACTGATTATAGTCATGTGTGGATGCTTGGTCTCAATCAAATGTTAATTACTTACAGGTCATTAAAAGTTCAGAATTTCATTTGCATTAAATTATCAAACATTATTGCATATCAGCCTTGAGTCAGTCTGTCTCAAATGCCACTTGCAGCCTGAGCGGGTTACATTACTAGGCTTAGTATTATGCAAATCAAATTTGGTGTGCGTACGAACACATTCAGTCGAGACCCCTTACTTTCCCCATATGCATCCGTACACAAAATCCCTTTAATTAAACACCCCCCTCCTCCCCGCACGTAATATATGGATGGCCCCAAAATGAGATATTTCAGAAAAGATCAAAAGAAACACTTAAATCCACATCGAGTTTCAACAAAGTAAGCACAACAGCTGACATTCTTGGAGAGGATGGTCTTAAAAAACTAATGTCTTATGTTCTAATTAAATATTTCTATGACGTATTGTGTGCTGTGAAGCTTTCAATATTTCTTGGATGCATTTTGCATTTTTTAATTTTATGGCAATTATTTTTAGGACACAACGCAGTCTCTCCATAATTTATATCATGGCCGTGGACCTTAATTTAATGAAGACTGGTTAGTAGCCTGTGTCAAAGCCTTTTACTACTTTGAGTTTGAGAGAGGGACAACAGAACTAGTCTAACTTGAATTATTTTTCATTTGAAATCTTGAAATTTAATGTTATTTAACCAGCTCATTTTGTGATCAGAAACTTAATATTATTCACTTATAATTAAGGTTGTTAACGGTTAACTGGTCCTCAGATCAGGACCGGTTAACCGCAACTTCAAATAGCCTGTTTTAGCTTATTACCCGGAGTTCGTTTTTGTTATGTTACGGTTAAGATGCAGGACAGCATATGAGACTAACGCAGGCGACAGTGACTTCAAACTTCAAATCGCTTTCTCCAAATTCCGATATATAAATAACGAGAGCAATGCCCGTGCGATGCTACGGGTAGGCACAATGAAAATAACTTTATTTGGATTTGAGTTTCACATTCCCCTTAATAATGAGTGTAAACGTATCAGGAAATTAGGGTAGTGATAAATCAAACCCCTTCTTTATAAAAATCACGATATGTGTGTCTAGAAAATAGATAGCATGATGAATTTAAATATTACCCATCAATTTTGACATTTCCGCTTTAATAACGCACGCTTTTGTCTATATACTTTACCAGAATAACAAAGGTCCTTAACAGTTAATAAAAATCTAATGGCAAGGTTCAATTTCTTTTTCCATGAATCAAAAAATGAAAACAATATATTTGATTCCTTTGATTCTAGGAAAAAGCTCTTAAAATCACCCAATCCATTTTATAAGCTAAGTATGAAATTAGTTCAAAACGAATAGGATATTTTTTTAGCATAGTAACAAAGCAATAAATTGGCAGATACTTGTTTCACTTAAATAACGGATTATTTTTCTTTGTATTTATATTCAAGCCTTTTTTCATTGTAGCTTTTTTAGCTCATAAAATGACATATAAGTTAGGGCTTAATATATAACATATATTATGTAGGCATTTGATTTTAAAACAGAATAGTTTTTAAAAAATCAGTCGGTATACAAAATTTTATCATCGTTGTATAATATTGCTCAAATAAAATCAAGTTGATATGTCACAATATCAGTTGCTGTTAGTGTATTTTTTGCCAGAACAGGGGTAGGCACAATTAAAAAATAACTTTATTTTGTTTTGGATCTCAAATTTCCCTTAAAATTGAATGTAAATGCATCATGAAATTAGGGTAGTGATAAATCAAACCACGTCTTATAAAATTCACGATATGTGTGTCGAGAAAATAGAGAGTATGATGAATTTAAATATTAACCATCAATTTTGGTATGTCTGCTTTAAAAACGCATGCTTTTCTCTATATAATATACTCCTACAGAATATAAAAGGTACTTAACAGTTATAAAAATCTAAACGGCAAGGCTCAATTTCTTTTCACATGAATAAAAAAAATATATCTTTCCATATGATTCCTTTGGTTCTAGGAAAAAATGCTCTGAAAAACACCAATTCCATGGTATAGTTTAAGCATGAAATATTATTTATTTTTTTGTGATTGTAACAAATAAAATGTACATTATATATTATTTCTTAAACATAAAAACCTTAATTATCTTCTGTTATGTTTAATATCATGTTTTGAATTGTTTGTCTAAACATGTGTTCTAATGTTATGTTTGTGTAACTGTGGTTATGGAAAAATGCCTTCAGTCTGTGATGCCATATGTGTTTTCTGTACTGTGAAAGTATTTTTAAGCTTATAGTTTTTTGTTTCTTATTTATAGATTCTGGTATTATGTTTAGTGTTATTGCTTTGTCTATATCTACCTTGTGTATTGTGTCTGCTTGTATGAATTGTTGGAGTGTGTTTTTAGTTTGTAAAATTGTATTGCATGTGAGATATAAATGTTGTTCAGTCTCATCAGCTCCTGACCTACAGAGTGGACAGCCTATTCTTGCCCCTCTGTCTTTATAATTTCTTGATGAGACTGGTGTTGTATTGTAAATTAGTCTGTATGTTATTTCTTTTTCTTTATTTGGTATTTCTTTGATATGTGTATTTTTAAAAGTTTCCTCAGTGTTTGTAATTCCATAAACTTGTGTCCATTTAATTCTATTGTTCAGAGGTGTTGCTTGTCTTTTTATTAAATGTGTATATATTTCTTTGGTTGTTTTGTGTAATACTTCTTCATTACCTTTTATTGCTTTGATGCATGCTGTATGAGATTGTGATTGATTTCTACCCATGTAATGTGCAGCGCTGTTATCAATTGCTATTAAATGTGCTATTCTGATTCCTAAGTAATAATGTGTGAATGTATTTTCTGATCTTTTTTTTAATGGCTTGTCCTATACATTTTATTCGGAGTGCTTGTATTTTTGTTTGTATGTCTTGCAAGTTTATTCCTCCATTTAGCTGAGATTGTATTAGTGTTGTATGTTTGATATTGTGTATTGTTCCTTGGAATAGGTATTTAGTTATGTGTGAGTTAATTTCTTATAAAATTATTGGTGGGGGTTCCCATATTGTTCCTGCATATATTGTTTTGGGGATGACATATGTGTTTATAATTGTGCTCCTTCCAAAAATTGTCTGTGCTGTGTATGTGTTTTTGTCAATAATTTGTTTAATTGATTGTTCAATATTCCTCCATATTTCATTGTTCGTCTGTGTTTGATTATTGGAATAAAAGATCCCATAAATTCTAAGACTCTCCTTCCTAATTATGCCTAAGGGGAAATCTAGTCTATCTTGCCACCTACCTATCCCCATAATTTCAGATTTGTTTACATTAATCTTGGACCCACTACCTTTTCCAAAATCTTGAAAAATTGAAATTATTTTGTGAATCGACCTATCATTTGTGGGGAAAAATACTGCATAAGCAATCACTTTAATATCTCTGGCTCCAGGGATCCCTATTCCTGTAATGTTTTTCTCCATTCTGATTTTCTCTAGAAGTGGTTCAAAGGATAGAATATATAGATAAGGGGATAAAGGACACCCTTATCTAACTGATCTTTTAATTGCAATGTTTTTTTAATTATTATTTATTATCAGATTGCTGATAGGTGTTCTGTATAGAATTTTAACCCAATTATAAAAATACTCCCCTAATTTATTGTGTTAATATCTTGTGACGGTATGCATGGTCTACCCTGTCAAAGGCTTTTTCCTGGTCTAGTGATAATATGCATGTTTGAATTTGTTTTTCACTTGTATATTGAATAATGTCTCTGATTAAATTATTGTGGTTGTTGATGTCCCTGCCTTTAATGCTGCATTGTTGATTGACATGAATGAGAGTATTTAAATGTGGTTTTAGTTAATTGGCTAATGTTTTAGTAAGAATGTTATAATCTGTGTTGAGTAATGATATGGGCTGTAATTTTTAAGTTGTGTTTTGTCTGTGTCTTTCTTTGGTAGAAGTGTGATGTATGAAGTGTTCATTGAATTTGGTAGTTGTATGTTGTTGTAAGCTTCTTCTAAAGTTGCATGTAATATTGGGCCCAGTGTTGTAAAAAAGAAGTTGTAAAACTCTGTTTAAGACGAATTAGTTATTATTTGAGCAAGATAATATTTATTTGAATATGTATGCTTAGTGGAGGGTGGAAATATGGTTTATGGGTTTAATATACGCAACTTCTTTTCACACAAATATTAACATAAAAACAAATGTTTTTTTTTAATTCATAGAGATTGATTTTCTAATAAATTATGTCATTTTGAAAGGACGTCCCACTCTTTTCTTCTAGTATTAACAAAGCAATAAATTGGCAGATACTTGTTCCACTAAAGTAAAGGAATACTTTTCGTTGTAATTGTATGTAAGCCTTTTTTCATTGTAGCTTTTTTAGCTTATGAAATGACATATTTGGTAATGGTCTTTTGACATATTTGGTAATGGTCTTAATATATAACATATATTTGTAGGCATTTGATATTAAATTAGAATAATTTAAAAATAATTTTTTCAAGAAAGTGTATACAGCTTAAAAGAAAACTGCCATTTCGTAAACCACATGATCTGCCTTTGAAATCAATCTTTATACAAAACTTTATCCTCGTTTCATAATATTGCTCAAATAAAATCAAACTGTTATATCTAAATATCAGTTGCTGTTAGTGTATTTTTTCGCTTGAGCACGCACTTTCTGATGCTAGAACCTATATATGAGTCGTAATACCCGCGATATGTCTTTACACTAAATATATGTATACCTTAAAGAACCGTACAGTTTATACCCGAAGTGTGTGCCACCCAACTAATTGTTCTAGAAATATAACTATTTTTGTTTAATGAATGTTTTAGTTTTGTTAGCTCTTAAATACCTTTCTTAGTAATGATTTTTATGGGAAAAGCATATTATTTATGTGAATTTTGATGCTTAAGTAAGGTGTGCATGGACTTTATTTGTTTTAAAGAAACATTTTGAATCGCAAAGTCTGGGCTTAAAATTTACCCTGCTGATTTAGTTTAATCTATGCAAAAAGTATAAAAACATTTGCTAAGCTATAGTGTTTATGTCATCCAGGGTTGGGTGATATTATTGACTCTTACCCCACCAATAAATGGTACATTTCAAAAGGTCATAAAGTTGTACTCAATATAAAAATAGCTGTTCCACTTATTACCCACACTCATTGGTCCGTTCATATAAATCTTATATATAATCGATTTTCGTCTATAACAGTACCGAATTTTTTTTCCTTTCATTCTATTTCCTTGGGGCAGTTTATGGAGCAATCGTTCCAGAAAAAAAAATTGTGTAAACTATTTAAGCACCGAAGGAAAATAAATCTCCCACCTAAGAATCATTGGCATTGCTTTCATCACTAATCACTTGCTTCAAGCATTTTTTTATTTATAAATATAACTTACCTAGCATGTTTAACTTAATTTATGCAAATATTACATTAACAGTGGCAACGCTATAGAGTTTGGTATCTGGTTTCACTCATGTGCTTTCTTTCTCCAATGCATTGAATACATTGTTAGTATTTGATTATTTATAACTAACTTTTAAAATGTCAAATACATTAAGTATTTAAATTTAAGCATATATGAGGATATTACGAAAAGTGGTAAAATGATACTGTGTATTTGATAATAAACAACATTATAGTATATCTATATAAATATTGCTAAAATATTATAGCCTACTAAAGAAAACAGTGACTATGGTTTGTAAACAGAACGTTAGGTAAATTAACGTTGAACATAAATGTAGACTGTTGGAGAAAGATTAAAGCAAATAAATTTTTCGAACGGCTGGATGACATACATCTCGAAAATACCTAAAGAAAACAGTGTAAAGATGTAAAACTTTTATTATTTTACGTTTTCAATAATTTATTTTATTTTCGGGAGTTACCCCGCATAGCGAGCACCCACACTCCCACACACACGGCTTCGGACGCGCTTAGGCGCAATATATATAGGGATATACATGTCATCACTATTAGTTTAGTTCGCCTACGGCTAAGGAATGATTTTTTTTTAAATTTTAATTTGCTTAGTTGTCGAGGTACTGTACGAGAGCTAACACACAGTGCACGTTTGATGTGAACAACGGTCAAGGCCCCGACTGTTACGAGAGTCATTTGACAGACGTATCAAAGATACCGGGCGATGATTAATCGGTCCTCAAATTCGAGTTTGGTCTTTTAGTTTTCCTGCAAGTCAAAAGCATTTTGACGTAAAATTACCACATTAATATCAAAACTAATATTTTCTTTTAAAAAATGTAATTGTTATGCGTTGGAAGGGGAGTACGGCGAGTGTAGCTCAAACCCTATTGGAACAGGAAAAATGGGGGTAACGTCGTAGGCACTGCAAAATTCAATAATTCTGGCGAGTTGACGATTGAAAAATAATATGGTTTTTAAATAAATTCCATTTTTTCATCATTGTTTACTCCTTAAGCTTTATTATTTTATTATTATTATTTTATAATTCGCGAGTTGACTGGCATCATACACAAGAGTGGTAAACAGTACCGTAAACACGATGTCCCAACGGACGAGGTGAGGCGTGGGTTTTTTAAACTAAGGAAAAATACCTCGCTAACTCCATTGGGTTTTGTCGTTTCTATGCATCATTTTCGTAAAGTAGCTAATTTTTAAACTTAAACTTTATTCACCGAAGAATTCTGGTCACGAGGGTACAAATAGTGTTACACTTTCATTTCTCTCAGGAGAGCAATTGAAGCGCAAAGTGAAGGTAAGTGAGAAATTTTAGTCTAATTGGTTTTGCTATCGAAAAAAGTATTTTAATTTTTCTACCTAGAGGAAGCTTATCCATTTTGACATCCATCCTATTTAATTTTAACATTTATAACTTCCTAATTAATCAAACTGATCGCCACATGTTAACCTGGAGTGTCATTTTATGAAGAAAAAAAACGCGACCATCTTTTTAAAATATTTTTTTCTATTTAGGGAGTTGAAATTATTTTAAATCATTTAAAGTATTTAAAAATCTGATTCGACTATAAATTATAAGTCTTGTAAGTGTAAAAATAAAAGTAAAAGCAAAAATCCATTGCAAACAATAATTGCATGTAGGATATTTTATGAAATAAAAATATTAATCTGTTTATTAATTATTTAGGGATCATTTTTCTATTTGTAATATTTGTATGATTGTATAATGGTACTATCTAGTATAGAACTAAATAGTATTGGAAAATTAAGTTAATTGTATCTTTATTTTATTTTTCAGTATTACTATGTGTTATCCAATTGTTTATCTGCAATCAACTGAGCTTTATAAAAAATATCTTTGCAAGACAAAAAATTATATTCAATCAATATGAATATGGCCAAAGTTGAATAAGCTGAAATTGATATTACTAATACTGTAGCTATTAAAAAAAACAGAAAGACTTTGAAAATTTTGTGTCAAATTTTGCTGAAGATGCAGTAACAAAACATTACAGAAATGGCTTTATGGTCCATATGTATTTTAGCAATGGGAAGAACTTTACAAAAGCTGCAGAGACTCTCATTAATTATTGTCAAGAATCAGATATCAATTATGTGCCTAATAAAGGCGCTGTAAGGACCAGTATATGTGATCTTATGGATAAGATCAAACGCTTGAAAAAAAAATTGACAGAGACTGGCATTTGATAGAAGATTTGCTACTACAGCCTGTTCATGTACCAGTGTCAAAGAAGAGACAGTTGATAACTGACATCACTCCTGGTGAGAATGTGGTTCAGGAGTCTGTACTGAATTCACCTCCTCAAAAAAAGCTAAAAAATGATTGTGAAAAATGCCCTTTGCTCAGAGAGGCAAGTCATTCAAAGTGCAGAGGTTTAGAAGAAAGGCTGAGAGAAACAAATGCAAAAGTTAAATTGCTCTCTCAGCGCTTTGACCAAAGAGTTATAAACCACAAAGAGTTATAAACCAGTCATTTAAAGGGAAAGCTGAGATTATAAACAAACTAAGACAAAAAAATAAAAAACTTCAACAGGACATAAAGGTTAAGAGTAACGCACCTAAAGGATGTAATTTAAATGAATGTTCAGCCAATGTTTCTAAGTTGGAGCGTGAAAAGAAGATTTTAAAGCGCCATATCTCCAACCTCAAAAGAGAAAATATGGCTTTAAAGAAGTCATTCAAATTAAATATTGCTGAGATAAAATCTGTTTCCCTAAATAATGACAGCACTGTCGAGTCTAACAGTAATAGTGATGACACCATTACAACCACAACAGATTTGTCCCTGTCACCAAATCCTAAAATGATGCATAGGAAGACTTACGCAGCGCCAATAAGGAAATGCATTTATAACTGCCTTTTAAATCAGGTGCAGATTGAAAGAGCAGGGGCAATTATAGCATTTGCCGTGAAAGAGTTGACAGGAAAGAACCTGTCCGACATACCAGCGCCATCAACAACAGTGAGCATGGCATTAGAAATTGGAATATTGTCGGACATACAGGTAGCTGAGGTAATGTACCAGTCAGAGAACCTCACCTTTTCTTGAGACTCCACTCCAAAGATGGACAGCACTATAATGCTTGGCACATCTCAACAGGTTATCAAAACCTGACCATTGAAGTGGCTGGAGTTCCTGGAGGAAAAACAGGACTACGTGAACCAGATTGTCAACTCTCTTCAAGATCTGGCAACCCTGTTTTCTATATACCATAAAGAGGACCAACATGTAGTTCTACATAAGATTCTATATACCATAAAGAGGACCAACATGTAGTTCTACACAAGATTCTATATACCATAAAGAGGACCAACATGTAGTTCTACACAAGATTCTATATACCATAAAGAGGACCAACATGTAGTTCTACACAAGATTCTATATACCATAAAGAGGACCAACATGTAGTTCTACAACCCTGTTTTCTATATACCATAAAGAGGACCAACATGTAGTTCTACACAAGATTCTGCAGTCCTTCAATTCTACTCTCAGTGACAGGGCAAAGGTCAATAATTGTGTGTCTGTGCAGTTAGGGGATCTTCTGAATAAAAAGTTCAGTTAAAGGTGCAATCTACACCCCCTAGAAGGATTGGCTTCGGAGGCACGCAAGCATTTAAAAATCCTTGATGTTGCATGGAACGTGACTGGCCTGTCATTTGGGAATGATGGAAGTGCTGCGAATCTGATTCTGGGAATATCTAAGCTCAGGTACATTTCATCAATATCTGTTTACACATAGTTACAGTGTACATAGTTATTCAATTCATAAAATAATTAGTTTCAGAGGTGAATAAAGCACATGAAGAACTTTAGATTTTTCTTTTTCCCCACACAGATATAAGATGTCATCTGGAGATCCTGCAGGGCTAACAGCATTCCTGGAGAAGGAAGATTTGAAACCCCGAATCCTTCCTCGCTATGTTAGCAATAGATTGCTTATTTTATTTCACCTGGCTGGAGTCATTTTTAAAATGAAAGAATCGCTAGCCCAATACTTGAAAAAATACTGCACGTCTACAAAATTAAGGACAGCCCATTTGAGTGACATCTGACATATGTCAGAATGTTAAGGAAAAGCTGTCCATGCTACTCTCTGGTAGAACGGACTGCTTTCCCATGAAGATTAGAGATACATGGGATGTTGATGGGGAGGAAGAAAAGTTTTTTGGAGATTTAGTTGGGTTTGTCAGGAAATCTGGAAAATTATTTTGTAAGTTAGTATTTTCTGACATAGATCATGAAGAAATTACATTAGGCATATCCCAATTAGTTTCTGATGTTATCATGGGTGACTCATTTTATTTAGTTTAATTTTTGTTGATTTCTTTCATTTTCATTCACATGTAATTTTAAAAATATCCATACATCGTTTGATTTGCATTATATGTGATATTATATGCATTTATTTTGTAATGCATTTATTTTGTAATGTATATTATCTGTTTGTACTGAAAATTTCAAAGCAAAAGCTGAAACCGTTTTAAACTTATACATTTAAATGTAAATTGTCTGCAGAGTTCTATTTTCGATCAATACTTTTTTTTTAAATGTGCATAAATTATCTGATCTGCATTTAATGTATTCTTTTATTAGCATTCATTTCAGCAGTGAATTATCTGTTTGTACTGAAAATTTCATATCAAAAGCTTTAATAGTTTTAAAGTTAGACATTTAAATGTAAATGGTCGGCAGCGTTCGATTTTCAAACTATACTTTTTTTTTAAAAATTATCTGATCTGCATTTAATGTATTCTTTTATCGGCATTAATTTCTAATGGGCATTATCTGTTTGTACTGAAAATTTCATAGCAAAAGCTTTAATAGTTTTAACCCTACCAAGGCGAGTTACAGAATATTAGGTAATTGATTTAATTACTATATAACGAGTTACCGAATTCTAGGTTTTTTGGGATATCATTTGAAGAGTACTAAAAATAGCAGCCAATCGTCGTTAAATCTCGCATTTGTTGCAAGATTAGTGTTTACAAATGGTTTCTTCCTTGAATAAAGCAGTGAGTTAGTGATTACGTTGACTTTTGTTGAAAATAACAATGCAAAGATCGGCGAATGAACCGAGCACTTCCCCAGGAAAAAAGAGCAGGGCCTACACATTTCACACTTCAGCAAGTAATGGAAGCTTTAGACGATTCTGAAGGCGATGAAGTAATTTTGCTCCATCAATATGAATATTCTAGTGCTAGTGACGTTGACATGGATCGTGATCTCGATAGTGATAGGTCAAGTGATGACGATGATGATAGATCCAGAGCTAGACCAACTGTTAGGGAAGGGGGCGTGTCCATCAAACAGATTTTTGTGATGACAATGTTCCAGATGATGGCTGGACTGCAACCTTTTGTGGCTCCAACAATAGATTTGAATTTCAATGAAGATGGAAAGGGGAACAAAATAGAAATTTGTTTCCAGTGTCCTTGAAGTAGGTGGGCAAGCTTGCGAGAGGTGAAAGTCGCTATCGATGTCAGGGCAGCATAACCTGGCAGGATCGGAGGCCAATTACATTCACCTCAAACTTTCATGACCCAAAACAAATATGAGTAGCAAACAGAAGAAACAAAGATGGAAAACTTGATGAAGTTCCAATGCCACAGCTTGTCCAGGGCTACAATCGCCACATGGGCAGTTGTGACAAAAATGATCAAATGACGCGCCTCCATCACTAACGCTGTCATTACCGATGGCCCCTTCGCCTTTTCATCAAATTCTTCATGTGGGCCTGCTGCAATTCATTTGTTATCTATGTGTCTAAACTAGAAGCAGCTGACAAAAAGCCCATGTTTTACACTAGATATATCCAAAAACTCTGCATTGACCCGATTGGCAATTACCGCTCAACAGCCATTCCCCGAGGACAAATGGTAACATGCCCCCAACGCCACACACCAGGCAATCACTAGCATGAAATTCCAGAAGCAACAGCTTCCAATCATGTCTGCACTGTGTGCATGGAAAAACACTTTCAATACAACAGAGCACATCCTGGAGTAGCATACAAGTACAACCCACACAAGAAGGTCAGGACCAACGTCAGGTGCTCTATGTGCAAAAAATACATCTGTGTAAAGCATGGCTCAACCTCCTGGGAAGACTACCACTCCAATGCACAATACTGGCGTTAGATGGAAGCATTGTTCAACTAATTAAACAAATTATCTTCTAAAAAAATATAAAATAATTAAACTTTTTTTTTCTATATTTGCTGCGCTGTAATTCTTAACTGCTGCGCGGTGTCGGTCGAAAACCTGCGCTGCTGCGCAGTTTAAAGGCAGCCATTCCACACTAACCTAAACAGCAACATTATTTTTTCAAATTGGTCTAGCATAGGAAAACCATACATTTTCTTAAAGATTACATTCTGCTTATCAGAATATGCTAAAATTATGTATGCAGTGATAAGCAGTAACATTATATGACTTGTTAAAGTTGGTTGGCTTTCCTTATGTCTCGTGAGACGACGGAAGTTTCTGTGCTCCTGTGAGATCCTCGCGCATGGCCCTGCAGCTTCTGTTGAGGCTGTACAAGCCCACTCGCGAATGGCAGCCTTTGCCGCACTTCTGGCACTGAAAGGCAGCACCTGTGGTTGTCTGATTAGCTATCCTTTTCCTCTTTTCGCGGTCCGCGACCTGCCGCAGGTCTCTTTCTCCTGCATCTAGCCCGGCAGTCAATGCCTGTCTCCATCTGTGTCTGTCCCGAGCGAGTTCCTCCCATTGTTGAGAACGATCATTGTAATAACTATAACTATCCCAGCTATGGTGTTTTCCACTTGGAAATTCCCAGTGTACACATTGCATTTGTTTTAACCAAATTGCTGATTCAGGTGAGTTGCTAATATAACAAAGAACTAGTTTGTACATATAATTTATGCACTTTAATTGTTTTGCTGTCTGTAGTGGAATTTAAAATATATCTCATTTTTGGTCCCCTGAGTCACTGGTAATATATACAGTCGAACCCACTTACCTCGAGCTCGGTTAGCTCGACCACCCTATTATGTCGACGTTTTTTATTGGAACCGCCAAATTCTCTCTTTGTCTTAGCATTTTTTCATCGGCTAATTCGATTTTTCTAAGTCGCCGAAACCTAGTACCTCGAGCACAAAAGAGGGCCAAATTTGCAACTTAACTTGGTTAGCTCGATTTTCGTCGGTTGAAAATAAAGGTTTGTATCGAGAATCGACGGTCGTTTTTATATAATTAAATAAAAAAATTAATAAATTATTATTCATTTAAATTTTTGTTGTTGTTGCTTTGTTACCAGTAAGATAAGTGACTGTGACACTAACACGCGCGTGACGATGAAATGAAATCATTTCTGATTAACACAGTACACACAGCCCACAGCGTGCTGTGATCAACGGTCAAGGCCACAATAGTTTTATTTATATTACAAGTTTGATTGACAGAGAGGAAATTCGAGAACGTTCTGATAGTTAAGTAACAGATATCCTGCACGTCAAAAGCATTAAACTTAAAATAACCATATTGATTTGTTTATTTGTATTTTAAATTCGCTGATACGACGGCAAACGCGAGCGGCTGACGGCGGCTGTAACACGGCGAAGCGTAAACTTTGACCTTTTAGCGCATGCGCAGACAATTATAAACTGGTAACTTATTTTTCATTAAATGGAATCGAAACATGACAGAGACGTAATCAAAGTCCTTTACTTCGGCATAAATATATATACATCAAAAGCATTAAACTTAAAATAACCATATTGATTTGTTTATTTGTATTTTAAATTCGCTGATGCGCCTGTGACATGGCGAAGCGTAAACTTTGACCTTTTAGCGCATGCGCAGACAATATTAAACTGGTAACTTATTTTTCATTAAATAAATGGAATCGAAACATGACAGAGACGTAATCAAAGTCCTTTACTTCGGCATAAATATATACATCAAAAGCATTAAACTTAAAATAACCATATTGATTTGTTTATTTGTATTTTAAATTCGCTGATATGACGGCAAATGCGACTGTGACACGGCGAAGCGTAAGCTTTAACCTTTTAGCGCATGCGCAGACAATTATAAACTGGTAACTTATTTTTCATTAAATAAATGGAATCGAAACATGACAGAGACGTAATCAAAGTCCTTTACTTCGGCATAAATATATATACATGTGTATATATGTATATATATATATAAATAAATTCCCGATTAGTCATAACTTTTCCCGACTTTCAAGGCCGAGAATTTATTTTTAAGAATTCCCGACTTTTTCCCGTTTTCCTGAGTGGGAACCATGGTTATAGTTATATTTAAATTTTAAACGGTCCTTAAAAACGAACGGTCATTACAACCTTAGACTTAGGAAAGAGTGAAGAAATATTAGGGTTCCGATACGATTCCGATAAATCATCCCATCACTAATTAACGCTAACTAATTAATCATGTACATAAAGAAATTTCAAGCACATGTTAATATTTTGTCGCCATATTGGTTTTCGTTTTAACTCGATCATCGGTTATGTCGACGCCATTTTTCATACCCCAACGACGTCGACTTAAGCGGTTTCGACTGTATTCTAGTTTATTTTGCATGTCATTGTTTATTTACTTAAGGCTAAATATGTTATTTTATCTCAGTATTTTAACCGATTGTTCTTTAGGCAAAAGTAGGTAGACTTTAAAGTAGAATAACAAACTTTAAATCAATAGCAAAGGTGTGTCCCGTGGGTCACGGGCAATAGACTTTTTGTGACCATACACAGTTAAAAAAATTCTAGTATATTTTAGTTTTACTTTATCATCTGCTAGTTAATTTGCTGAAAAAGAGCTGTGAATTATCTTTGATATGATAGTAAATTTATAATTATTACTGATTTGGTTAATTTTTTATGATTTTTAAAAAAATGTAAAATTGACTTTTTGTCTCCTTTTTTATTTTTGTCAAATCGTGATTCAGCTCATTTTTTAATTAATAAAAATTGTATTTAAAACACTGTGACAGACCTAAAAAAAATTGAGTTTGTTATCTGTATATTTGTCTGTGAGGTCAATAAGTTTGAAAGCTCCCAAGGAGTTATTTTAAAAGTTACAGGATGTCAAAAACACACATTTGCACACTTCACTAAGTGGTGTCTGCCATTTTGGAATTTTTAAAAATTCATAACTTAAAAATTATTTGAAGTAGAATAATAATTTTTGTGGTTCTGTTCAAATGAAGATAAGCACTATAAAGGTGAGTATCCAAATTGAATGCAGTTCTAATTTGAAATTTTCATTTAGAATACCTAACAGAAGCTTATTACCAGTGGTGGGCAAAAGTTAACTAAAATTGGCTAACTTTTTCATTTTAGTTAAAGCAAAAGTTAACTTTTTTTTTAAATAGTTAGAATTTATAGTTTAGTAAACTTTTTAAATATTAGTTAAAAAGTTAACTAGTTGACTTTTTTTTACAAAATTAGTTATCAGTCATATTTCCTAATTTTTAAGCACACTCACACTAGCATGTGAAGAAATGAGGAAATCACGGCTATTGCAACGTTCAAAGGAGACAAAAATGAAAACCCAAGAGAGAAATAAGCTAACTGATGAAAGGAGGGAGAAGGAGAAAGAAAAAGAGCATACAGGGAGAAAATATCAGGAAAGCCGGCTCACTCTCTTGAAATAAGTCCCCGGGCACATGGTTCGAATCAGAGTTATTCAAGGGCTACGATGAGAGTGAAAAAGGTATTTCCTAAAAGCCAAAGAAAACGAGCTGCTGTCATTAGGAATATTTTGAATGACTTTGAAATGCATGGTGAACCTCAGTCAAAGAGAGCTCGCAGTGATGGACTTGATGATGCAGCAAAAACACTGGTATTCAATGTAAAAGATGGCAGCAGGATAGCACCTGGCAAACGTGACGTTGCCGTTGTCACCAAAGTTCCGTCACAGCCTGAGCATGAATTTCTGCTAGCCGGACAGACTGTTGCTGTTGTTCTTTGAAGAAAAAGTAACAACACAGTTCATATCTACATGGCTCAAGTGGTGTCGGTGGAGGAAAAAGTGTGTGTGAAGTATATGCATAAATCAGGAAACCAGTTCAACTGTATTATTTTTTTTCACTGTATTTTTCATTACACATGGTTCTAAATCGTAATCATTGGTAGTCTTCTATAGTAGATGCTGTGTCTGTAAAATGTAGTTTATGATCATTATTGGATCGATTTGATTGTGTCCCGTGAGTCACTTTTTGTGTCCCGTGAGTCACGTTATAAAATCAATCACCATATTTATTAGAGTAGGCAGATTTCAAATTTTATAAGACTATGATAAACACTCACAAGGGTACTTCAAATTTATAATTTTAATTCTTAGTATGCAATAGATTTGAATGGAAATTATAACTAAGTTGCTTACCCTCAAGTGTCTATTAATTTTGTGTCCCGTGAGTCACACTTATTTATGTCACTCAAAAGTTGGAAAAACAGGCTAATCAGCAAAAGTTTTTTTATTGGGCTATAAACTAAACCTGCTAGTAGTGGTATATATCATAATCAATGCAAATATTCTAGTACTTAATTAAATATTTCAATTATAAGTTCACCACCTGTCCCGTGTGTCACCGTGGAATGGCTGAAGGGAATATTAGTGCAAAAAAGTACAGCATCCATTTTTAAATAATTTTTTTTACTAACTTAGATGTGCAGTAACTATAAACTGCTGTGCGGCGCTAGATACATGCGTGGCCGCGCAGCCACTCAGCTAAATTGAACAATGGATGGAAGTTAGGCCTATTTCCTACTATACCTAAAAGTTTGAGCTCATTCTGACCACTGGTTTGCATGATACTAGCCATTTCCTAACCTATGTACATTTTCTTTATTTTTGCTGGGGAGGCCAGGTATAGGGGAAAATTAGCTTAGGGAGCTCGGACCTGGTAGGGTTAAACTTATACATTTAAATGTAAATTGTCGCCAGAGTTCGATTTTCGATCGATACTTTTTTTAAAAATGTGCATAAATTATCTGATCTGCATTTAATGTATTCTTTTATTGGCATTAATTTCTAATGGGCATTATCTGTTTGTACTGAAAATTTCATAACAAAAGCTGTAATAGTTTTAAACTTATACATTTAAATGTAAATTGTCGGCAGAGTTCGATTTTCGATCGATACTTTTTTTTTAAATGTGCAAAAATTATCTTATCTTCATTTAATTTCAGTTGGGCATTATCTGTTTGTACTGAAAATTTTACATTGTTGGTTTAAAAGTTATGCTATTTTGTAGTAAAACTGAAGTTGTTGAGATTTGTCGAAATTGACCCCTTATTTGGTCATGTTTTATTAAGTATATTTAATTAATTCACAACTACTGTGTTGTTTTTTGTTTAAGTATGTGTTATTTATGTATCTCCCAAATTGCAGGGTTCTATCTTCATTAATTACTAAGTTATGAACAAAATAGTGTGGGAAGAGCTAATATTCGATCCCAGTTTTTAGAATTAATTACAAAGATAAATAATTAGGAAAAATAATTCACCAAAAAATCATAACTTTTTTTCCTATAAAAGATAGGAGAATGATTTTGATGTCAATGGAAAGCTGAAAGCAAGCTCTTTACAATGATATGCTATTTGTTTATATCAGTTGTATTTGAAATTTTGAGCGGAGTGCCTACTATTACTATCACTATCACTTAATTCTTTGGAAGTTTTTCTTTTTTTTAAAAGAAGTGTCTGCTGCTACGACAAAGTAACGGCAGACAACTCGACGGGATGCTGCTAGTGCTACGACATGTCGTAACACTAGCAACATCCTGTCGAGTTGTCTGCTGCTACGACTAGTCGTAAAAAATATGCTGTATTTTAATTATCTTATCTTATCATATCTGTTTACAGACGCTCCTTCTATACAGAAGATTATTGCGTCCTACGCTTATCTATGGTTCGTGTTTAGTCCTGCATTTCTATTAGAGATTTAAATGTTGATAAAGTGTTGGTTTTCCTGGATTCTTCAGGCAACCCATTCCACGCCCGAATTCTGGACGGGAAGAAGGAAAACTTGTATGTGTTTGTTCTTGCATACGGAATAAGAAAGGTGTTTTTATCCTTATGTTAATTATGCTAATACTTATACTTCAATAATAAACAATAGTTCTCATAATCAAATTTCATGATTACTAGGTCAGCCGGATAATGAATTTTAAAGGTTAACAAAAATTTGAATGACATGTCGTAACGCTAGCAACATCCTTTTTTAAATTCCCTGAATTGAGGGCATCGTGAAAAAGAGCTGAACGCAAGTGGGGGAAGTGGGCTTTGATGCCACCATCAGACGACGTGAGGCAAAAATTTTATCTCGTTGGCTCTCAAAACATAAGGCAAATTCAAATAGGGACCCGCAGTTAATCGGTCTTTTTTTATTAATGATAACCGGTCTTCAAAAATGAGCGGTCTTAACAACCTTACTTATAATTTCTTGATTTTGATTTAAGACTGACATAATAATAATAGATAGTTAAGATCTTAACTTAAGAAATTTACACTGATCCTAATCCTGTCAATAATAATAAAAATAAAATATTGAATCAACATTATTTGATTGTAGTCGTAGCAGCAGACACTTCGTTATTTGTATTCCCGGTGAGGAACGTCGAAATATTAGGAGCAACAAGTTTTGTTTTTTTTTAAATTAAATTGCGACGGTTAAAATTTAATTAGTTCTTTGTTGTAAATAAACTTATTTTCAATATTTCACAAACCTGTGACAGCAACAAACTGGTCGATTAATTCTGGATTCATTTTTTGACTACTGGAGGTAGCCATGACACAATGATTCTATTTCCGGGGATTTATTTAAAATATTGACGACTTATTCCGGAAAAAAATGTCAGGTTAATTTATTTATAGCATATCGCATTTTATTTAAAAATTAAATATTTTAAAGCCATTTCCTTTTCATTCATATTTTATGCAAAAGAAATATTTGTTATTTGCTAACCTATCCGCTCTCAACCCACAAAAAATAATTATGTAGAGTGTTTTTCCACTTCTCAATCAATATAGTAAGTAGGCCTGTCAACGGGTACCCGGGACCCGGGTACCCGTTGCCGTAAGATTACCCGGGTAGTAAAATTCCGCCCAGGTACCCGTGAAAATGTGGCTTCAATGTCTATATTAACCAAACTTCGGCTCACATGCGGCTTTTTTGTGGGTTTAATTTGCGCTCGCAAAACAATTTATCAAATGAAAATGTTTGTTTCCAATATATGCTGTGAAATACATATACGGAGAAATATCTGTGGCTACTGTGTGAAATGAGGTGCACGGAAGGTGGCTAGGTAGCATTGTATAGTGGTAATGACAGGAAAAGTTATGCAATGTTTTGAACGGGTAACCCGGGTACCCGTTCGAAATTTGGACGGGTACCCGGGCAGCATTTTTCAACATTATTGACAGCTCTAATAGTAAGACGCAAAGAGACATAGAATTAGAAGCATTAAATATTTAATACTGTTATACTGACAGTATTATTGTTAATACGCAATAATTTTCTGTTTACAAGGAGCGTCTGTAATGGAACAGTTAAGGAACTCACAATCATCGTAAAAACTTAGATTTATTCTACGTCTTGTCTGGTTACGGCTTTGTAAGTTTGTTCTAGTTCAGCATTCTTTTGACTGCCGAATTCCTGAACAGGCCCAGGGCCGGATTTCCGCCTAGGCCCACAAGGCCCGGGCCTAGGGCCCCAGCCAGCCAAGGGGCCCCGGTGGTGGAATCTTTACATAAGCCCAAAAGCCTGTCTTCATTATCAAAAAGCTTTATCGAAAATAATAGTATAATAAATAATTTTACTACATTTTGCATACGCTGTCCAGTAGTCAAGTGCACGGGGTTCGTTTGTGTTGGTGTGTCATTGTAAGCCATGTTCTGAGCTGCTGTTGCGATATTGTGGAGAAGGCGTGACAGATAGCACCACCAGTAAAAAACGACACGACCCCGACTTCCCCTCTCCCCATACCACACACAGGACAAGACACCGCCCGAGCCGGGATTTGGGTTTCAGATTACAGATAATTGACAGGGACAGTATTTTCATATTTTAGAAGATCAAGGGTGCAGTATTTTGTGCCCCTTGTCAGATGTTTGGGAAACGTGGGTCACTAGCTAATGAAGGGTTCATCGACTGGGAAAACATGTTCAAAGAATGAAGGAACATGGGAATTCGGACGAACACAGGTCAGCACTTGCGACACTTATAGCTAGGAAATTAAACACTTGACACAAAAACTTAGTCGAAACCTCCAAAATGAATATATAAACAATGTAATTACCAAAGATAACAATAAAAACGTATGGTTCTTTATCAAATCTAAAAAAATGGAACCTTCAGGAAAAGCCACACTAAAAGGCTCAAATAATAAAACCTATAATGTTAATGAAACTAAAGCTAATATCGTTAACACATATTTTGCATCATCTTTTTCTGCCTCAGGCGACAAGGAAGTTTTAATAAATTTAAATAAAATGGAGGAAATAGGTAACATAACTGTAGATGAGATAGGTATACATTCACTCCTAAAAAACTTAAAAATAAACAAAGCTACTGGCCCAGATGATTTGCCTGCAAGGTTATTAAAATAACTAAGCAATGAACTGTCCCCAATCCTTGTAGTTCTCTTTCAAGCCTCTCTAAACCAGGGTAAAGTGCCCCAGGATTGGAAATTAGCTAACGTAACTCCACTCTTTAAGAAAGGGGATAAATCAGACCCTGGTAATTACAGGCCTGTATCACTTACTAGTATCACCTGTAAATTATTAGAACACATAATATATAGTAGAATAGTTAACCACCTTGACAAATATAATGCCCTATGCCCACATCAACACGGCTTTAGAAAAAACAGATCTTGTGAAACACAATTAATAGGTTTAATAGATGAACTATCAAAAGGCTTAGAGACAAAAATGATCAAATAGATACAATATTACTAGACTTCTCAAAAGCATTTGACAAAGTTCACCACCTTAGTTTACTTAAAAAACGTAACTACTTTGGAATCTCAGGTTCCTTACATCACTGGATCCAAGACTTCCTTTTGGGCAGGGAGCAAACTGTAATAATTAATGGATCTAAATCTGCACCAATAAAGGTTAACTCAGGAGTTCCACAAGGAACTGTGCTAGGTCCCTTACTCTTTTTAATTTATATAAATGATTTACCCAACAACATCTCAACAGGTACAAAAGTTAGGTTATTTGCTGATGATTGTATAATCTATAGAACAATTAAATCAGAACAAGATAGCAAAATTTTACAAAAAGACTTAGATGAATTGATAAAATGGGAAAGTAACTGGAGTATGTCTTTCCACCCAGAAAAGTGTCAACTGTTAAGAGTAACAAAGAAAAAGAAAAAAATACATTCAAAATATTACATTCATGGAAAAGAACTGACCCAAACTAAAGATGCAAAATACTTAGGAGTCTTAATAAATGAGAAACTATCATGGAATCCCCATGTCAATGAATTTATTAAAAAATCAAACAAAACCTTAGGCTTTATAAAAAGGAAACTTTAACAAATGTAATAGAGATATAAAACTAAAATGCTACCTCACTTTGGTGTGACCTGTACTAGAATATGCATCTTCTGTATGGGACCCATCCACCAAAGAAAACATTGATAAACTAGAACAAATTCAAAAAAGAGCTGCCAGATTCATTACTGGAGAATATTCGAAACTGACAAGAATAACACCATTAGTTAAATCATTAAACCTTGAAACACTAGAGGATAGAAGAACCAAGAGCAAAGTAGTAATCATACATAAAGCAATTAATTCTAATTTAGAAATACAACACAAAGATAACTTAATACAACCCTCAGATAGACATAAGGATAAAAACACCTTTCTTATTCCGTATGCAAGAACAAACACATACAAGTTTTCCTTCTTCCCGTCCGGAATTCGGGCATGGAATGGGTTGCCTGAAGAATCCAGGAAAACCAACACTTTATCAACATTTAAATCTCTAATAAAAATGCAGGACTAATCACAAACCATAGATAAGCGTAGGACGCAATAATCTTCTGTATAGAAGGAGCGTCTGTAAACAGATAAGATAAGTATTAGAAAGAAAGACAACTAAGCCAGAAACCAAAGACCTCAGCAACCGCGTGAACTACACTGTTGTAATACAGAAAGGAATCACACGGCTGTCAGTTTTAGAAAAAGTCTTCAATTACCGGGTGTCCTGTCTAAACAAAAGATAAAAACAGTAACGAGATTCAAAGACTGGGATCTGTCCAGCCAGATCTGGAAATACCCAACAAGTAACATTTCACATCATGTTGTAGTAGAATAGTCCATCAAAGGGACTGCATTTCATGTTATTATATAACAGTTTTTAAAGAGGTAATCCCCCATCCCTCGTCATCCCACATTTGACTGCATGGAGAGACCTCTATTCTATATCCTGGACAGAATGACCTTATGGCAAAGTCTCCGGCATTAAAGGATTTTTAAAAAAATGATCAGGTCTACTGAGAGCTCCAGCAATTATACACAGACTGGTTACTGGTTAGTGAAGAAGTGTCTTAAACGTGGAGGGAGGAGTAGCACAGGACGTCGGTGGTCCAACTATTCATCTTGCAACAAATCAACATGCCATAAAAAAGGAATTGAGAAGAAACCTTAATAACTGAATGACCTTGACCTCTTTCTCACAATCAACAAGAAATAACTGAAGGACCTTGACCTCTATATCACAATCAATCAAGAAAAGCAAAAAATTAATAGAGACGTGTCAAAAAATTTCAGGACAGGTCAGATTTCTTAAATAAAAGTAAAAGCAAAACAAACGTCATGAGGGTGAACTTAACCAAAAGAAAAAGGTCAAGAAGATCAAAATGGGGTAGCCACAAGACAGCATCATATAACATTGGGCAACCACAAGACATCATCACATAACATGGGGCAACCACAGGACATCATCACATAACCTGGGGCAACCACAAGTCACCATCACATAACACGGGGCAACCTTCGGACAGCATCACATAACTTGGGGACACCGTCGGACGACATCACATAACATGGGGCAACCACAAGACAGCATTAAATAACTTGGGGCAACCACAAGACATCATTAAATAACATGGGGCAACCACACGACAGCAACACATAACATGGGGCAAGCACAAGTCAGCATCACATAACATGGGGCAACCACAAGACATCATTAAATAACATGGGGCAACCACACGACAGCATCACATAACATCGAGTAACCACAAGACAGTCTCACATAACATGGGGCAACCACAAGACATCATCACATAACCTGGGGAAACCAAAAGACAGCATCCCATAACATGGGGTAACCACAAGACAGCATCACATAACATGGGGCAACCACAAGACAGCATCACGTAACATGGGGAAACCACAAGACAGCATGACATAGCATGGGGCAACCACAAGACAGATCACATAACATGGGGAAGCCACAAGACATCATCACATAACATGGGGCAACCACAAGAGATGACATAACATGGGGCAACTGTCGGACACCATCACATAACATGATACAACCAAAAGAAAGCATCACATAACATTGGGGGACCACAAGACATCATCACATAACATGGGGAAACCACAAGACATCATCACATAACATGGGGCAACCACAGGACATCATCACATAACCTGGGGCAACCACAAGTCACCATCACATAACATGGGGCAACCACAAGACATCACCACATAACATGGGCTAACCACAAGACAGCATCACATAACATGGGGAAACCACAAGACAGGATCAAATAACTTGGGGCAACAACATGACATCATCACATAACTTGGGGCAACCACAAGACAGCATCACATAACATGAGGCAACCACCGGGCATCATCACATAACTTGGGGCAATAACATGACATCATCTCATTACATGGGGCAATAACATGACATCATCACATAACATGAGGCAACCACAAGACAGCATCACATAACATGGGGCAACAACATGACATCATCACATAACATGAGGCAACCACAAGACAGCATCACATAACATGGGGCAACAACATGACATCATCACATTACATGGGGCAATAACATGACATCATCACATAACATGAGGCAACCACAAGACAGCATCACATAACATGGGGCAACAACATGACATCATCACATAACCTGGGGCAACCACAAGACATCATCACATAACATGGGGCAACCACAAGACAGCATCACATAACATGGGGCGAAAAATTGTTTTATAACCCGCCCACGCTTATACCCCGCACTATCCCACCACAGTTGAGAAGTCAAATCACGCTGAACCACTCTAGGAGATGTCAGTACTTACCGTACTATATTTTCACAACTCTATCAATACCATGCACACAAAGATATCTCTTATTACTTAAAAATTAATTGTTTATTTTAATAAAAAAATATCATTAATAATTATAAAATTATAAATTTGTTATTTTATTCGTTTAGCTAAACGTAAACAAGTGTGCTCTATTTTTAAATCCCTTATATTAACTTCACCGGCGTCTCTCTCTCTCATCATCTCATGGGCTCGGCGGGCGGAAAAACAGAAGTCAAAAATGACCCACTTCCAATGATCCGATCGAACTGAAATTTGGCACACGGACCCGTCTTACCTAACAATGCATCGTATCAAAATTTCAGATCGATCGAACGTACCGTAATTAAATTAATGCATTTTTAGTTTATCCTTATATGAGGTATGTAATTTAAAATCACGATTTGTTATTGTTTTTTTGCCACGGGAAAGTTTGAGCATTGAGGCGACCCAACGAAACGACGGTGCGCTTTTGTTTACATTTTACGTGTCACTCTGAGCTCGGTCAAGCGAATCGGTGACCAGACTTTTCCCCTCTCCCCCTCCCACCCACCCCTCCCCCCACCCCTCCCCCCCTAGGGTTATGAAGCAAACTTGTGTTAAGACAGATTCAGTCTGTAAATGTTTGAAAATAATCAATACTGTTAGTTATGTCTCATATATAAGGGATTTATAGTCAAAAACTTTGTTTTTACGGGTTTGTTTTATTAAATCCCTTATATTAACTTCGCGGCCGTCTCTCTCTCTCTCTCTCTGTCTTGGCTCGGCGGGCGGAAAAACAGAAGTCAAAAATGACCCACTTCCCATGATCCGATCGAACTGAAATTTGGCACACGGACCCGTCTGACCTAACAATGCATCGTATCAAAATTTCAGATCGATCGAACGTACCGTAATTAAATTAATGCATTTTTAGTTTATCCTTATATGAGGTATGTAATTTCAAATTCACGGTTTGTTATTGTTTTTTTGCCACGTGAAATTTTGAGCTGACGCATTGAGGCGACCCAACGAAGCGACGGGCGCTTTTGTTTACATTTTACGTGTCACTCTGAGCTCGGTCAAGCGAATCGGTGACCAGACTTTTCCCCTCTCCCCCCCCACCCACCCCTCCCCCTCCCCCCCACTAGGGTTATGATGCAAAGTTGAGTTAAGACAGATTCAGTCTGTAAATGTTTGAAAATAATCAATACTGTTAGTTATGTCTCATATATAAGGGATTTATAGTCAAAAACTTTGTTTTTACGGGTTTGTTTTATTAAATCCCTTATATTAACTTCACCGGCGTCTCTCTCTCTCTCTCTCTGTCTGTCTGTCTTGGGCTCGGCGGGCTCGGCGGGCGGAAAAACAGAAGTCAAAAATGACCCATTCCCATGATCCGATCAAACTGAAATTTGGCACACGGACCCGTCGAACCTAACAATGCATCGTATCAAAATTTCAGATCGATCGAACGTACCATAATTAAATTAATGCATTTTTAGTTTATCCTTATATGAGGTATGTAATTCAAAATTCACTGTTTTTTTGTTTTTTTTAAATTCAGGTTCCACGTGAGTTTGAGTTGACGCCGACCGTCGTGTTGACGACGACCGTCGTGCCGACACCCCCTCACATCCCACCCCCATTTATTAAAGACAAGGGACATCACTCAGTGTCAGTCTGTAAATGTTTAAAAATAATCACTACTGTTAGTTATGTCTCATATATAAGGGATTTATAGTCAAAAACTTTGTTTTTACGGGTTTGTTTTTTAAATCCCTTATATTAACTTCACCGGCGTCTCTCTCTCTCTCTCTGTCTTCTGTCTTGGGCTCGGCGGGCTCGGCGGGCGGAAAAACAGAAGTCAAAAATGACCCATATCCCATGATCCGATCAAACTGAAATTTGGCACACGGACCCGTCGACCTAACAATGCATCGTATCAAAATTTCAGATCGATCGAACGTACCATAATTAAATTAATGCATTTTTAGTTTATCCTTATATGAGGTATGTAATTCAAAATTCACTGTTTTTTTGTTTTTTTTAAATTCAGGTTCCACGTGAGTTTGAGTTGACGCCGACCGTCGTGTTGACGACGACCGTCGTGCCGACACCCCCTCACATCCCACCCCCATTTATTAAAGACAAGGGACATCACTCAGTGTCAGTCTGTAAATGTTTAAAAATAATCACTACTGTTAGTTATGTCTCATATATAAGGGATTTATAGTCAAAAACTTTGTTTTTACGGGTTTGTTTTTTAAATCCCTTATATTAACTTCGCGGCCGTCTCTCTCTCTCTGTCTGTCTTGGGCTCGGCGGGCGGGCGGGCGGAAAAACAGAAGTCAAAAATGACCCACTTCCCATGATCCGATCGAAATTTGGCACACGGACCCGTCTGACCTAACAATGCATTGTATCAAAATTTCAGATCGATCGAACGTACCGTAATTAAATTAGAGCATTTTTAGTTTATCCTTATATGAGGTATGTAATTCAAAATTCACTGTTTGTTATTGTTTTTTTTCTGCCCAGTTCCACGTGAGTTTGAGTTGACGCCGACCGTCGTGTTGACGCCGACCGTCGTGCCGACACCCCCTCGCATCCCACCCCCATTTATTAAAGACAAGGGACATCACTCGGTGTCAGTCTGTAAATGTTTGAAAATAATCAATACTGTTAGTTATGTCTCATATATAAGGGATTTATAGTCAAAAACTTTGTTTTTACGGGTTTGTTTTATTAAATCCCTTATATTAACTTCGCGGCCGTCTCTGTCTTGGGCTCGGCGGGCGGGCGGGTGGGCGGAAAAACAGAAGTCAAAAATGACCCACTTCCCATGATCCGATCGAACTGAAATTTGGCACACGGACCCGTCTGACCTAACAATGCATCGTATCAAAATTTTAGATCGATCGAACGTACCGTAATTAAATTAATGCATTTTTAGTTTATCCTTATATGAGGTATGTAATTCAAAATTCACTGTTTGTTATTTTTTTTTCTGCCAGTTTCACGTGAGTTTGAGTTGACGCCGACCGTCGTGTTGACGCCGACCGTCGTGCCGACACCCCCTCACATCCCACCCCCATTTATTAAAGACAAGGGACATCACTCGGTGTCAGTCTGTAACTGTTTGAAAATAATCAATACTGTTAGTTATGTCTCATATATAAGGGATTTATAGTCAAAAACTTTGTTTTTACGGGTTTGTTTTTATTACGGGTTTGTTTTATTAAATCCCTTATATTAACTTCACCGGCGTCTCTCTCTGTCTTGGGCGGGCGGAAAAACAGAAGTCAAAAAATGACCCACTTCCCATGATCCGATCGAACTGAAATTTGGCACACGGACCCGTCTGACCTAACAATGCATCGTATCAAAATTTCAGATCGATCGAACGTACCGTAATTAAATTAATGCATTTTTAGTTTATCCTTATATGAGGTATGTAATTTAAATTCACGGTTTGTTATTGTTTTTTTGCCACGTGAAATTTTGAGCTGACGCATTGAGGCGACCCAACGAAGCGACGGGCGCTTTTGTTTCCATTTTACGTGTCACTCTGAGCTCGGTCAAGCGAATCGGTGACCAGACTTTTCCCCTCTCCCCCTCCCCACCCCACCCCCTCCCCCCCCTAGGGTTATGAAGCAAACTTGAGTTAAGACAGATTCAGTCTGTAAATGTTTGAAAATAATCAATACTGTTAGTTATGTCTCATATATAAGGGATTTATAGTCAAAAACTTTGTTTTTACGGGTTTGTTTTTTACCACGTTTTTATTAACTCACTTTCGTTCCTGTTTGTCCACAATTTTTCAAATCTGCTAACGTAAAATGAAACCACTTCTGATGGTCCTAGAGATCTCAAAATTTTACCACAGATAGATCTTGGATGACAATGCATTGTATCAAAATTTTAGATCCATCGAATGTACCGTTATTAAATTATAGAACTTTTTAGTTTATCTATATATAAGCATCTATCTATCTATACTAATAAAAGGCAAAGCCCTTACTCACTGACTCACTCACTCATTCATCACTAATTCTCCAACTTCCTGTGTAGGTAGAAGCATGAAACTTTGGGGAGTTGTTGAGTAGCCTCTCGCGACGAAAATTGAAGTAAAAGAATTTTAAAATTAACACTCATCAGGGGTGGACTGGGGAGTTCAAGCGGCCCGGGGGAAAAAAACAAACAGCGGCACTATCTTCATAACTTTTATTTTCCTTGTGCATTTTTTTCCATCCAAACCTGAGGGCCGAGGCCCTCAAATTCATGGGTCGCTTAACCAATAACAATATTAAAAAAAACAACATAAATCGCATTTATATTTATTAGGGCTGCGGAATGCGGAAATTAACTATTAATTTCTCGATTAATAGTTTTAAAAATTTATTGATTAAAATTATTTTAATCGATACAAAATTGATTAAAATTAAAGAAAATATTTTTAATTTTTTAAATAAATATTTATTAATAAATAAATATTTATTAATAAATAATTAATTATTAATAATAATTTATATATTTGTTTACGTACAAACTTCTCCCGCGTAATATTATAATTTATTTTATTAATTCATGTGGACCGGCAGACGTCAACTAAATAAAATAATGTTAAAAAATCTTTTTTTAAAAAGGACACGCTTTTATTTACATATAGAAAGTGCACTAAAAAGAGTAAAATAAAATAAAAAATTTCTATGATTACAGGTGAAATCGTGAACCTATCTACTGCACATAAAGCGTGGGGCGCTTCTAATTAATATGATAGTGGCAGGCAGTGGCGTAGCTAGGGGGGAGGCGGTGGGGGTGGTCCGCCCCGGGCGACACTCATTTAGGGGCGGCATTTGTGGGCATTTGAAAAGTACAACGCTTTCCGACAACCGACTTTGTTCTTTTGAAAGGGGAAAACCAAGTTGAAATAAAAATATTCGTAATTTCGCGTCTAAATCAACGGATTCGCACAACATTTGTTTGATTACTTAGTGGATATTATAACTAACGCAAAACCGTGCAAAAATAATAAATTGCTCAAAAAAAGTATCAATTTGTTTGGAACACTAAGCGGCTAAGCGGTATAAGTCACAGATGACGCTTTTATAAGAAAACAACCGAAAAACACATCACCGCTGGGCCGAATAAGGTGTGCTATTAATATCGCCACGACAGTTTTTACGTGGAATTTCGACATTCGCAGAATGATGCGCAAACAAGTACCTACAAGGTATGGTGGTTCAAATATTGTATTTAACTTGCAACTAGTAATTTATATTACTGTTTCAGTTTTCAGTAAATTATTGTAGGTAAGTTATTAAAAATTAAATTTATTTTGTTTTTATTGCATTAAAGTAGCACAAATAATTTGTGTTTTTCATTAAAATACGGTTATTCATTAAGCATGTTACGCCTATCCCATTATAGTAATGTGTAAAAAAATTGAATTCGTCTATTTTATGGAAAATTATTAAGATTTATGACACGAATATGTAAATATTCAAATTTCTCTGTTAATAAAAACCACAATAGGCATAATAATTTCGAAAAAGACATAGATTCTACTTTAAACTTTCAAGCGTCTTGGAAAAAATTGAGATCTGAAGAAGTAACTAGGAAAACGAGATCAGATGCTGGAATTTTACTCAATTCAATGCAATCTTTTTATCTTCTATGTTATCTCAATTTATGGGAAACCATTGCTTTTAAATTAATGCAAAGCCATTGCATGGTATAAAGATGTGTGGTAATACAAAATGCTGTTATATGAGCCAAACAATTTGTGAAGAGATGGAGATATCAACTGAACGCCGAGTTAGGAGAAAAAATATGAGTAGGGAAAATTCAGAAGACGTGGTTCTATCTTTAGAACAAGAAGTACAACGGGAAATGTTTTTATCCATGGATGGAATTATAAAAGAAAAAAAGAACGCTTTGATGAGTTGCAAGTCCATGCAAGAAAATATTCTTATATAATACAATGTAACCTTCTAAATGAAGCATTTGAACATTAAATAAATTACATTATTGACATTGACAGTTCAATATGGAAAGAAAAAGGATCCAGGTTTTTATGGCTGTACCTAAACTACAAGAAGAGGCATTATGTTAGAAGAACGGGGGAAAAGGCATCCTTGATCTATTAAAATTTATTCAACAGTATAGATTGGACAATTCTGTACCCAACATTGTAATTTTGCTATGAATTTTTTCAACTATTGCTATCAGTGTCGCTAGTTGTGAAAGGAGCTTCTCCAAACTGAAGTTGATAAAAAAAAATATCTTTGTTCCTCAATGAGCGATTAAAGACAACAAAATCTTGCAATACTGTCCATAGAACAAGCTATTACAAATAATTTTAATTTTGATAGCATAATACACGAGTTTTCTATTATGAAAGTTAGGAAAATAAATGTATAAATATGTTTACATACTCATGTACAGAGGCGTAACTGGGTTTTTCACGCCCTTGGCTAATTTATTTTTGGCGCCTTTTATTTAAATAAAAATTTAAAAATTAGAGATTTAGTGGCTCCCTTTGGAACTGGCGCAGGCCGGCGCCCTTCGCAACAGCCCCAATGCCAAGCCGTTGTTACGCCACTGCTAATGTATACAATTTCTTCATTTGTAAAGAAAATATTATTTATTTATAAATACAAAATAAACAAATAGTAATTTGTAATGGTTTTTTTTTGGTGTAAATTTGGTATATGTTTTATCTCATGGGTGGGAGGGGGGACCTGCGACCTCAATAACTTTCTTGTGACCTTTACAAAAAGTATCTTGTATTTTTATAAATGTGTATTTATAGGTATATACTTTTATACGGCCTCTTTTATTACTGCTTACATAAATATGGCATGCAATGGTAAACATGGTCCCCACCTTTACTTCATTTCAATTACGATTATTTATTCATGTCTATTAATTTTTTAAAACCATAATATAATCGATTTAGTGGCCGTCCATAAATGAAGCACGCTATTTTGGCTGATTTTTCACTCGTCACACGTCGTCTCAAAAACTTTGACCCCTTCTTCAATAAGACGTCAAAAAGCTTTGACCCCCCCACCCCCAATAAAAGCCGTATTTTCTGTTTGAAATGAGCATGTTTCAAATTAAATTTTTGTCATTTAAGTATGTTTTTGGTGTAGCGCTGCATTCTAATATCGTAACACGCGTTTTACATAAGCGTCATTAAATAAAGTGTCAGTAATCAAATACTTAAGTGGAAATGTATTTAAAGTTGCGCGCTTTGACGCAACGTCACATTTCTTAAACACCCCCCCCCCTCGTCACAAACGTATGTGACTCCCTCCCCCCCCCAGGTGCGTGACGTCATTTATGGACGGCCCCTAAAAAGGGCGGCAAATTGGAGAACGACCCCGGGCGGCAAAAGTTCTAGCTACGCCACTGGTGGCGTGTATATTGGGACCGTCCATAATTGACGTGATGCAATTTTGACCGATTTTTCACCCCCCCCGCCCCTCTTCACGCGTCGTCACAAAAAGTTAGACCCCCTCCAAAAATACGTCACAAAGCTTTGACCCCCCCTCCCCCCCCCCAAAAAAAAACCCCTTATTTTCTATTTGAAAATGAGTGTTTCAAATTTTAAAAAAAATCATTTAATGATTTATTTAATGTATGTCTACATTGTAATATCGTTATACGCGTGAAGCTATGTAAAACGGCATTAAATAAATTGTAAGCCAGTGCTTCTCAAACTTGTTCTTATTAGACGACCGGCAGGTATTTTTTAAATTCATTTCACCAGGTACAGGTGCATTCTTTTCCCGTTTTGACGTGATTTTCCCTGTACTGACGTGATAGCAAAATGAGCCCTACATGGTTTAAAGCCCTATGACATTAAGTATGATTTCGGCTTGTTTTATATAATATATATATATTTTTTTAAATTTGTCTATTTGCCATGTTGCCAAGGCATAGCAAGACAGCTAACGAACAATGCAGCGGTAATTTCAAAAACAATTTGATGTGATTAACCTTCGCGATTAAGCTCGCGAATAATAATAATAAAAATAAATTGCTAATTGTATCCAAGTAAGGAACTGACTATATGACTATTGATATTACAAGGATCATTTCATTGTTGATAAACCAAGAATATATCTATAGATACAAGACGATTCCTCAAATTGATTTCGATCTTATAATGACAGTTTTCCTGCTATGTATATGCACATCAAAGGCATTTGATCTAAAATTATTACATTGATATCAAATCTCAAGTTTTCTAAAAATTATTTGGTATGCGCTAGAAGAGGAATATGGCGAGTACTGTACGAACTCCACATTTGAGCAGGAAAGTAGGGTGTCATCTTGTGCATCGCAAAATACAGTAATACTGCAAGTTGAAGACTTAAAAATACTATGATATTAATAAAATATCCAATGTTATCATACATTGTTGCATTCTCTTGTGGAATTTATAAACTAATGAAAAATACATGGCTACCGCTATCGGGCGGTTTAACCGAGGGGTCTGTGAACAGCGGTAAATTATCTCATTTGGGTAAAAAGGGAACTCTTGGCGTTTGACAAAAAACTAATGGAACAATTATACCAAACTTAAAACGTTTATAATTGTATCAAATAGATCCCCCCCCCCAAAAAAAAATAATGAAACCTTGGGAAATTGTTGAGTAGCCTCTTGCGACGATACTTGGCCTAAAAGAATTTTAGAATTCACACTCATGGGGGCCGGGGGGCCAAAAATATTATTTTCCTTATATGGGCTATATTAAAATGAAAAATAACTAATTCTCATATTTTGCGAGTAGGCACAAACATTAAACTTTGGGAAGTTGTTGAGTACACTTCCGCGATGTTAACAAGCAAAAAAATATTAAATTATCAAAGACTGGGGGCCGGGGGCCCAAATGAAGTTTTTCCTTAAATGAGCTATATAAAAACTGAAAATCACAAATTCTCATATTTCCCGTGTAGGTAGAAGCATGAAACTCTGAGTAGTTGATAAGAACACTTCCGCGATGGTACCAGGACGAACAAACTATTTCAATTAACACTTATTCGGGGCCGGGGGCCCAAAGAAGTTTTTTCTAATATTAAAAACTGACTCATCATGAATTCTCCAACTTCCCGTGTAGGTAAAAGCATGAAACTTTGGGAAATTGTTGAGTACCCTCTCGCAATGCAAATTGGCGTAAAAGAATTTTAAAATTCACTCTCACGGGGGCCGGGGGCCCAAGAGCTTCCCCCCCCCCTTATACTGAAAATCGCCTCATTCTCCACTTTCCTGTATAGGTAGAAACATGAAACTTTGGGAATTTGTTGAGTCCACTCTCTCGATGGTAGCATGCAAAAAAAATTAAATTATCACTCACTGGGGGCCGGGGGCCCAAATGTACTTTTTCTTATATAAAATCTGACTCAAATCTAATTCTCTGATTTCCCGTGTAGGTAAAAGCATGAAACTTTTGGAAATTATTGAGTACACTCCCGCGATGGTAACAGGCCAACAAATATTTAAATTTTCACTCACTGGGGGCCGGGGGCCCAATTTTTGATCTTATGTAAAAAGTTAAAAGACAACTTCTATGAGGCTCTAGACTCCGCAGTAGCAAATATTCACACACATGAGAGTCTATACCTCCTCGGCGACTTCAACGCCAGGGTAGGTGCAGATCACAAAGCCTGGTCCACCAGCATTGGCTTACACGGCATTGGTAAAATTAATAACACGGCCAGCCCGGAAGACTGCACGTTTTTGCGCTAACACTTATTGGGTGGATCTATGCAAAAGCATTCAATCTGCTGCTGATCAGGAAGATATTAAAAAATATACGAAGGCATAAAAAAGGTCACTGGGCCCACAACATCAAAGTCAGCTCCAATCAAGACAAAATCAGGTGAGATGATCACAGAACGAGACAAGCAGATGCGGCGCTGGACTGAGCACTATCTAGAACTCTATGCGACACAGAATGTAGTATCTGACTCGGCCATAGAAAGAATCCAAGATCTACCAGTGCTAGATCAGCTTGATGCTCCAAAGTCACTAGAGGAGCTTAGTAGGGCTATCGATCATCTGAGCAATGGGAAGGCCCCTGGCAACGATGGCATTCCCACAGAAGTCATTAAGCACGGCCAGCCAGCACTACTGAAGCCTCTGCACGAACTCATGTGTGATTGCTGGGAACACGGTCACATCCCACAGGATATGCGTGACGCCAAAATAGTCACGCTTTATAAAAACAAAGGTGATCGCAGCGATTGCAATAGCTATCGTGGCATCTCCTTACTGAGTATTGTGGGAAAGGCTTTTGCCAGAGTGATCCTTGCACGCCTGCTAACTCTGGCTCATAATGTCTACCCGGAATCACAATGCGATTTTCGGGCTGGCCGGTCAACCATGGACATGATCTTCTCACTCCGTCAGCTACAAGAGAAATGTCGGGAGCAACAAAAAGCACTCTTGGTTGCCTTCATATATCTAACAAAGGCATTTGACCTGGTCAGCCGCAAGGGTCTGCTACGTATATTGGAAAAAATAGGATGTCCGCCGCGGCTTCTCTCCATCATCGAGTCCTTCCACACCAATATGCAAAGCACAGTGCTCTTCGATGGTGCCACCTCAGAACCCTTCCCAGTTTGTAGCGGAGTCAAACAGGACTGTGTACTGGCTCCAATTATCTTCGGTATCTTTTTCTCGATGCTACTGCGTCATGCTTTCGAGGACTGCTTCGAGGGTGTAAACATCCATACCAGGATGGATGGAAATCTATACAACATCAACCGTCTCCGTGGGAAGAGAAAAGTGGAAACTGTTTTAATTAGAGAGTTGCTCTTCGCGGATGACGCAGCCCTTACCTCACATTCAGAGATAGGTCTCCAACTTTTGGTCAATAAGTTCTCAGAGGCATGCAAGGATTTTGGTCTAGCGATAAGCCTCAAAAAGACAAACATTATGAGACAAGGAACAGACTGCTTCCCAGCAATTTCCATTGAGGGAAACACCTTGGATGTTGTCGAGGATTTTACCTACCTTGGCAGTAACATCACAAGCACAGTCTCCCTGAAAAAGGAAATTGAAACCAGAATCGGCAAGGCTGCATCATTAATGGCTAGGCTGAATCAAAGAGTGTGGAACAATGCACAGCTTACTGATAGGACGAAAATCACTGTGTACCAGGCCTGCGTGCTCAGAACACTTCTCTATGGCAGCGAGTGCTGGACGACCTATGCCAAACAAACAAAGCAACTCAACAGCTTCCACTTACGATGCTTGCGCAGGATTCTGCACATCAAGTGGCAGGATAAGATCACGAATGTCGAGGTACTCAGAAGGAGTCATGTGCTGAGCATGCACTCAATCCTGAGTGAGAGGCGCCTGCGGTGGTTGGGACATGTCCGCAGGATGAGCCCGGAACGCATTCCAAGAGCCTTGCTTTACGGCGAGCTGGCAACTGGTATGCGGAAGAGAGGACGCCCCTGCTTGCGTTTCAAGGACGTCTGCAAGAAAGACATGACTCTGGCGCAGATTGACCATAAAACGTGGGAGACCATTGCTGTGGAGCACACCTCCTGGCAGGCAAAAGTGCGTGAGGGCATTCAAGTCGCGGAAGCTTCCCTTGCAGCCAGGAGTGAGGAGAAAAGGGCCAGGAGAAAGGGGGTAGAGGAGCAGGAGGAAACGCCATCATCCCATGCGGATGGACGGATGCCATAGACATATCCGGGACTGACCTCTGCATTTCGCAAAATCAATATTGCAAACTTCACGTAAGTACTGCAACTCTTGCTTAGCCATACCTTCACCGGTTTGACTTTGCTGCTCCAAAAAAAGTCAAAAAGCGCTCAATGGGCTCTCCATCTACCACATATCGAAGAACAACGCTTAACTGATCTATAAGTGAAATATCGGGTATTGACAAGATGAAATAAGCGTAAGCCTTTACTTGGGGACATAATTTTAATCAGATTTTATACATAGTTGGGGTTACATAAGAAGGAATTCATTTCCCAGAATTTCCTTATTTCACAATGTGTCATGCTAAAAATGGATCAAACTGACCAGCTCCGGAAAAATTCTATTTTGTAAAGATTCAAAATTTTCATTGGTCCCATTAAAAGCGATTTCAGGGGTGGATTAAGATTCCATACAATTTAATAAGTTTGGGGTCCCTTAATTTAGTCATAAATCATAGGGGCCCTTGGCTTTAACCCAACCAGCCTTCAAATTTAATCCGTCCCTGTGCGATTTAATATTACATTTGCTAACGTCATGTCGATTATAGACAATATGCACATTTTTCTTGAGGACGCTTGGTTCCCAAGGCACGTGCCTTGTTTGCCTATAGGTTAATCAGTTAATCCAGGCCTGAAAGGGGCAATAACCAGATGTTTCCTCCTTTGGTTGCTGTATTTAGTGAAATCTCAATGAGTGATGTCCGTTGTTTACGTAAGAAGTTTGAAATGTAAAGTCACAAAGACGAAAAAAATTTTTTCTGTAAATGGGAAAATAATGGTTTACAAAAAAAAATTTAAAAAAAATGAATGATAAATATGACAATATCACACAAACAAAAGAAATAACTAACACAAAAAGGCAGTCGAAAAGCGTAACATTTAATCAATATGTAGCAGTCATAACACTTACAATATCACAGAAGATATTTTGGCTATTTTAAAAAAATAATAATATATATATATAGTTGTCACATTGTCGTTTTGTCACTAGTCGTCTTGTCTGGTTATCAGTCCTATTTCTATTCAGTCAGCCTAAGCTAAACTTGTGAACTTAGGTCATCAAATATGATCAATAGCATCTTTAAGTTCACCAAGCTTTGATTGAATATCTTCAATTATGGTGTCAACACGTGTCTGCCTTTTTATCTTGCTTCCATTCTCTCTGTCTGTTTTGGGGAGCCTATCAAGGTAGCTTTTCTCCAGCTCCTGTCTTACGCTAGAGTATTGTCCAATTTTGTCCTTCCGTCTAATGAGCTCGCAAAAGTAGTCCAAAAAAGTGCCATTTTTATCATTAATGCCAAACCACTTCGATAAGTGTCCACAGAGTTCATCATATGCCGTGACAGGGTCTTTTAGATCGAAGTATTTATTCAAGATAAAACCATTGTTGAAACTGCCGTCATCAAGTTCATACCTCTTCACAAATCTTTCTATGACATCAACCGAGACAGTTCTTCTGCCCTGTGTTATGGAAATAGAAACATTATTTTTACATGCAGTTAAGATTCAATCCAAATTTCAAATTATAGTAGGACCTTGCTAACTTGAACTTTGAAGAGGAAAAAAAACGCCACACAAGCGGGAAGAATTATTCACTAGCAATATTAGAATACACAATTTATGTAAGTACAGCCAGTGTCTAATTTATAGTTTTAAGGGCAAATAGAATTTAATTAAATTTATCAAGAAATACCTGGCCCTTGTCCGTCCTTTGTTTTTGCCTATTATCAGTATCACTATCACCCAGGTTAAGAAGATCTGTGAGTGATCTGAAAACAATGATAAAGAACAATCATTATATATTACTCCAAACTTTAAAAATTTTTTTATTTCATGCTGTTAACAGTATTAAAGAATATTTATTAATATTTTTAATTAAAAAATAATTTTATTTTCAAATTGATCCTGAAAAGAAGAGATTAAGTATGAGTACTTTAAAAATTCATAACTTTATGAAACTACAAATCCTAAAATACAATTCGTCTAGCGTTATTGACACAACTGTGGGAATACCGCCTAACATTATTCTCACAGCCAAAAAGAAAAAATGTGACTGAATAAATACCTCTTTAAAGAGACGGATGGTCCTGGATTGCCTTGCTGTTCTCTTCCTCTGAAAATCAATATTAAAAATGAGATGCTTTAAGGGCCTAAAATTAATATGGCTTACAAATTAGCCTTGTAATAGCTTAAATACAACATATAATAATGCATTTAATAAATTAAAAATGTAAGTTCTCACAAGAAAATTAAATTACGCTGAGAAATAATATATTTGTAGAAACTACAGGATTACCAAGAATGGTTCTTTTACGTATTCGAAAGACAGACATCAAAAGTGCAAGTGAGTGCCATCGAGCTTTTGACTCTTACAAAACGGACTTTTTAAAAAAAAACAAATTACCTATATAAAGACTCAATATATAATTGGTAAAACTAAAATAATTTTAAACTATCATGAAATACCGTTCTTACCTTTCGAAGTTTTCTCCGCTGGCTGCTTGGCTCTGCAGGCCTGAAGACCCAGCCTCCTCTACGCCCCTAGCAATCTCGGTCTCCGAACCTTCATTGCCATGATCTTCCCTGACCCTACATGTCTTCTGAGTTGGAGATATACATGTAGCATCAACCGAGCTGCCTTCTTGTGCTCTTTCTTTTTCTCCATTTTTCACCGCAGCACCTACACTGCTTCCACTTCCATCATCCTTTGAGCTCATTTTATCAATATATAGCTGTAGTCCTAACGCAAACTGCAAAGAAAATAAAAAAAAATAAATGGAAGTGGGAGAGAGAGATTTTTAAAAATCTGTATACATTGTAGCTCATACAAAATGGGACAGCGATAAAACTTTTAAATTTAAATAAAATACAAAATACACAATTTGTGCAATGAAAACAATACATAGTGAATAGCTTTGCCTAGCTTGAATGGCTTGATCTAGCTTAAACTGTGCACCCTAGTCTTAAAGTCATGGCGAACAACGAGATAATCGATTTCACCTGTGATTTAACGTTCCTGTCTTATTTTAAACTTTTACATATTCATAAATTTGGAACTAAAGGTCTCTTCTGACTGTAAATTTCAACTTTATTTTTTTTAACCAAATACCTCACAAGCGCCCGCCCAACGTTTTAAAAACATTGTGATGTAGTCACGGGGTGAACTCACGGATATCAACAAAAGCAGACGGTACAGATTCTTATATATAGACTATAGATAAACTAAAAAGTTCAATAAATTAATAACCGTACATTCGATCGATCTGAAATTTTGATACAATGCATTGTCATCCAAGATCTATCTGTGGTAAAATTTTGAGATCTCTAGGACCATCAGAAGTGGTTCAATTTTACGTTGGCAGATTTGATTGAAAAAATCTTGGACAACCAAACCAACAAACAGGAACGAAAGCGAGTTAATAAAACGTGGTTAAAAACATCGACATCGTCAGCTTACACTTTTTACAAGACCTGTTAAAATTTTTTACAAATCCATCACCCCCTCAACATCGTTTTTAAAAAAAATGGCGCCGATCATATTTTCTTCATTGAGCCGATGGGGTTCCCGATATGATTCTCAATCATTTTTCAATCTGTAAACATCTAAATAATTAAAAATAATAAATAACTGATAATTTACACTGCTAATAGTAAATAGTATTAATATTAATAATAATGCTTGTAAATTTAATTTTAAACGAAACTAAATTATAGTGAATAGTAATAATAGTAGGTAGGGAGGCGTTATACGGAGATATCTCCGAATAACGCCAGGCGTTATACGTAGATTTATCCCAATAACTCCCGGCGTTATACGGAGATTTCTTTTTAAAAAAACAAACAAAATTTCCGTTCTAATTTAATATATATGTACCTATCATAGCTTAAAATTTATTTTAAAAAGATTTATGATTTTAAAATTAATTTTGTAAAAGTAAAAGCAAAGAGAACGGTGCACTCGATAAATCGTATTTTGGTTGCTATATTTGTTGTTTTTTCTATTTTAATTTTAAAAATTAGACAACTAAACCTAACCCAGACCCTAAAACTGAAACTACAACCTCAAAAAAAAAGACTCAAACGAAAATCTTTTTCTATTTTAATTTAAAAAATAGACAACTAGACCTAACCCAGACCCTAAAACTGAAACTACAACCTTAAAAACAAAAGACTCAAACCTCCACTTTAGAGTTTAAGAATCTAATGTCCTAACCGTGAGACCAAAGAAGCTCATGAACAGTGTGAATTTTTAAAAATCTTATATCAAATTGGCAAGAAGTCACATGACCAGCCAAACAAATTTACGTCTGACGCTAAGAATCATGGGAAATATCTGTCTCCGAATAATCACTTCAATAATAGTATTGACTGTTGCAGCTAGGCTTATACTTTAAATATTTTTAAATAGTATTGTATTGTTTTAATAATTGTTTTTCTTTTAGCTACTTACGAGAAAAAAAAGTGGAAAAAGTTGTATTTTTAAAAACTGCAGTAGATCTAGACCAAAAGTAAATTTTATAAAAAATTTAAGGTTATAAACTCTAAAAAATCCACATAAAAATAAATTGGAAAGAACAACTTACTGTTATTGGTTGTAAGTAACGAGCGCGAAAATTTCATCCGTCATTTTTTAAAAAGTCCGCAAATGAAGTAGTACCATTTTTTAAAAAAGGTTGGGGAGGCGTGCCCCCTCCTCTTGTCTTTAATTTTTTATTGTTAAATATTGGGGAGGGTCCAAACCCCACCCATGTATTTTTAAAAATTACATTTAGTAATTTCTGTAAACATTATATTGGCTTATTTAATGCGCATGATTACATAAAAACAGCAAAGGGAGCACACTCTTTAAAAAAATATAAGGGGAGAGAACGTATAATTAATTGCAATGAAAGCCTATTGGCTTTTGGGAACGACTTCAATTCAATAATGTGTGTGAAGACAATTTACGTCATCCTATCTGCGAGCCCATTTGTTTAAAGAGTTTTTTTTTAAATTCAAAAATCTAAACAAATAAGAGATTAAGGCAAATCCTATAAATATGAGACCTGACAGACGACCCAATAAGGGCGCAATTTTTCATTTTTGCACGGAGTGGTTTCATGGTGAAAGTCCCGCCTTGACTGATTTATACAGCTATTCAACAATTTATTTAGAAGTGACTTCATTTTTGTGAAGGCATTTTAAGCAAATATTTTTGACTGAAAAACTATGTTCACTCCTCATAATTTAGAGAGATTTTTGAAAGAATATTTTAAAATTATATTAGGCTACGGTTAGTGTGCATAAAAAATTGCATTGACTGCTCTACATATTTACCCACATTTATCAAATGTTGCGTAGTGCGTAGGTCACCGACATAAGTCATAAGTTCATCTTATACGTAAAACAACAAATAAAATAATTTGCATTTCTGTTTTCAGTCCTCACGATAAATCACGTGACAGCCAAGTGTTTTTTAAATATATTTTTTATGTTAGTCTCATTTTATTCTTGATTATTGATTGTTCTCTAAAGAAGACGTTGTCTTGTTTATGTTTCAAGTTTTCCAAACATTATTTTACTTATTTCTATTCCTATCTACATGGCCTTGCCTTAGTGAATTTCTCTTGTTATAAAGCAACACATTTTTTTATTATAATCTTACATACATAGACTTCTATAGGCATTTTGAGAAAAATAAAACAAATGTGAAACTAAATTATTTCTCATTCTTCGAACCTTGGTTGTTTTTTTCCCCATAAAATTCAATAAGGTAACTATTTATAGCTTTTCCTGAATTATCATTTAAGTCCATGCTATCTATCTTCCCCTTCCATATCGAATTTTACTTATTTTTAAAATTATGATTTAACAAGATGCTCATTATGGAACAAAATAGATTCCCTTAAAAAATTCCTAGAAATGATTTATTTCAACTTAAAGCAAGGACATCTAAGTTTTTAAAAATATTTTGTGTGTATCTTCAAAACATAGAAAAATTTTAAAAATTGGGTTAGGGGAACTTATATATGTATGAATTGTATGTAAATTTGAAATAAATTTTGATTTCTGTTATTTTATTTAGTATTATTTATTTTGTTCATTTGCGTGAAACATAAACAAAATTTGTTTGCGAGCAATAATAAAAACATTTAAACCAATGCCAATTCATCTCTAGATATTATGAACACCAGAAAACGTTGTTAGGAGACGGGAGTTTAGGACATCCAATCTTACATGGGCTATACATTCCGACAAAGAGTATACATTCTGAAATGAGGTAAAAAAATTTGACATGGGGTATATATTTCCATTGTAGTAAATATCTACACATATGAAATACACTCTCACGTGAGTTAGACACCATGTCAGGTGTAAACTGTCAATAAATCAGTATATTTTACAAATGTCAATAAAGTTTGTTTGAATAATGCAAGGGGCTTCGTGTTACCGACAGAGAGCAGGTGCTACATTGGGATTATTGCGCCCAATTTGACGACCACTAAAGTAAAGAATAACCGATACGACTCAAGCACTGTATCCATTGTTCCATCGCTTGCACACACCCCCTCCCCAAATGTGTACAGGGTGTTGAACATGACAGTGTACACAATGTTTGTTGGTTAACTTTTAAGACCTAGGCAAGACGTTTACAGCTAACGTCTCGTCACTGTTGTACGCCCCCCTGTTTGTTGATGTTTCCCGATACTGCTCGGAGCAGGCCTTGGTCTTTGTGTCTCGTGTATATAGTAGAACCGGCTCTCTAAATCTAAAAACTGAACGCCCCTCCCACGGTTGTACACACTAATGCACATTAAATGTCTACGATTTTCGATTTACATGTAGTTAGTCCTCGCTCTTCAATCATTAACAGTATGTCTTTTCAGCCATACATACATGTACATGGAAAGTCACGAGACTAAAAATGTTCACAGAGTTGTAATTGACCAATATCGGTATCTTCACGTAGCTAGTTATAAGTATTATTAGGTAAGTAAAGGGTTACTGAATGGAAAAAATGCATTTGATATTGATATGGTCTACCTTTGTTACTAGAGATTATTAAGATAATGATAAGGTCTTGGAAACTTTCAGTTGCCAAGTCATTTTTTGAAATGTAAAAATAATATTGTCTCAGTCTTAACAAACTTTAATAAAAACAACACCAGTACTAAAAGAATAAAACAATTTTCAGAGAAAATGTTATTAAATCCCTTATATTAACTTGGAAATCTTGTCTCTCTCTCTGTCTGTCGTTCGTCGTTGGGCGGAAAAACAAAAGTAAAAAATGACCCACTTCAGGTTATGCTATCAAGCTGAAATTTGGCGCATAGACTCGTGTCACCTAACAATGTATCGTATCAAAATTTCAGATCGATCAAACGTACCGTAATTAAATTAATGCATTTTTAGTTTATCTCCATATAACATATGTAATTCAAATTCACGGTTTGTTATTGTTTTTCTTTCAAGTGCCAGTTGAGTTCACGCGTTGACGCCACCCGTCGATGTCCACACACCCACGTGTCCCCCCGGTTTTAAAGCCAGGGGATATCACCCGGTGTCAGTCTCTAAATGTTTGTAGCGTTCGAACATAATCAATACTTTTAGTTATGTCTCATATATAAGGGATTTATAGTCAAAAACTTTGTTTTTACGGGGTTGTTTTATTTTAAAATAATGCGGTTTGAATGGTATTATTGGGATGATGGTGCTACACACATAACACAATTCCAAACCCATCTCATTGACATCACACAATCTCAAAACACAAAATCACATGACATAACTCCTTTACAATGTAAATTCATCGTATTCAATATGTTATCAAGGTCATTTCAAAATGTAATCTGAAATACAAAAAAAAAGATCCATTTTTTGGGTATTTCTGATTAAATTTTGAAATGTGTAATCAGAAATACCCAAAATGGATCATTCATGCTGGAGTCATTCTGTGAGAAAGCATTCAGTCAGAATTGATTGATCCACAAACCAGATGATCAGAAGTTAGACATTGAAGGGTGACCAAACTTAATGTACTTTGTTCTATGTCTAATTTAGTAATTGAATGACATAAACCATGGCTTATTCCCTGATATTCCAGTCCCTGACTGTGGATCTGTGTGCCACTACTGAGGTTTCTCAAGCTTACCCATCTCTAGAGGGTCAGAAGGCCATTGACTCGAGGTCCATAGTACACATCCCAGACTTTAAACTGACAGCCATCAGAGCTGCTCGTGAGGCTGGTCATGATGTGCTCCATGCAGGAACTCGGGATGGTCATATTTTGAAGGTGAGCTGTCTATAGTAACTAGGGCAGCCTAATTATTTTTTTTGCTTTTGTGGGGAGAGTTTTGATGGGGAAGGGGGTGTATAAATACACAAAATATACTTTTTCATAATTTTTCTTATATTTAATAATAAAATTGTTGCAAACATTTTATTTTTTAAAGAGCAAATAAAAACAGATGACTACGAAGTCAATTCCATCCAAAATTTTAGCCAAAGGAAATATTTCATCTGTATCTCATTTTAATTAGTTTTTTTTTATATTGAATTTTTCAATTCCCAATAAATTCGTTTTTATTTCTTAAAATCAAGTTGTTGTTTTAAATGTCAGATACTCATTGGTAAGACAAAGACAACTGTTGTGAAAAAGCTAAATCTGGGCATGTCAGAGCCTGTGCTGGACATTGTCAACTCTCAAATTGAAGAAAGAATTTATGCACTCACAACAACAAAGGTGGGTGGTTTACATCTTTAGACTCTTTATAGACCTCATTATTTATTTACACTGTTTCCTTAATAAAATGTTTTGATTGAAGTTAGAAATATCTGTTTCATAATCTGGATTGCATAGTCAATTAGTAAACCAGTTTTATTCTCAACCTTAGTGTCCTAAATGTAAAGGCATTTATTTTCATCAAAACACTTCTTCTAATATTATCTTATATTTTGTTGAACATGTCCAAGAAATATTTGGATTTTTCTTTCTCCTTTTCAGCTGAAAGGCTGTCCATTTTGGAAATTTTCATTTTTAAGTTCATCGATTCAACTTCAGTTTCATTAATTTTGTTTTGCGTTCTTTGCCTTCCCTTTCCACCTCCATAAGTTTTCTTTTAATTCACTGCACAATGTTGACTCAATTTTACTTTTTATTTTCAAATTTTATTTTCAATTTTTTAAATTTAAAACTTCCATTTGAAAGGTAAAACATTTAATTACACAATAGTTTTCACATTGATTTCAGCATGTAAACTAGAGTAACATGTTTTGATTATGTCATGGCCAGGACTATTTGATATCAACCAATCACTGCAAGAGTCACAGCACATGTTCTGAGTGTGTTGATGGTGTTGATCCCCTATGTGGCTGGTGTGTGATGGACGCTTGCTGCACGGTCAAGGAAGCCTTCCCGCCGTCTGCCTTCAATCCTTATTGGTTATCAGCTGCCCAGAAGACTTGCCTCAATGCCTCGGACGTGGAGCCCAATGTCATCAGCTACCAGAGGCTAGGAAATGCTTCCAACACTGACCAGGTGATTTAATTATAACACATTGCTGAACTGTACATTACATTTGATAGGGTATAAATGAGCCTATTCAATACCCTATTGAATACCCGATTCAATACATTATTCAATACCCTATTCAATATTCCACTCAATACCCTATTTAAAAACCTTTTGTTTCTCTAGATTGCAGCCCGACTTTATCACCTTCCCGTTGGTAACTAGGATATGGATTATTCAAAATGCATATTTTATTTTTCATTCCTAAAATGCCAATTTGTTTTTGATCATTGTTAAACTTTAACAAACAATTGTTAGAAGAGCAAAATATGGAAACTTCTAGGAAAGTGAGGCCTATTTAATTATTATCTTGTATCAGACCTAATGCTGAGTATGAAATTTTCTGAAGCTGAATCTCTCTTTCCAGTTGATGAAATACATTTACTACTAATTTACAATAACACTTTGTTTTGATTTACACAAATAATTCTAGATGCTCAAGGTCTCTCTTGAGTTGGTGCTTCTCACCCCGTCAAATGACCTTGAACTTGGATGCATATATCAATCAGGAGACATGAAACACAGCACTCGGGCATTCATCAGCAACGATCGCTTTGTCAGCTGCCCACTGCCCCCTGTGGGCAAGCTGTCTAAAATACCCCAGGGTAAGGGTGAGTAATGTTGATTTTGTATCTTAGATGTGAGTATATAATGTATGAGACAGTGGTCAGATAGACCACTTGGTCATTACAGGCTTTTGTATAAGATGTCAAAGAAATCATCTACCATTAGTTATGATCCAATATTGTTAATATTTCTATAGGAAACTTCCATTGTTGCGAATATTTGATCTATTTGTCATTGTTCAATAAATATTCTTAAGTATCATTTTTTTCACACTGAGGGAGATAAAACATTGTGCTGCTAGCTAAGGGAGATAAAACATTGTGCTGCTAGCTGAGGGAGATAAAACGTGCTTTTAGCTGAGGGAGATAAAACATTGTGCTGCTGTTGTTGTTGTTCGTCCGCCGTGATCGACGATGACCACACTCATCATATTTGCTGGGCCGCCACATGTGTTCTCTGGTGGCTTATTAACCCTATTTTTGCACGAAAGAGGCGTCCGCATGTCGGACAAGAGATAGAAGCGGTCCCTTCAGGGGGTTTTTGGTTACGTTCCTTTCTGGCTTGGCGTTTTAACTTGGCAGCCTGTTGTCTATTAGCTTCACAGACAGCTGCGCCATTCCATATCGTAGAGCGCCAGTGGGCTCAGTTACTGGCTGCTGCTTCCCAGGAGTCATGTCCGATGTCGAAGGCCTTCAGAGCAGTTTTAAGTGCGTCCTTGTAGCGCTTTCGTGGACCTCCGCATGCTCTATGCCCTTTGGTAAGTTCACCATAGAAGAGCCTCTTGGGTAGGCGATGGTCGGGCATGCGCACTAGATGCCCCGCCCAGCGTAGTTGGCTTTGCATGAGGATAGTGTGGATGCTGGGGAGTCCTGACCTGGCTAATATTTCGGTGTCTGGAACTTTTTCCTGCCATTTTATATTGAGAATTTTTCTAAGGCTTTTGCTGTGGAAGTGGTTCAGCAACCTCGCATGGCGTTGGTATACAATCCAAATTTCACATGCCTATAATACAGAGCTGTAGTGCTCCCCACCTTATTATTGTGCTGCTAGCTGAGGGAGATAAAACGTGCTTTTAGCTGAGGGAGATAAAACATTGTGCTGCTAGCTGAGGGAGATAAAACATGCTTTTAGCTGAGGGAGATAAAACATTGTGCTGCTAGCTGAGGGATATAAAACATTTTGCTGCTAGTTGAGATAAAACATTGTGCTGCTAGCTGAGATAAAACATTGTGCTGCTAGCTGAGATAAAACATTGTGATGCTTACTGAATGTGTGAAGTGATGCTACTTTTTTTTAAATTTTGAGATTCAAGACTGGGTCAAACTGGGATAAGTAACAACAGATTTAAATAACGACTGAGATATTATTTTATTGAACTATTTTTAAAACATGTTTCAGATCATGAGACGCTGAATGTGCATTTTCATGTTAAAGGAAAGTCGATAGTTACAAGGAGTGTCGATATATTTGATTGTAATAAACACACATCGTAAGTACAAGTCTTTATAGAGCGTGTAGATTTTTTTTATCATAATAAGAACAAGTCTTTATATAGAGTTCATATTTATTTGATAGTAATAAACCTATATTGTAAAATAGGAGAAGTCTTTATACAGAGTGTAGATTTATTTGATTGTACTAAGCACACATCGTAAGTAGGACAAGTTCATGTGGATATTTGAACTATCTGGTCACAGCCATTCAAGTGATGATTGATGATACAGGTATTCACTTGTAGCATCACCTTTTGTTCGGGCTGTTTTACCATTTTAACTTGAATCACATTCTTTAAAATTTGAAAATTTTTGTTTCAAATTACACCCATTGTAGACATATTTAAATCCATTTAATTATTCATTATCTGCCAAGCAATAACATATTTTTGTCTGTTTCAATGTAAAAAAATATCTTCCTCTTAAAGTCTAAATTAAAACAACTTATGTAAGAAATAACAGTTGGTGCTTTCATTGCTTATATTCAAATCCAACATATTAAAATGAATAAAGCCAAACACTGATGTATATTGTAAAACAAAAAGTTCAATATTGAATACTTTGCTATCTGCCTGTAGGTGCACAAGTTGTTCTGGTAGCCAGTACAAGTGCAAGTGGTGCTACTTACAAGGAAGATGTGTTGAAGACAATGTCACATGTGTACATGTCAATGGATCAGTAAGTCATGAATAAATAGAAATCATAATATAATAATAATATATCACATTGTAACTCTAAATAAAAACTGATAAAAATTAAAAGTATTTAAAATTTAATGTCCATTTATTCTTTAAACTAGCAAAATAGCCTCGCTTTGCTGCGGAAATTAGGATTTCAGTTACCGTTGAGAACACGCGTTACACAAATTCAAAACACCAATTGATTTCAATCTGGATCATGATGGATATACTACACATATTAACTTCACCGTCTTGTCTGTCTGTTGTAGTCCCGCAGGAAAAACAAATAGAAAAGTAAAAAATCACTTCAAGTAATCCTATCGAGGTGATAATTAAAATTTTGTTTTCGTATGTTACCATTGCGGGAGGGTACTCAACAACTTCCCAAAGTTTCATTCTCCTACATACACAGGAAATTGGATATTTAATGATGAGTCTGTTTTATATAGCTCATATAAGAAAAAAAACCTACATTTGGGCCCCGGCCCCCCAGTTAGTGATAATTTTATAATTTTTACACCTCTTACCATCGACGGAGGGTACTCAACAACTTTCCAAAGTTTCATGCTTCTACCTACACGGGAAGATGAGGAATTAGTGTTGATTCAGATTTATATAGTCCATATTAGGAGAAAAAAAAACGGTTTGGGCCCCCGGCCACCCAAGAGTGTAAATTATAAATTCTTTTTCGCCAATTATCGTCATAAGAGTGTACGCAGCAAGTTCCCAAAGTTTCATGCCTTTACCTTCACGGGAAGTTGGAGAATTAGTGATGTGTCAGTTTTAAATATAAGAAAAAAAACTACATTTGGGTCTCCGGGCCCCAGTAAGTGATAATTTATATAATTTTTGTTTACCTTTTACCATCGCGGAATGTTGCTTAACAACTACTCAAAGTTTCATGCCTCTTCCTTCTCGGGAAATAGGAGAATGATTGATTCTTAATTTTTATATAGCCCATATTAGGGGTAAAAAAGTTTTTGGCCCCCGGCCCCGATGAGTGTGAATTTCAAAATTCTTTTTCACCTGTTACCATTGCGTGTCTGTACTAAACAACTTCCCAAAGTTTCATGCTTCTACCTACGCGGGAAATTGGAGAATTATTGACAAGTCAGTTTTTTATATAAGAAACGAACTACATTCGGCCCCCGGCTCCAAGGAAGTGAAAAATTATGTAATTTTTTTTTACCTGTTACCAATTGTGAAATGTTACTTAACAAATACCCAAAGTTTCATGCTCCTACCTGTCACGGGTGAATCATGAGTGAATCACATGATGGGTGACGGAGAGGTCACGTGAGTAAAAGCGCGGGAAGAAAGAGTCGTTCCCATTGGCCAAGGAGGTTGGAGAATCAGTTGTCAGAGAAGTTCCGTGGTGGAAGGACGGAATGTGTGTGTGCCTCAGAATTCCACGTTGTATAACCTCAAATTATCTTTCTTGTACAAAATATAAATATTAAAGTTGTTTTATTGAAACCAATTCTTCAGAGTATTATTGTGTACAAAGTTTTGTATTGAGAGAACGCCTACAAGTTACATTAATAAGTAAAACCATGTTACACTACCTTCAAGGGAAATAGGAGAATTATTGATTTTTACGTTTTCATATAACTCATATGAGGAAAAAACTACATTTGGGCCACCGGCCCCAAGGAAGGGATAATTTCAATATTTTTTTGCCTGTTAACATTGCGGAAGTGAACTCATCAACTTCCCAAAGTTTCATTCTTCTACCAATTATTGCCTTGAGAGTGTACTCACCAACTTCCCAAAGTTTCATTCTTCTACCAATTATTGCCTTGAGAGTGAACTCATCAACTTCCCAAAGTTTCATTCTTCTACCAATTATTGCCTTGAGAGTGTACTCACCAACTTCCCAAAGTTTCATTCTTCTACCAATTATTGCCTTGAGAGTGAACTCATCAACTTCCCAAAGTTTCATTCTTCTACCAATTATTGCCTTGAGAGTGTACTCACCAACTTCCCAAAGTTTCATTCTTCTACCAATTATTGCCTTGAGAGTGTACTCACCAACTTCCCAAAGTTTCATTCTTCTACCAATTATTGCCTTGAGAGTGTACTCACCAACTTCCCAAAGTTTCATTCTTCTACCAATTATTGCCTTGAGAGTGTACTCACCAACTTCCCAAAGTTTCATTCTTCTACCAATTATTGCCTTGAGAGTGTACTCACCAACTTCCCAAAGTTTCATTCTTCTACCAATTATTGCCTTGAGAGTGAACTCATCAACTTCCCAAAGTTTCATTCTTCTACCAATTATTGCCTTGAGAGTGTACTCACCAACTTCCCAAAGTTTCATTCTTCTACCAATTATTGCCTTGAGAGTGAACTCATCAACTTCCCAAAGTTTCATTCTTCTACCAATTATTGCCTTGAGAGTGTACTCATCAACTTCCCAAAGTTTCATTCTTCTACCAATTATTGCCTTGAGAGTGTACTCACCAACTTCCCAAAGTTTCATTCTTCTACCAATTATTGCCTTGAGAGTGTACTCACCAACTTCCCAAAGTTTCATTCTTCTACCAATTATTGCCTTGAGAGTGTACTCATCAACTTCCCAAAGTTTCATTCTTCTACCAATTATTGCCTTGAGAGTGAACTCATCAACTTCCCAAAGTTTCATTCTTCTACCAATTATTGCCTTGAGAGTGTACTCATCAACTTCCCAAAGTTTCATTCTTCTACCAATTATTGCCTTGAGAGTGTACTCATCAACTTCCCAAAGTTTCATTCTTCTACCAATTATTGCCTTGAGAGTGTACTCATCAACTTCCCAAAGTTTCATTCTTCTACCAATTATTGCCTTGAGAGTGTACTCATCAACTTCCCAAAGTTTCATTCTTCTACCAATTATTGCCTTGAGAGTGTACTCACCAACTTCCCAAAGTTTCATTCTTCTACCAATTATTGCCTTGAGAGTGTACTCACCAACTTCCCAAAGTTTCATTCTTCTACCAATTATTGCCTTGAGAGTGTACTCATCAACTTCCCAAAGTTTCATTCTTCTACCAATTATTGCCTTGAGAGTGAACTCATCAACTTCCCAAAGTTTCATTCTTCTACCAATTATTGCCTTGAGAGTGTACTCATCAACTTCCCAAAGTTTCATTCTTCTACCAATTATTGCCTTGAGAGTGTACTCATCAACTTCCCAAAGTTTCATTCTTCTACCAATTATTGCCTTGAGAGTGTACTCATCAACTTCCCAAAGTTTCATTCTTCTACCAATTATTGCCTTGAGAGTGTACTCATCAACTTCCCAAAGTTTCATTCTTCTACCAATTATTGCCTTGAGAGTGTACTCACCAACTTCCCAAAGTTTCATTCTTCTACCAATTATTGCCTTGAGAGTGTACTCATCAACTTCCCAAAGTTTCATTCTTCTACCAATTATTGCCTTGAGAGTGAACTCATCAACTTCCCAAAGTTTCATTCTTCTACCAATTATTGCCTTGAGAGTGTACTCATCAACTTCCCAAAGTTTCATTCTTCTACCAATTATTGCCTTGAGAGTGTACTCACCAACTTCCCAAAGTTTCATTCTTCTACCAATTATTGCCTTGAGAGTGTACTCACCAACTTCCCAAAGTTTCATTCTTCTACCAATTATTGCCTTGAGAGTGTACTCATCAACTTCCCAAAGTTTCATTCTTCTACCAATTATTGCCTTGAGAGTGTACTCACCAACTTCCCAAAGTTTCATTCTTCTACCAATTATTGCCTTGAGAGTGTACTCATCAACTTCCCAAAGTTTCATTCTTCTACCAATTATTGCCTTGAGAGTGTACTCACCAACTTCCCAAAGTTTCATTCTTCTACCAATTATTGCCTTGAGAGTGTACTCATCAACTTCCCAAAGTTTCATTCTTCTACCAATTATTGCCTTGAGAGTGTACTCACCAACTTCCCAAAGTTTCATTCTTCTACCAATTATTGCCTTGAGAGTGTACTCATCAACTTCCCAAAGTTTCATTCTTCTACCAATTATTGCCTTGAGAGTGAACTCATCAACTTCCCAAAGTTTCATTCTTCTACCAATTATTGCCTTGAGAGTGTACTCATCAACTTCCCAAAGTTTCATTCTTCTACCAATTATTGCCTTGAGAGTGAACTCACCAACTTCCCAAAGTTTCATTCTTCTACCAATTATTGCCTTGAGAGTGTACTCATCAACTTCCCAAAGTTTCATTCTTCTACCAATTATTGCCTTGAGAGTGAACTCATCAACTTCCCAAAGTTTCATTCTTCTACCAATTATTGCCTTGAGAGTGTACTCATCAACTTCCCAAAGTTTCATTCTTCTACCAATTATTGCCTTGAGAGTGTACTCATCAACTTCCCAAAGTTTCATTCTTCTACCAATTATTGCCTTGAGAGTGAACTCACCAACTTCCCAAAGTTTCATTCTTCTACCAATTATTGCCTTGAGAGTGAACTCACCAACTTCCCAAAGTTTCATTCTTCTACCAATTATTGCCTTGAGAGTGAACTCGGCAATTTTCCAAAGTTTCATGTTTCTACCTACACGGGAAGTTGGAGAATTAGTGATGATTCAGCCAGTCAGTCAGTCAGGGCTTATAAGAAAAAAACTAAATTTTGGCCCCTGGCCCCCAGTAAGTGATAATTTAAATATTGTTTTTGCTTGTTACCATCGCGGAAGTGTACTTATCAACTACTCAGAGTTTCATGCTTCTACCTACACGGCTAAATATGATAATTGGTGATTTTCATATTTTATACAGACCATATAAGGAAAAAAAAAGCGTATGGGGTCCCCGCCCCCCAAGATTGTGAATTTTAAAATTCTTTTTCGCCAATTATCGTCGTGAGAGTGTACTCAATAACTTCCCAAACTTTCATTCTTCGATCTACTCGCAAAACAGGAGAATTAGTGATTTTTAATTTTAATATAAAGCCTATATAAGGAACAAAAACGGTTCTGGGCACCCGGCCCCCATGAGTGTGAATTTTAAAATTCTTTTACACCAAGTATCGCGAGAGGCTACTTAACAACTTCCCAAGGTTTCATGCTTCTACCTACAAGGGAAGTTGGAGAATTAGTGATGAGTCAGTTTTTTATATAAGAAAAAAAACTACATTTGGGCCCCCGGCCCCCAGTAACTGATAATTTAAATATTTTTTTTGCTTGTTACCATCGCGGAAGTGTACTTATCAACTACCCAGAGTTTCATGCTTCTACCTACATGGGAAATTTGAGAATTTGTGATTTTCAGTTTTTAATAAAGCTCATATAAGGAAAAAACTTCATTTGGGCCCCTGGCCCCCAGGAAGTGATAATTTAAATTTTTTTTCGCCCGTTACCATCGCGAGTTTGTACTCAACAACTTTCCAAAGTTTCATGCTTCTGCCTACTCGGGAAATACGAAAATTATGCTTTTCATATTTTATATAGGCCATATAAGGAAAAAAAGCGTTTTTGGGCCCCCGGCCCCCAAGAGTGTGAATTTTAAAACTCTTTTTTGCCAAGTATCGTCGCGAGAAGCTACTTAACAACTTCCCAATTTTTCATGCTTCTACCTACATGGGAAGTTGGAGAATTAGTGATGAGTCAGTCAGTCAGGGCTTTGCCTTTTATTAGTATAGATAAAAATTAAATATCTAATTGTTCTTATAATAAGAATTGAATATCTTTTTGCTGCTCTTTCAGGACAAATGTCCCCAAATATCTCCTCCGACAAGTGGTAACCCTGGTATCCTGGTGCATTCTGGGCTACAGAAGCAGATCGCAGTGTTAGTGAGGAATATTTTTGTAAGTCTATCAAAGATCTAATGAGCTGTTGGTATAACTGGATCCCTCTTTAGCCTCACTTTCTGTTTAATGTTTTGAGATTTCTGTTGCTATGTGGGTTCTATCCGATTGAGAAAAGATGGAACTCACATATGAAATAAAGACTTATGAACAAAAGTTTAGAGTTTAACAGTGAATAACATGAGGATTGACCACCATGAATTAATTAGAAGGGAGATGACACAAAGGGTTGTATCTTCAAGCTCTAGTATCTGCACCCAAGTTTTAAATAATAAATTCATAACATTTGTTTCTGAATTCGCTTAAATTTTAAATTATTTTTCATGAAAATTATTTGTACTACTTGCACAAAGACTTTGGGTTGAAAAGGTAAAAACATTGATGACTAAACTAATGACACATTGTCTTGAGACAATGATGACTAAACTAATGACACATTGTCTTGAGACAATGATGACTAAACTAATGACACATTGTCTTGAGACAATGATGACTAAACTAATGACACATTGTCTTGAGACAGTGATGACTAAACTAATGACACATTGTCTTAAGACAATGATGACTAAACTAATGACACATTGTCTTGAGACAATGATGACTAAACTAATGACACATTGTATTGAGACAATGATGACTAAACTAATGACACATTGTCTTGAGACAATGATGACTAAACTAATGACACATTGTCTTGAGACAATGATGACTAAACTAATGACACATTGTCTTGAGACAATGATGACTAAACTGACACATTTTCTTATTCATCCAGCCTGAACAACTGAGCAATGTAAAATGTTCATTTACTCATTCGGGCCAAACAACAACTGTTCAAGGTACTATCTCATCATCATCAAGTTCCAGTCTTTCCTGTGACTACTGTGAGCCAGTTCAGGTAATAATAAAAGCACATCAGGGCATTGGAAGTAAAATGTGAAGAGGTTTTTGTTTATAGATATTTTGTGTGTGTATATATAAAGTTACATAATATAATGTGTCAAATCACTTGCCAAATATAATTTCTAATATTTGTATACAAACTCTTCATAACTTTCTTAACTACTTGTATATTGGAAAAGAACAAAACAAACATTTTAAAGATATTCAACCTTTATCAAACTTCCCATAATGATTTGACTTGATTGATGTTCACAGTTCAGCTTTGAAGGTGAAAGCCCCTACACCATAGCAGATTTTAAAGTGACTTGGGGAAAACAAAATCTTCCATTGGATAATCCAAATAGCATACAAGGTGAATTATTTTGTTGCAGCTTACATTTAAAAAAATTAAATCTTAGCTACTTCTAGTAACATTTAAGGAACTAAATGTTTGCAAAAAGGTATATTAAAAAATTATTTTAAAAAATGATGTTAACAATAATATTTTTTGATGTTCTGCTTCACTTGGAACTATGTATTTTTGTATAAGTTTAAAATTGACAGAAAAATCTTACAAACATTTATTTTTAACAAACAGTGAGAATCTACAAATGCATGCACATGGTATCCTACTGTGGCCAGTGCTTGTCCATGGATCCAGAATATGAGTGTGGCTGGTGCGAAGGGTCGTGTAGCACTGCCACACCCTGCGAGGGAAAGTGCTTGCTGCAGAAAAACTGTACTAGCAGTTGGTTGGATCGTTCAGCTACTTGCCGTAATCCCCAGATCACAAGGGTTGGTAACATGGGATGCTCATTTGCTGCAAAAAATTATAAATAAATGAACAAAATAGTCAATTTATTTATGTGACGACAGCTTGATTTCAAATTTTCTACTTTGCTTATAGCAGGCATCATCATTAGCATTTTTTAAAGTACTTTCAGACAGGACATTGCTCAGATTTAGGAGACATACCCAAGCAACAGTTCTTATCACAGCAATTATTTAATTTTAATAAAATAGATGCACACAGACACAAATATATTCCAAATTATTGATAAAGATCTTGTTAATGTTGAACAGTTTAGTCCTGCAACTGGGCCCATAGAAGGGACAAAACTCTTGTCTATGACTGGCATCAACTTTGAAAAGTCTTACTCAGACATTACAGCAGAAGTGGCCGGCAGGCCGTGTACCATCAAGGCTGAACACTATCAACCATCCACCTGGTCAGTTCTAATAGTCTGCTTCATCAACAGTGAGATAAATTTTAAAACCAAAATTTTCAAAGTTGTATAGAGAATTTAAATGCTAGTATTAGAATTTATTTCTGTTAATTTGCCTTCTGTTTATCAAAATACATATATTTGTTTTTAATTGATACCTTAAAATTCTTTGGTTTATATATTTTTTAAATTTTCTAATTTGTTTTATTCAATGTGATTTTCTTGTCCTCTCGCAGATTTCTCTGTGAAGTTGGCCAAGTTGGACTGAGTCCAAGGGGATCATTTCAGTAACTATTAATGGCCAGCACAATGCCAAATCTGACTCTGAGTTTGTCTTTGTGGTCAGTTCTTGAAATCAAACTTTTAATAATGAAAATATTATAATCAAACATTTATAGATCAATTTCAGTCTAAGTAATCTGAATAATAAGTTTATTACAAATCTGAATAATAAGTTTATTACAAATCTGAATACAGTCGAACCCACTTACCTCGAGCTCGGTTAGCTCGACCACCCCACTAACTCGACGTTTTTCTTTCTAACCGCAAAATTCTCTCTTTGTCTTTGCATTTTTCATCGGCTAATTCGATTTTTCTAAGTCGCTGAAACCTAATACCTCGAGCACAAAAGTGGGCCAAATTTGCAACTTAACTTGGTTAGCTCGATCCCCATGACCAATCGCCAGCTTTTGAAAATGTTAGCTATGATTTTTTTATAACCAAGGGAAGGGACCAATTTTCTGCCTCACCAGGGTCTGCTGGTGACGTCACAGCCCGCTTGCTCAGCGCTGTTACTTATGGTACTATGCTTCGGTAATTAAGCGAATACATTTTTTTTTAATCAGTCACCAGCGAACTCCACAGTGATGACGTGTATTTTTATATTTATAGACCAGAATATTATTATTATTAAGAAAATGCTTTGATTTTGATGTGACGTTCGCTCGCGTGTTGGCTCTGGTATTCTACCGTAACACAACATAAAATTAACTCCGGGTAATAAGCTAATATACCGACTAAGTCCTGATAAAACGGAGTAAACAGTCATAATAAGATGGAATTTATTTAAATACCATATTATGTTTTACTCGTCAACTTGTCAGAATTATTGAATTTCGCCGCGCACACGACGATACCCTACACTGGCCTTTTACCAAGGCATGCTCGGACTCAATTTAAAAAGAAAAATGTTCCTTCCCCCCAACCCACTGTAGATGTATAACAGTGGGGGAGGGGAGGGAAGGTGTCTCTTCTCGCGGTCTTGTATTGGTATGTCAAAGCAAGAGGCTTCCTTTTATATAAACATCAAAGACCTTTCAAGCCTTCTAGCCATCCCCCCCACCACCCTCATTATCCCTAACTAGAAAACTCCGTAACTTGTCGTCCCCCCCGTCCCTTTGAGTTCACTTAGAGCGCTGTAGTAATAGCCGTGACCTTTGACCGTACAGTGCCTCGACAACTAAGCAAATTAAAATTAGCATTCCTTAGCCGTAGGCGAAGTAGACTAAAAGTGATGACGTGTATATTATTTAGATACCGGAATAGGGAGAAAGCGATTTGAAGTCACCGTTGCTAACACAACAAAAACGAACTCCGGGGTAAAAAGCTATTACGGGCTTATTGAAGTTGCAGCTGAATAAATTATTTAAATTCCAAAGACTTAAAACTTAAATAAATAAGCCTAAACATTTTTAAAGATGAGTTTAAGCGGTCGTAACTACGGTAAACACTAGTCCTAGCGTAATGGTAGTTAATTATTAACAAATTGAAACAATATTTGCGACTTTTTTCGACATGCGCAGAACGATGCGCGAACGACTATAAATATACAAATATATTTATTTGAATATTGATTGTTTTCCTTGGTCCTTATACAAATAAATGCCTTGGTATTTATTAGTAATAAACTGACACTAACATTATGACTTTAATTATAATTACATCATTAGTATTAGTAGTAAATAGCATGAAATAATAAAGTTCAAGGACGAACGAGCAAATGAACTAAAACTACAGCCTCAGTCTCAGTCAGAGCCGAGTCACTAATTTACATAAATCATACTCGCAAGGACGTTCCATTTTGCATAATATAATATATCACATAATTTAACATTATATTGATATTTCCTATACTCCGATACGATTCTGATTAATCGTCCCATCACTAATTAACGCACAACACATATATAAAGAAATTTCAAGCGCATGTTAATATTTTGCCGCCATATTGGTTTTCGTTTTAACTCGATCATCGGTTATCTCGATGCCATTTTTCATACCTCAACTCCGTCGACTTAACCGGTTTCGACTGTAATAATTTTATTACATTGTCACTTGTGAATCATACCTTGGTTTAAAAAGTTTGCTATTCCTGATTGAGAATTGTTAGCAGCTGATCTGACAGAATTTTAAATTAATTTTAATCTAGGACCCAGTGCTCACATCCCTGTCACCTAAAGCTGGGCCAAGGTCAGGTGGTACAACCTTGACCTTGTTAGGAGATCACCTGGATACTGGAAGTGAGACAAGTGTTAAAATGGAGGAGTGGCATGTGTGAAGTATTGAAGTGAGTGGCTGCAAATTAATTTCATTTTAAATTTCTCAAATATTTTACAATCTATTTATCATTTTCCCATTTTTACTTTCCTGTTTATCAAGACTTGAGATTTTCATGTCAATAAGTTTAGTTTGTAATTTTGAGAAAATTTTTTATTGTTACAAAAACTGATAAATTCAATTTTTAAATAGCCATTTCAAAAAATTATTTTGAGTAGTTACTGTAATTTTTAAAAAAAGAAATAGTCATTTTCTCACCTGAAAATTTTAAAATCCATAAATTTAAACAGACACAACAAAGGATTCAAATTATTATTTTCTGGGTGGAGCTAGCAATTTCTCTGCTATATAAATGAGATGGGAAGGGATGGTTATATGGTCATATGGAATCATTAGTAATGTTTAAATATAATTATGAGAGCAATTTAAATATAAACATCAGGGAGTTGCATCAGGGAGGAGTTGGGCTGAAAATCTTTATGCCCTCCACATAGTTTGTGATATGAATGGCCTTTTACATTCAGGCTGTTGGGCTGCACATTGGATCTACCCATCTGTCTTCTGATTTCTTAATTTTACTAAAATGATAAAAAGAAGTGGCAAAGTTTATTTTATGCATGTCTTCGAGATGACCTGGTCAATAGTCCACAAAATATTAGCTTGCACGTCCAAATAAATTGTCTAATATTGACTAAATGTGTTACAGGGCCAACAAAACCACCCTAATAAATAATCTAATATTGACTAAATGTGTAATACGGTCAACAAAACCACCCTAATAAGTGATCTAATATTAACTAAATGTGTTACAGGGCCAACAAAACCACCCTAGAGTGTAAGATACCGGCCCAGCCAAGCACTAACACCAATGTCAGAATTGAAGTCAGTTTTGGTGGTTATAGGAAGGAACTGAAAGAAACATTCACCTACAAGCCTGACCTCACTGTCACAATGATAGAAACACTGAAGACCATATTGAGGTAAACATACTTGTCTTTTTACTCTGCTCAAAATTTGTCTCCTTTAGCTTGGTAACTCTATGAAACATACTTGAACTGTTCACGATTTGTTGATCATTATATTGTGGGGTCATAGCTGTTAACTCTTGAAATATTAGTTGATGGCATTGCCTGTAATAGAACTTATAGGTTGAGTAACAAGACTTCAACACACTGTGTTCTGGTTAACAACTGTCTTTAATCACTCTATGCAATCAACTGTACAATCAGCAACCTCGGTTGCCTCTTGAACCGAAGATGTCCAGTGTTATCCTCCCAGTCCACGACCTCACACGCTTACAGTTCACATCACAAACCACGTGTTTCATACTAGGTCAAGTCCTTGCAGGCTCATACAATGTAAACACAGCAACACATCTCTCACTCTGAATTTCTAAGATCTCTCAAGTACTCATTTTATATCTTCATTAAATAATAGATATTACCTTTTCACTTCAAAAACTCAACTCTTTTGTTAGTGGTGGCACATCCATGACAATCAGAGGAAATGGTCTTGATCTCATCCAGAAGCCAGTTTTTTTACAACTTATGGAGGAAACATTTATAAAGAGGTAAATAACTTAGAATGGGCTGAAAGTTCCTGTATGATGATGTAAACAAGTACAGAGTGGACATGTCAAGTTTATCTCAGACAAATAGAAATCATAACTTTTCCAGCCCACCATCCATTTCACTACGCCCTACTTTAATATTTCTAAGATGACCTAGTTTTTAAAAAAAGTGACATTATTAAACTGTTTATTTTTTTTAATTGCTAGGACTGCAAGGCGATGAGTGTAAACATCATGGAGTGCAAGGTGCCTGCCATCAGTGCCCCAGGTGTCAACATCAGTGAGACCAGTCCCCTGGAGGTGCACTACGGGTTCATCATGGCAGCAGTTGCACAGCTAAAACATGTGTCCCACAATTCATCATTCGGGCCAGTGAGGTACTATCCTGATCCAATTGTGGAACCTTTTGCTGAGAAAGACAGGACCAAGAAGCTACATGACAAAGGCTTGATATCTATTCATGTAAGTCTTGATATCTATTCATGTAAGTCTTGATATCTATTCATGTAAGTCTTGATATCTATTCATGTAAGTCACCAATTTGCTACCATCTGTTTCATTTATATTACAGTAGAAGTCCGATAATCCGGCATGTTCGGGACAGGCTCGGTGCCGGACTATCGAAAATTCCGGTCTATCGGGCCGTGCCCCTTCTTTTTAGTGTAGGCTTTACCGTAAAACAAATGTACTTTGTTTTTTTAACTACATACATACATAAATCGTAATTTTAAGAACAATTAGGTTAATACTAGGGGTCTACCGATATGCCTTTTTGCCGATATTGCCGATACCGATATTACCTATATTTTTTTTGCCGATATGAGTACCGATATGAGTATTTGTTCGGACAAAAACCAGCGGTAATATTTGATGACGTCATTCTTAAATTTATCACTCGTAATTATTTATCTTTTATATTAGGGCACTACCGATATGCATTTTTGCCGATATTACAGATATTTTTTTTCCGATATGAGTGCCGATAGGGTATTTGTTAGGACAAAAACCAGCGGTCATATTTGATGACATCATTCTTAAATTTATCACTCCTAATTATTTATCTTTTATATTAGTGGACTACCGACATGGATTTTCGCCGATATTACCGATATTTTTTCCGATATGACTAATATGAGTGCCGATATGAGTATTTGTTAGGACAAAAATAACAGCGGTCATAGTTGATGGCGTCATTCTTAAATTTATCACTCGTAATTATTTAAAATATTAGGGGTCTACCGATGTTCATTTTTGCCAATATTACCGATATTTTTTTCCGATATGAGTGCCGATATGAGTATTTGTTAGGACAAAAATAACAGCGGTCATATTTGATGACGGCATTCTTAAATTTATCACTCGTAATTATTTATATTTTATAATTAAGGGGTCTACCGATTTCCAGTTTTGCCGATATTACCGATTTTTTTGCTCCCCGAAACAAAGTTTCCGATGTGTTTAAAAGTTCCAGGTCATGACCTACATAGGACTCATAACAAAACGAACAATCCTTTATTAAATTGTACAAGCAAAATTAGGAAGTCCTTTTGAAACTTCAACCTTGACTCATAATTATTAATTCTAACCAATAGTTTAATGGCTTTTGCACACGGCCACCTTTTATGAATGAAACAATGAGAACAAATTAATAGTAATAAGTGAAAATGAGGTTGAAGGTTGAATGGTTGCCAATGACAGCAAGTCTGCACACGGTACATTTTGTTATTCCATACGAAACGAAATGTTTTAGACATCTGCGATTCTGCGTGCATCTTTGCTGTTAGTATTAGAGCTATTACGTGAAACATAATGTTTACATGTTATACATTTTATTATAGCAATTACGGTATACTTGGCATCGGCACTATTTACACAGTATTTCTGAGTATACGAAAATCGGCCGATACCTAAACAATATCACAGCACATGGCACACAGTATCGTGGCTGCACATATTAATACTAGAACTCTTTTGACTATTTCAATACCGGTATCGGGCTCGATATATTAATTTGTCGAGATATTGTAAATCTAAATGATAGTTTTTTCGTTTCCGTTTTTTAAATTTTTTTTTATTTTTGAGGTCAAAATGTCACTTATTATGAAATATCGGTGACGTCAATATCGGGACCTTTACATGCTACCGATACCGATATTGCCGATATCCAGATATCGGTGCCGATATATCGGCCAGCCGATATATCGGTAGACCCCTAGTTAATACTTAAACTGCAAAGACAGTATGCAAATACAACAAAGTTTATTTTACATTTCATATAATGTATGTACACGTACTGTAAAACATATTTCACTTAGATTTTAAAAAAGTCGCGAATGTCTTTTTGTTTTCTTGACTTTTGGTGTTTAGTATAAAATTTAGTTCTAATGATATGGAAATCAATAATTTCTGAAGCACTGTAGCTATTACTAGCCTCAGCAAAAGAGATAAACTTATTTAGTGATTCTGCAGCTTAGGTTTTGAAAACATGGTCACTGTACAGTTAGAACGAAACTCACTTTGTTTATAAACAGTTTCAAAAGTTACGTACGTCACTACAGATGTACTGTATTACAGTAGAGAGTACCGAGACAAAGTTTACTGCGATGTGAAAGAACACAAAACAAAAATGCACAAAAAATGGCGAAAACGCTTAGTGATTGATTAACTGTGCTGCACTGCACCTGTATTTGTTGTGACAGCTGAGCCTAGACAGCCGCTAATTGTTTCCGAACTATACCGAGCGCTTACGGATGATCCCGAACTACCCCCAAAACTTCAGAATTGCTCTCGAGCGTTTTTATTTGCTTTAAAGACACACTTTTGGAGAAAACCAAAAATTTTACAATTTTCCGGAGCGATGCCGGACTATTGGGCATTCCGGACTGTTGGATGCCGGACTAATGGACTTCTACTGTATATAGAATAGGACTGCGATAAAGCTTTTAAATAAAATACAAGATACACATATAAATTATGTAATCAAAACAATAACTTAAAGGTTTATTAACTAGTACAACAGTAGACGTATTGGCAAATGCCTCTGTCAGTACAAATAACTTACACAAATATTAAATTTTTATTTACATTATATAATACATTCTGTGTCATGGAAAAATAATTACGTGAAGATAAAAAGAATAAATAAACACACACAAAAAACAATGACACAGGATAAAAGGAAAGGAAATAAGAGTGAAATTAAAAACATCCTCGGGTCTGTGAACAAATTATCCTCCCATAAAAGGGAGGCTAACAATACAACACTAAGTTGAACTGATGATTTATATTTATTGTTTATCTCATCATTGTAATGGCTGGTCTCATGGATATGATGTTAGTTATTTTGAGCAAGTTTTCCCAAAACACATTTTTAAATTTGATAAGGAAATATCCCAAAAATCAAAAGGCCCCCCTCCCCCATGAGGTATTTTATGCAGTGGTATTTTAATGTTTTTGACTTCTGTGGGCTTTAAAAAATGTTAAGGAAAAACAAAAATTCTAATCAGTTTACAGCAGACAAATACAGGTTGATTAATAAAAATATCAGGAAGGAGATGAGCAGGCCAAAGAGGAATGGATAGATAATCAGTGCCGCACAGTTGAAGATAGCATAGCTGCCAGTAATACTAAGAAAGCGTATGAGACTTTAAGAAATCTTACTAAAACGCACCAGGCGACAGCTTCGATAATTGAAGACAGTAAAGGCCAGCTCCTTACTGTTGTTGATAACATGGAGGTACTAAGACGATGGACAGAATATTGCGAAGAACTGAACAATTGTAAAATCAATCCAGATAGCAGCATACTACAGAAGCAACAGAACAGAGTTGAATGATCCACCAGTGCTGTTGAGCGAAGTTGAAGAGGCAGTACGGAACTTAAAATGGGGTAAGTCGCCTGGAGTTGACAATATCCCTGCTGAATTGCTGAAACATGGAGGAGCAGATGTAACGAAAGCCCTAACAAAACTCTGCCATAAAATATTTGAAAATAAGATATGGCCCAAAGATTGGACGCAGTCGCTAATCATACCATTACCTAAGAAAGGCAATACAAAACAATGCCAGAATTATAGAACAATCAGCCTTATCAGCCACCCTAGTAAAGTAATGCTAAAAATTATCCTCGGCCTGCTAAAGCCAATATCCGAGGAATTACTGGCAGAAGAACAAGCAGGTTTCAGACCAGGCTGAAGCACAATCGAGCAGATCTTCAACTGTCGCTTGCTCATAGAAAAACATCTACAGCACAAACGCGAACCCCATCACAACTTCATAGATATCAAGAAAGCTTTTGACCGAGTATGGCACGAGGGACTTTGAAAAGTGATGAGAAGTTTCAACATTGAAGAAGGGCTGGTAAAGGTGATCGAAGAACTCTACAATCAGGCAAGCAGTGCAGTTTTATTTAAAGGCTGCATAGGGGACTTCTTCAAAACGACAATCAGAGTCTACCAGGGCTGCATTCTCTCACCTGTCCTGTTCAATATCTTCCTTGAAAAAATCATGCAAGAAACACTAAGTGATCACAACACATCCATCTCTATAGGCGGAAGACCCTTATGCAACCTACCATTTGCTGACGACATAGATCTTTTAGCTGGGAGCAGTAAAGAACTACAGGAGCTCACTGACAAACTGGCAGACAGATCAGGTGCATATGGGATGGAAATTAGCTCAGAGAAAAGCAAGATATTGGTTAATTCCTCAGTTGCCAGTATGGCCAACATCGCAATGAACCAACATAAACTGGAGGAGGTACATAACTTTAAATATCTAGGAGCAATTATATCCAGAGATGGTACATGTGAAGCTGAAATTCGAGCTAGAATTGGGTCGGCAACAATGTTCCCTCTAAAGTTCATTGGTCTGTGTGCAAAGCAATAAAACTCGTGTGCAAAGTTGCTCAGCATCCATTTTTTGTGCAATATTTTAGTAAATTTACTGCGCGTTAATTCAAAACAGCTGCGCGGCGTCTGTCAAATATCTGCGCGGCCACGCACTCGCTCAGCTTAAAGGGAACATTGGTCGGCAATGGCTGCAATGACGAAGTTGACCAAATTATGGAACAGCAAAAACATAAGCCTGCCAACAAAGCTCAGGTTTTACCGAGCTCTCGTTAAAACCATTGTTCTTTACGGATGTGAGACCTGGACACTAATGGCAGCCACTGAAAGCAAGCTGCAGGCATTTGAAAACAAATGCATGAGGAAAATTCTCCAGATCTCATATTTGGAACATAAGACCAATGAATATGTCTGGGACAAAATCAACTCTATTGCGGGTCATCAAGAAACCATCATAACAACAATTAAGAGACGCAAGATGGCATGGTTCGGTCATGTACTGCGACATGATACCTGACAAAAGTTATCCTTCAAGGCACTGTAGAAGGGGGCCGGCGAAGAGGTCGACAACGGAAAAGCTGGCTGGATAACATAAAGGAATGGACAGGGATGAAATTGCATGAATTGTTGGCCGCCGCTCAAAATAGGCATATGTGGAGATCGTTATCTGTTGATGTGGCCATGCGCTCCCCCAAACGACCGCAGCGGTCACGGGACTGATGATGATGATGATGAGGCTTTAAAAACAATAAAATTCACACAAATTTAGCAAGTAAGATGTTTATACTATGTATAACTGTTTAACAATAAAAGAGCATGCTTAAATTATTTTAACAAGTATTTCTTATTTGCATAAATGTTGACATTTTAGTTTGCCTCACAAAGATTTGATGAGGTCATTAAATTTCCTTTAAGAATAATTATGATTTTAAATTTCTTAAATAAATAGCTTATTTTTAATAATTTATTTTGCTAAAAAGGCTAACGAAAAACTTCTTCTCAAGAGTATTAACAAAATTGTCTTTTGAGAATTTGTTTTAAAATAACATTTGACATTTTTCTTTTAACAAGAACAATTAGAATTTAAATAACAATTATTTCATTTTATATCAAACTATCAAATGCTTCAATGGTTTAATAATAATTGAAGTCTTTTTGAGATTAAATGTGGGACACAACACTGAAAATTTTATTTTTATAGTAAGTTACAGAACCAGAGTTGATTGTATTTCTCTTGTTTTTTGTGACAGGGAAGATTTCGTGTGGTGAATGTTTTGATGGCGAGTGTCAGTGTGTTTGTGGGAGACGACGACGATGTGTGTAGTCAGCCCTCAGCCAGTGACACAGCCATAACGTTTGCCACCCAGCAGCACACCGACAGAAACTGACGCTAGCGGGAGGGAACCCGTTACATTAAGTAGCATCTCCTTGTTGGACCTTGGTAAGCTGTCTTCCAACCATTTCATCATAACTTCACATTTTGGCATTGCTGAATATAGGTCAGAAGTCAGCCACTTTTATGATCAATTTGATAGGAGACATGAACTGGACGTAAACAAATAAATTTAAACATGACAAGTTTATTACAGATAACATGATATTACAGATAGCATGACATTTTGTTTACAGTGTGAGCATAAATCCTGTTTAAAATTTAGTTACTCTGAAACATTCAATATAATTAACACCATTCATTGCACAATTTGTTTGTGTATTTTGTATTTTGTGATAAGAATGATTATTATGAATTGTTCTTGAGATGTTTTCCTATTCTTGTGTCACCAGCCCACAGATCTGAGGCCGAAGCTCTACAGCAGTTCTTGCAGGATGTGGCGATGGCCAGAGACCTGTCCCACCCACACCTGCTGCGTGTAGTGGGAGCTGTGGTCAGTCCGAGTGATGACCCTATTGTCGTCATGCCGTTCATGGCCACTGAAGATCTAGGATAATATGCGAGAGAACAAGCCAAGGTGAGGTAAGTTCCATCTGCTACATTTCATTTTGTCTCATTGACTTTATTTTAAAGGTAATCTTCTAAGCCTTGAGATTCATATTTTTGTTTTCATTTTTAAATCCCTTATATTAACTTCGAAATCTTGTCTCTCTGTCTGTCGTCATCTCTTCGTACGTCGGGTGGAAAAACAAAAGTAAAAAATGACCCCCTTCCCGTGATGCCATCGACCTGACATTTGGCACATAGACTCGTGTCACCTAACAATGCATTGTATCAAAATTTCAGATCGATCGAACGTACCGTAATTAAATTAATGAATTTTTAGTTATCTCTATACAGCGTATGTAATTCAATTTCACAGTTTGTTATTGTTTTTTCTTCACGTGACAGTTCAGTTCGCGCGTTGACGCCGTCCGTCGATGTACCGGCGTGCTTTTGTTTACATTTTACGTGTCACGCTGAGCTCGGTCCAGCGATCGGTGACCAGACCTTTCCCTCCCCCCCCCCTGGTTATAAAGCAGAGTGGAGTTAAGACAGATTCAGTCTGTAAATGTTTGTCGCGTTTGAACATAATCAATACTTTTAGTTATGTCTCATATATAAGGTATTTATAGTCAAAAACTTTGTTTTTATGGGTTTGTTTTATCTTCAGGATCTTCACTACCATGTTTACACTTCCTTTTCCTTCAAATTAAATGCCACCCTGCCCATATTATACATATAGAAATTATATTTTTGGGCTACTGATTTTGAGACTAAAAAGATTTTTAATCTGATAACTAAAATTTCTTCGTGAATTATTTACACATGTCAAAATCTGAGATGCTATATTTTTTTTACAAACAAGTTGTTAACTTTTCCATTAAACCAAAATCTCCTCAAATTTATTTTATTTCTTGTCAAATTTCTCCAGTCATTGAGTTTAACTGATCTGATCATCTACTGCCATCAAATAGCTGATGCCATGAGTTACTTGGAGAATTTACGCATTGTACTTAGAAATCTGGCAGCTAGGAATTGTATGTAAGTAAACAGAGACTCCAAAAAATAATTTTCTCGCTTGGTGCTCATGATTATTTATTACTTTGAAAATCACTTAATATCTGACCATATGTTTATGTAAATTTTATCTTTCGGGGCTCGGAAGGAGAGGGGTGGTTTTAGATAAACTATCTGTACCAAAATTAAATTTTTTATTTTCCTTGTATCTTTCCAACATACTAGAAGAAGATGGGCATACCAAAGACAAAATGTCATCATTTCCAATAACTGCAGCAACACCTGTAACATCCCATATCAACCAGATGACATTGTCATTTTATCACCAACTGTGTAGGTGACATTGTCATTTTGTCACTAACTGTGTAGGTGACATTGTCATTTTATCACCAACTGTGTTAGGTGATATTGTCATTTTATCACCAACTATGTAGGTGACATTGTCATTTTGTCACCAACTGTGAGTTGACATTGTCATTTTGTCACCAACTGTGTAGGTGACTTTGTCATTTTATCACCAACTGTGTTAGGTGACTTTGTCATTTTATCACCAACTGTGTAGGTGACATTGTCATTTTGTCACCAACTGTGTAGGTGACATTGTCATTTTGTCAACAACTGTGCAGGTGACATTGTCATTTTTGTCACCAACTGTGCAGGTGACATTGTCATTTTGTCACCAACTGTGCAGGTGACATTGTCATTTTGTCACCAACTGTGCAGGTGACATTGTCATTTTGTCACCAACTGTGCAGGTGATGTTATCATTTTGTCACCAACTGTGCAGGTGACATTGTCATTTTGTCACCAACTGTGTAGGTGACATTGTCATTTTGTCACCAACTTTGTAGGTGACATTGTCATTTTGTCACCAACTGTGTAGGTGACATTGTCATTTTGTCACCAACTGTGCAGGTGACATTGTCATTTTGTCACCAACTGTGCAGGTGACATTGTCATTTTGTCACCAACTGTGTAGGTGACATTGTCATTTTGTCACCAACTGTGTAGGTGACATTGTCATTTTGTCACCAACTGTGCAGGTGACATTGTCATTTTGTCACCAACTATGTAGGTGACATTGTCATTTTGTCACCAACTGTGTAGGTGACATTGTTATTTTGTCACCAACTGCGCAGGTGACATTGTCATATTGTCACCAACTGTGCAGGTGACATTGTCATTTTGTCACCAACTGTGTAGGTGACATTGTCATTTTGTCACCAACTGTGTTAGGTGACATTGTCATTTTGTCACCAACTGTGCAGGTGACATTGTCATTTTGTCACCAACTTTGTAGGTGACATTGTCATTTTGTCACCAACTGTGTAGGTGACATTGTCATTTTGTCACCAACTGTGCAGGTGACATTGTCATTTTGTCACCAACTGTGTAATTGACAATAATAACTACAGCTACTCATGGGATGTCATTTGCTGATAATAATTAGAATAAATGGGGAATAACAAAAATACTTCCTCATCATTATAGGTGTTGTGGTCATGTAGGAAATAAGAGAAAAGTGGAAACTATTTCTATTGAGTTTCAATTGGCATTGCTTGCCATTAGGCTGTGTGCTTGCTATTAGGATGTGTGCTTGCTATTAGGCTGTGTGCTTGCCATTAGGCTGTGTGCTTGCTATTAGGCTGTGTGCTTGCTATTAGGCTGTGTGCTTGTCATTAGGCTGTGTGCTTGCTATTAGGCTGTGTGCTTGCCATTAGGCTGTGTGCTTGAACATGAAGGCTTTTTAGCTAAACATTTCATCACATTTACAACTTAATTTTTTGACAGCTGTATAATGGATCATGTGATCTCTGTTCTAGTGGTCCTATGTATAATGGATCATGTGATCTCTGTCCTAGTGGTCCTATGTATAATGGATCATGTGATCTCTGTCCTCGTAGTCCTATGTATAATGGATCATGTGATCTCTGTCCTAGTGGTCCTATGTATAATGGATCATGTGATATCTGTCCTAGTGGTCCTATGGTGTTGTGATGTGGGAAGTACTGACAAGAGGTGTGGAGCCTTATCCAAATACTCAACCTCAAGCTGTTGTTGTGCAGGTCAAGGGAGGCAAGCGATTGCCTAAACCTAAACAATGTCCAGAAACTATGTAAGTAGCTGGCCCTTGTATTTCTCTCCAATCATCAGATATTTGAACCAGATTTTTTCTCCATTCTCATTGTTTGTAAGGACATATTGAATACTAAGTTATTTAGCAATATCTTTATTTTAACTTTACATGCATTCAGTGTGGAAGACATTTTGGAAGGAAAGGCTTATTTTGCATGTCATTATTTAAAATATCGTATATCATATAGAATAGGACTATGATAAAGCTTTAAAAAAATACTAAATACACAAACAAATTTAATTACACAATTTGTTTATGTATTTTGTATATTTTTTAAAATGTCACCTATTTTCATTTTAGCTAGCTCTAGAGTTTTTTTTCGTACTATTTTTAGAAACTTTGTTGAATATTACTTTTAAAAGTCTTAACTGTTTCTTTAATACTCTGTCAATCCTTGTTTCAGCTATCAAATGATTCTCTCTTGTTGGGTTGTCCCACAACAAGACAGACCAACATTTGCAAGGCTTATGGAGTTGTTAGCACCTTATGTCAGTGGAACCCAAACTTATGGAAAAAGAGAGTCGCAGCCCTTGACAACATCTGTTGAAGTAGGGGGAGCTGATGAATACAAAGATCTTTTTGGCTAGCATTTATTTTGGCTACTAGTTTTTTGGATGACAAATTTGTTTCAGCAACAAAATTATTGATATATTGCTCAGTGGTTTTCATCTTTTGTAATTTGAAATAAAATGAATTCATCAACAATTAAAATCAGTATTTTCCATGAGAGCACAAAGGAATGACAATTGAATACAAACCTGATTTCTCCAATGTAATCAGGACTTGTACCTGCCTACAAGATCACTGCTATTCTATGGAGATATTGAGCCAAATTTTATTGGCTTACCAAAATTTTTAGGAGTGCAGCCATCAGCATTTTAGTAGTGAATTATAAAAATATGAGTGCAATAAATTCATTTGTGAAATATTTGATAGTTGTGGTGATAGTTGGCCAATAGACTGTACCAGTAGGGAGGGCTCATTGAATTTATCAATAGATGCCCATTAATAATACCTGTAGGTATCTATTGTATGTTATTTATAAAAATTAGGACTCCACTTAGTTTTCTTCATTTCTACCTCCTCTTTAGAGTCAATATTTTATTACCATCTAGTTTTATTTCAAAATTGATCTCATTCATGAAAGTTGCTGCCCTTAGATCTCAAACCTAGGACCAATGAGACAGCAACCAAAGTTCAAAGTCAAAGCAGATCACCATCTATGCAACACATTTTTAAATGCATATTGGCCCAAGGTTTTTGAAAAGAACCAGATTTTATATTTTGTTTTTTTTTACGCATGACAAATTTTTATACTGTGAGTGATTTCTTAACATGTTTATTTTTTATGAAAGATTTTCTGGTGTTTGAGTTAAAACAAGGAGTGTGACAGTTGGGACAGTTGATGTTGATTTATGTCATTCATGTCATTCACATTCTTGTATCTGATATTTGTTGACTGATATTTTTAAGTTGGCTGGATGAATTCATCAAATGAAACTTCTTTAAACAAGTCAATTATCCAGTTAATTTAATAAAAATCAACTTAAAATTTTGATTTGATGAGATTTTTAGATAAAACAGAAAGGTTGCCCAAATTATGCTTTTGTATAGATAGAGAAAATCATATTTGTGCAACTTAAGACAATTTTGTTAATTTTTGTAATGACTTTTTATGTCTGAGAAGTGGTGCTGTTAGAATTCTGCATAATCCACAAATGGAAGCCAGTGCTTTGATTATTAAAACTTCAAAAGAAATAAGGTCATTGTACAAATGTAAATACTGAAATCAATGTTCTCTCTTAATACAATGTTTGTGCGTACATGTGTACTATAATCATAAGGATGAGTGTCTAGATTTTGATTTTTGAGACAACTGTGTCAATAGAATAATTTAAAAAATTCTTCTTATTCTGTGTCACCCAGCACAGAGAGTTGTCCTCATGTACAGCTAGGTTTTGGTGGTTTAGACAGTGGCTTTACTGAAATCTACGGTGATGTGGCTAAGACAGTGATGAGTGTGCAGCACAGATGAGTGACACTTACAATCCACTCAGTCAGTGCCACTAACTGTCATGGTCCTGTCCACTCTGTCAGTGCTGCTAGCTGTCATGGTCCTGTCCACTCAGTCAGTGCTACTAGCTGTCAAGTTAACAAAGAGCAAAGGTCATGAAGATCAACATAATAAATAAACAAAAGCCACGAGGTCAACTTAACCAAGAGCAAAGGTTTTGAAGGTGAACTTAATCAAAAGACAAAGGTCATAAAGGTCAACTTAATCAAAAGAAAGGTTATGTAGGTTAACTTAACCGAAAGACAAAGGCCATGAAGCTCTGCTAACCAAACAAGGACACATAAACCCAGCAATATATGTATTAGAGAGGTGGAGCCTACTTGGCAGCACCATGGAACTGGAATTGATGCTAGAGTTGTGGTACACTGGAGAACAGCCAGCATTTAGCAGGAAATGTAAACCTTTGTCAATACCACTTGCCTTAGAAACAGCCCAAAGTGAGGAAACCAAATATCACCACAATGCTGTACTCAAAGGGACATATAAATACCAATTGTTGAAGACAAGGAAAAGACGGAGGTGGCTAGCGTGAACAAGATAACAACACCAGACAGTCCCAGATCTGGAATAGTGTTTCTCACCTACTCTCTTGTGAAATAAAGTCACATCTTGTTTTATCATTGTAACCAACACCGCTTCATACTTCACTGGGTGCTGCATCTTCTTCAAAAGTTTAATAAGCTGCTCTGATGAACTTTGATTTGTGCAATGTGTCTGGTGTATTTTTATTCCATTAACATTTGTTAGACTGGGGCCATTTTTACAGTGGCCGTTTTGACCGTGGCTGTTTTGCCGGGGCCGTTTTGAAGGGTCACCATTTAAGTAAATATATATCATACAGAATGGCCATTTAAGTAAGAAGTGTGGTATTGATAATGGCAGTAGTTGCTCTATCAGAGAATGAATTTCATACGTTTATATCTGCCTAATATTTCTCCCTTAAATCTTTAAAGCAACTTTTATATTACCTTAGATTGATGTACTTGGTTTGATCTAGAAGTCTGAGTCGGTCACTATCTTTGATTTAATTCAACAATAAAAAACATCAATAATGAATTGCTCTAAATATTAGAAACAAGATGGATTTTTTATTCCAATTAAAACCATAAATCTGTTGGGTTTTTTTCCACCCTAATTTCAGCAGAAATTTTGAACAATTATTTATAATGCACAAGAATTAATTTCAAATATATTACTTCTGTATCTTTAAAGACTGCATAATACATATTGAAAATCTTGTTTACTTGCTCAATATTTGAAATAGTGAAAAATGTTTATTGTTACATCTAAGTATCTGCATATTGTGAGAAGAATAAGATTTTAATACATTTGAAAGAGGGTAAGATAAGAACTTATCTTTATGAAATTTTGGATGTAGAGGTCTGTACCCCAGTGTAGTACACTAACAGCCTTGCAGTGCAAACAGAAATATTAAAAAAATTGTTCATGGACCATGTTATGAATTAGGGACAATTACTGTAACCTCCCTTTTCAAAATGCATTTAAATGTAACAATAATAAATGACTGAATAAGATTTTATTTGTACCATACAATATGTTGAAACTACACAAAGACAATTCTATTTGATACAAAAACATGGGTGACTTACATATTATATCAATATTTAAGACTGAACCTTGGAAGTAAGAAATATATTTATACAAACTGTTTTGGTACACCACGATGCAAGTGGGAGGGGTGGGTGGCAATGTTCCGTTTTAGCTGCATGACCTGGCAAATATCAAACTGAGGCATGCAGCAGTTTCAAAATACAGCACAGCAGATTTCTATAAGGATAAAAAGTATCTTTGTTTATAGGGCGCACATTTTTTAAAAAATGGATGCTGTGCACATTGTTTTTTTTATTTTGCACACCAGCCAAAATACCTTAGAGGGAACATTGGGGGGTGGGCTAATTTTTACTTGAAGTTTACCTTTTTAATGTGACCTAATTCTGTACTTGAACTTAATGTGAATTCCATCTATTTATCCCTTAAAATTAAGTTAAAGCATTCAACCACAGATTTTAATCAATCTCTTCAAAAATTATTCCTACATTCATACTGCAATTAATATGACAATAAGCCTTATTGTTAACCTTTAAAAGTAAAATATATTTTTACTATGAGTTGATACAGTAAACAAACCAGATGAAAGACCAAAAAAGACAAAGGCCACGGGCCAGTATTTAACATGGTATCCATGACTTCAACTAGCTGAAAAATAATTATCAAAACTTGATTTATTGCGATCTTATTCAATTCACATGAGCAGTGGTAAAAAATATTTTAATTTTATAGATTGAATATATTTGAGATAATAGAAGGTGTCCCAACAAATGTCTACACTCTTTAAATGACCATAACATCAAAATTTTATTATAATACAGCAAAGTTTCATAAATCAAAATACTGTGAACAAATGTAGAAACCAGCAAATTATCGAAAGTGTTCAAATTGGTGGTCATTGTGATCCATACAGAGCTGACAGCGCTCACGGATTGAATCCAAAATGTTCCTCATCATTTCAATAGGATTCAATCAGTATTTTGATATATGAAATTTTGCTGTATTACATGTATAATAAATCTTGGTGTATTACATGTATAATAAATGTTGGTGTTATGGTCATTTGAAGAGTGTATACATTTTTTTTGGGACACCCTGTATATTTTAAATGAAGAATTTTTTAGTGTCATCCAGATATTATGAACATTCCATAGTATGTTTTTAACAATATCTATTATTGACCTTTTTAAAAACAATAAATAGAAAGTAAAATGACATTGCTGTTCCTTTTTCTTATGTTTAGCTAAATGCTAATATATGATTTTTTTAATTTGTTGAAAAATCTTTAAAAATTCTGAATTTTTATAAATTTATCTTTTTTTTTCCAGACATTAAAAAAATTACTCCATAATTGGACTAAAAAATTAAATTTAAAATGGATATTTAAGTGGGGAAAAAAAAGACTTATAATATGCTATTTAATGATACTATATAGTATCATGTAGCATTATTTTAAGTAATAATATTTTAGTTTTAGCCAACATCATATAATACCAACATCATATAATATCATATAACACCAAGTAATATTAGGTTCAACTAATACTATAAACTGTGCAGTTTACAATGGTGCTCCAACGACCCAATGACGGGTTAAGGGATAGTTCAAGTTCAATACAATATAGTGTCCAGTTTAAGTTATTATATAATATGCCAAGAAATATTAATTTATGTTTTGATTTTGTCATTTAAAATTTTATTAATTAAATTCATACATCAAAAAATGAGTATAAGTTATTTAAAAACATGGTGATATAAATCATTTGTTCTTCAATTATCAGAAACATGAGATATTACAAATAGGGCTGTTATCGATTAATTTAAATTTAATCGTTAACTTTTGAAAAATTATTGATTAATTAATCGATAATTTCGATTAAAACCAAAAATAGAAATGTATGACGTCATTAAACTGAACATTTCTCACGGACATTGAAAATTAAGCATATTTTGAACTAAATTTCATGACAATGTGTTGATACTTGATTTGTGCTGAAGGTGGTACGTCAGCGATGTATTTGATTCTTTAAAAGAGAATTGTTTATGGCAGTGGACACAGTTCAGTAAACGTTTTCACCATCTTCGACTTTGCCATCCGCAGTTAGCTTAAAAACAACATATTTGCTCAACTTTCTAGTTAGATGTTTAAATTTAACTGCGCTGATGCTGTCAGCAGGGCCGTCTTAACGCATAGGCCTTTGGGCATTTGCCCAGGGGCCCACGAGCATATGGTCCCCATGGGTATATGTTTATTTATATATATTATGTATATTCATTTTTTATTCCTACGGGTGAAGGGCCCAACGCTATTTCTTTTCCCGGGGGCCAAAAATGGTGTAAAGACGGCTCTGGCTGTCAGCCATTTTATAGTTGACGTCTGCCGGTCAACATATATTAATAAAATTAATTTTAATATTACGCGGGAGATGTTTTTACGTTAAAAAAATATAAATTATTATTAATTTATTATTTATTACTAAATTTAAAAAAAAATATTATAAATATTTTCTTAAATTTTAATCGCATTTTTATCGATTAAAATTATTTTAATCAATATTTAATCGATAAAATTTTTTAACGATTAATCGAGAAATTAATCGATAATTTCCGCAGCCCTAATTACAAATAATAATCTCAAAACATTTATACAGTGAAGATCGGCATTGAATCCTAAACTTGCGAGATATAAAGTCTGTGCTCCATTACATGATCAATGTTTGACCTGAGCTGTTAGATCAATCAGGTGTTCACAATGTTTGACCTGAGCTGTTAGATCAATCAGGTGTTCACAATGTTTGACCTGAGCTGTTAGATCAATCAGGTGTTCACAATGTTTGACCTGAGCTGTTAGATCAATCAGGTGTTTACAATGTTTGACCTATCAGGTGTTAGATCAATCAGGTGTTCACAATGTTTAACCTATCAGGTGTTAGATCAATCAGGTGTTCACAATGTTTGACCTCAGCTGTTAGATCAATCAGGTGTTCACAATGTTTGACCTGAGCTGTTAGATCAATCAGCTCAATTGTATGTACACAAGATCTATAAATAGAAAGTCAGTTGTTTTCTTTGCAATTGATTTCTACTTTGTACATTCAGTTCTGACTTAAAGAAGGTGCAACTTCTGTCTTGATTTGAATCACGAGACATCAATAGGTCCAAACATCTGTCTTGATTTGAATCACGAGACATCAATAGGTCCAAACATCTGTCTTGATTTGAATCATGAGACATCAATGGGTCCAAACATTTGTCTGTGTGGATATGTGGGTGTTGGCAAAAAGATTGAATCAATGAGCACAAACAGGAGATGAGATGATCACATGACTGCCTGTTTCTTGATTGTTCCGGATGGATTGGTTCCCTGATTGTTCCCCTGATCTTGACTGAAAATTTAGAAAAAAAATAATTGAGTTAATGTTGTGCAGACTAACACATTTTCTGAGACTTTGATGAAAGAAATAAAAGTGATCAGTGGGTTTAATTGAATGTTTCTATGTTACATATTTCATTGATAATTTAAACTAGACCATTACTTACCTGTTCTCATCTAAATGTAAATAAACTAGACCATTCGTTACCTGTTCTCACCCTAATGTATGTAAACTAGACCATTACTTACCTGTTCTCATCTAAATGTAAATAAACTAGACCATTAGTTACCTGGTCTCATCTAAATGTATGTAAACTAGACCATTACTTACCTGTTCTCATCTGAATGTAAATAAACTAGACCATTACTTACCTGTTCTCATCTAAATGTAAATAAACTAGACCATTAGTTAACTGGTCTCATCTAAATGTATGTAACCTAGACCATTAATTACCTGGTCTAATCTAAATGTATGTAAACTAGACCATTACTTACCTGGTCTCATCTAAATGTATGTAAACTAGACCATTACTTACCTGTTCTCATCTAAATGTAAATAAACTAGACCATTAGTTAACTGGTCTCATCTAAATGTATGTAAACTAGACCATTAATTACCTGGTCTCATCTAAATGTATGTAAACTAGACCATTACTTACCTGGTCTCATCTTAATGTATGTAAACTAGACCATTACTTACCTGGTCTCATCTAAATGTATGTAAACTAGACCATTACTTACCTGGTCTCATCTAAATGTATGTAAACTAGACCATTACTTACCTGGTCTCATCTTAATGTATGTAAACTAGACCATTACTTACCTGGTCTCATCTAAATGTATGTACAGCCTGCCCTTGTCTCCCTCAGACTCCAGCCTTCCATCAAACTCATGAGATCTTTTCAAGTGAATTGTTTTCAGACGGTTGTTCCACATAGAGAGTAAAGTTTGACCTGAAATCAATTCAAATATAAAATGAATACAACCATCAACATGACTTGATCATACCGGTCTACACAGCCTGGTTTTTATAATCATCTAATAGTAGTATTAGTAGTCTCTGAACAAGCTTTAAAAAGCATTTATTTATCTAATATAGCAGCTGTGGCAGTGATATGACAAAGTCTATGTCAATGACATTTTTCAGCAGAAAATTTAGTTAAACATTGTGCTATATTTTTACACTTGTTTTAACCACCCAGTTTCTTTGTTTATCTTGAAATTTTGTGTGATTACTGATAATTGATGCTGATAATAAACATACATGTCATTGGTCTTTAGAAAATATAAAAATTACATTTTCAGAAGTGTAAATGGTTTACTTTTATATATAATCTCTGTAGGTGTTCTCTCAATACATAACCTTGCATACAATAATCCTCTGAAGAACTGGTTTCAATAAAACAACTTTAATATCTACACTAGACTCACTACCCCCATTTCTTCCTGCGCTTTCACTCACGTGACCTCTCCGTCATCCAACTCGTGATTCACACGTGACATTCACCCCCATCCTTAAAAAATTTTTTTAAAATGAAATACAACATTTTTGGTCTTAATAAAATAAAAATTAATCTACAAATATATTCAAATTTCAAATATTTATCATCAATGGACATTCATTGCCTTACACACAACATCTATACATAAAGATCAAGAGAAAAAAACTGTAGGACTTCAACAGTCTACCTGTACTGAAAACATGAAACTGAAATTTTAACACAAATATATTTTTGTGTAAGTAAAATTCTTTAAACAATCAATATTCTTAAAACTAAAATTAAATATATATCCAGTGGAATTCAAACACTGCTCCTTGTTTATTGTTCAGCGAATAAAAATACTAATATTAATACAGTCTCTGGTTTTATCATTTCAGAATTCACATAATTGTCACTTCTTTTTCAACTTTCTGTATCGTGATAACAATTCAATGTTTGTTCATTTCAGACACCAATGTAACCTCTTTGTTATGTTTTTCTTATTAATATATCTTGTAGGCGTTCTGTCAATACATAACCTTGCATACAATAATCCTCTGAAGAACTGGTTTCAATAAAACAACTTTAATCTCTACACTATGCACATAACATATATAATTTGAGGTTATACAACGTAGAGTCCTCAGGCACACGTTCCGCCATTACACACACCAGAATTCTCTGACGCCCTCCTAATAATCTCGAACCTTCTACCCCCGCGCTTTCACTCACTTGACCTCTCCGTCATCCAACTCTTGATTCACACGTGACAAGAAGCTAAAAATTTCTCCTGCCAATTAAGTATAATAAATTGTAGTCCTAGAAAAATGTTGAAATTTTCTGCTGTAAAAAAATGTACTAAACACTCTGATCAACTCATCTTTTATAAGACATAAATGAATTAAAAGTTTAATTTTTACAACTAAAGAGCATGCGGCTTTCACTGCTGTACAGACAGGGCCATTCTTTATATAGAGCAGTCATTAGTGAGATTGTATGTTGATTTGCAATTGTTGGCTATATTGAATGGAACCATTCATGGAGCAAGAGCTGAGTTTTTAGAGAATTATTTCCCCTTTTGGCAACTTTGTAATTACCAGATTGAACTTGGGGAAAGAAATATCTTAATTAAAGGCTATTCAGGATAACTCATCTAGTTAGGTATAAAACTTAGATCGATTCAGATGATTTAATTTTTCTGAAATGCGTAACTTAATTGAATGGTCGCAGTTTGACCCCATACATTCCATTCAAGATCTAATGTTGGTCAACTGGCACTAGATGCTTTTTTCTTTCAAGAGTCCCAGTTGACGTCATCATTTTATATTTTCTTCATTTTCCTACACTTAGAAATTTCACTGAGAATTCTGTTCTAAATTCAAATCTAAGTCAATGATCTACTCATACATCCAGATGCCAAGATAAACTTACTCACCTCCCGATCTCATCAACAGCTCCTCAGATTTGAGCTTTTTGGGCGGTGGAGCATCCAATGATTTCTCTCCCAGTAGAGCGTCCTGCTTTTCCCGTTCAGTCATATGTTGAAACCTTAAAGAAAGAACAATATGTCGAGTTTTAGACTTGAGTTGAATTGTAGGCAGTTTCTCAACTTACTAACAAGATATGTGTTCACGATGAAACAAAGTTATACAGTATCTTATATCATGGCTTCTCAACATTTACAAGACATCATTAACATGTCCTCCCATCATTAACATGTCATCCCATCATTAACATGTCCTACCATCATTAACATGTCCTCCCATCATTAACATGTCCTCCCATCATTAACATGTCCTCCCATAGTGTACTAGCATGAAACTAAAATCAGGAAATGATTTTTTCAGAAAATTGTTACACATGAGTTTCTTTGACAAAATGAGGACATGATATGGCTGTAACAATTCTAGTTCAAAAAGAAATTGAAATCCCATAAACTGAATCCATCTTTTTCAGGCCAGTAGCCACTTATCATACCAAAAGACAATGGTCTGACCTAATCAAAATTTAATCTGAACACTTCTATTGACTGTCTCAACTCTCATTTCATTAGGACAACCTTCACCAGTCAAAGAGTTTTGTGGACAGAGGGAAGCAGAGAGTTAGAGGAATAATATACAGGATTTTACTTCACTATCCCATCCTTATAATGATTCCACCACCAACAGAGTAACCCATCACCTGTCTAAATCTCTCCAGCTTTGCTCGATCTCTGCAGCACTTCCACTTTTGTCTTCTTTCTTGCCAGGTGTTTTCTTGGCCAAGGTCACCGGGTCATCGCCAGGTTTCTTGCACTGAAGCAGACACTCGAGGACCATGCCGTGACTCTCTGATGTGTCGGAGTAGGATCTGATGAGAGCTTCCATCTCCGCCCACAGCTGACGGTACTGCTCATCCCTGAAACATGGGGAGGTACAACGTACAAACTTAAGGGCACAGATGACGGTACTGCTCATCTCTGAAACATGGGCAGTACAACGTACAAACATAAGGGCACAGATGACGGTACTGTCTCTAAAACATGGGGCAGTACAACGTACAAACATAAGGGCACAGTGGCAGAGTTCAATGTACATAAATAAGGGCACAGTGGCAGAGTACAACGTACAAACATAAGGGCACAGTGGCAGAGTTCAATGTACATAAATAAGGGCACAGTGGCAGAGTACAATGTACAAACATAAGGGCACAGTGGCAGAGTTCAACAAACACACAAATATTTAGAACTTGTTTTCTCATTTCTTTGCAGTAATTAAAATCATTCAATTTTTAAAACAAATTGAAATCTTTAAAAAAAAAGAAATCATACAACTAATTAAAGAAAAGTGACAATATAAATTATTTACCCAACAGCATCTCATCAGGAACAAAAGTTAGGTTATTTGCTGATGATTGTTTTTTCTATAGAGCAGTTAAATCAGAACAATATAGCTTATTTCTTACATAAAGACCTAGATGAATTAATAAAATGGGAAACTAATTGGAGTACCAGTATACGTTTCCATCCATCAAATTGTTGACTGTTAAGAGTAACAAAGAAAAAGAAGCAAATAAATGCAAAATATTTCATTTATGGAAAACAATCCAAAGTTAAGATGCAAAATACTTAGAAGTAACAATAAATGAGAATAATCATGAAAATCCAATGAAAATGAAGCAATTAAATTTAAAAACCCGTAAAAAACAGAGTTTTTGACTATAAATCCTTTATATATATGAGACATAATTAAAAGAATGTTCATTATAATACGCATCGCACAACAATCCAAAATTTTAGTTATGTCTCATATATATAAAGGATTTATAGTAAAAAAACTACTACAGTCTGCCTGCTAAATTTCAGTTGGATTTGATCACATAGGCGTAAAAACAATTTCCTTATTCTGCATGGAAAGAAAATACACATAAAAATTCTCATTCTTCCCGTCCTGCATTCGGACGTGGAATGGGTTGCTCGATGAAACCAAGAAAACCAAAACTCTATCAACATTTATAACTCTAATAAAATGCAAGACTAGACATAGATCAGTGATGGCGAACCTAAGGCACGCGTGCCACAGTCGGCATGCAGAGCCTCATCATTAACAAGACATAAGACAAGAAAAGGTAGTTTCAATTACTAGTAATGGTGCGTCTAGCATGTTAGGAAAAACATTTGGTTTCATACGGTTCTTTGTTAAAGAAACAAAACATCCAGTTATTCAGTTTCATTGTCTCATTCACCAAGATGCTCTTTGTGCCAGGGAGAGCTGTAACTGTAACATATTAAACGATTATGTTTTCAAAGATATCACCAAAAGGGTGAATTACATGATGGCTCGACAATAACTGCAAGGCTTGGAAAAAACAGAAGAAAAGATTTTTGCGATATAAAAACATTTCAAACAAAACTGCATGCTTTTGAAAGAGATTTTTTAAGTGTGCAGCTGAAATAGTTCCAAATCTATAGATGCATTTAGAAAATAAATTCTACACAATTTGCACACAATACTCCAAGTTGTAAAGAAATCTACAAGGAATTTTTGATCATCGTGGAAGCTGTAAAAGAGAATTTTAATGACAGATTTCTACAGTTCCGTCGGATGGTAACCAGGTGTTTTCTTACTTCTCCATATAAATCTAAGTTTGAAGAACTAAAACTTTCTTGCTAGCAATGGTTAGATCTTGAAAATCTGAAAATGAAGCTGTTGGAATTTCAAGAAAGCTCTACTTGGAAGAGAAAATTCTCTGATCTGCATGCAAAACTTGAAATGATGGAGTGTAAAGAGATCACACAGGACAGCACAATTTTGATAGTTATGAAGATGAAATCCTTAAACTTAAAGCGTGGAATTCTCTGCCAAATAAGTTTTAATCAATGAAAAGACTTTAGGATCATCGTAAGCGTGTGAACAGCTGTTTTCAGCTTTGAATTATATCAAACTAGATACGCCCCGCGGCATAGCATACGCTGCAGACTTGCTCATGGATAGTGCAAAGAAAGGGGGGAAAGAACGGACACAAACTACAGCACGAAGAAATCAAAACAATGCAAGGGAACGTCTCATTGTTGGTCTCCAGACATTCGCACTGCGGTTATCTACCTGCCTACACCCTTCACCACCCTAGCTTGCCAACCATAAACTGTGATTGGCCAACCCTAGCGAGGGTCAGCCATGTTCGCAAAAAGGGGGAAAAGAACAGGCACAAACACACAATTTTAAAAATTAAAAAATGTTTTCACTGGGGCTTGAACCCAGGACCTTCCGCATGTAAGGCAGACGTGATAACCACCACAATACAAATAACATGTTATTCTGTGAAGGAACAATGCAAGTCAACTCAAGAACCATTGTTGGTCTCCAAAACAAAAACAAAAACATGTCCATCTCTCCACCACCTCCACTTGCCAACTTTAAACGGATTGGTCGACCCCAGCGATGGTCATTCGTCACGCTTATTTGCAGTGGCGTAGCTGGAACTTTTGCCGCCCGGGGCGGTCTCCAATTTGCCACACATAAATGATCACACATTTGACATAACATGAAAACACGCAACCAAATCTCTTTCCAGTAATACAATTTTTGTTGTTGAAAACTCTCTTCTTGTTTTTTCTGTTTTAGTCTTAAGAGAAGTGTGAGTTGTTTCTTAAGCCAAGCCCCATTTCCGGTTTAATTGGAGTGTTGGCACTTTGCTATAAATAAGTGGGTTTTGGTTGAATTTTGGGCACGTGGCTCCAAAAAAGTTCGCCATCACTAACATAGATCATTGATAGCATAGCACTAACATAGATCATTGATAGCATAGGACGCAGTAATTGTCTGTACAGAGGGATCGTATGTAATAGATAAGATAAGATATTGTCTGTACAGTTCAATTCATTTACCGCTTAGGACCTTTGCCCCTTGACCCTGCAGCAGGAACAGGAAGTGGGTCATTCTTGGATTCCATACCAACGACCTTGAGGATGACCCTTTTACACTCCAGGACCTCCTCTTCTGTCATTGAACCCTTTAGCAGGAGCTGAGGCAGCGGGTTGATGTCCTGGTGGACATAAGGTCAAGGTCAGCGCTATTTCAACATATTCTTTATGATGCACTTACAGAATTGACATTGGTCCCATAACAATATTTTCAAGTACATGTATATTGTTACAAGATACTAGATTACATGATACTAGCTACATTGTTACATGATACTAGTTATATTGTTATGATACTAGTTATTTTGTGAGATAATACTAATTATAATGTTACGTGATACTAGTTAAATTGTTTTATAATACTAGATATATTGTATATGATACTAGTTATAATCTATATATATAAAATGAATGTACGTATGTATGTATGTATGTATGTATTAATATGTATGCATGTCCTTTATAGCTGAAAACCATTCATCCTATCGCCATGAAACTTTTGGAGACTTTTGCGAACGGTCCCGAGATGGTAACTGGCAAATTCTTTTTCAAAATTTAACACTCATGGGGCGCTGGGGGCCCATAATGTCATTTTTTGCTTAAATGAGCTATATAAAAATTAGTTTCAACGTTAGCTACTGGGTAAATTGATTGATCTTAACCAAACTTTGTATATAAAAACTTGATAGCCAATATTGAAATACTATGGGACAATGATTTCCTAATGTCCATTCCTTCGGGGCTGGGGGCAAAATGTCTTTTTTCTTAAACGTTTAAGATTTTATTCCCCATTCAATTATTAACCATCTTGAGAAATATAGATAAACATATCCGTTTTGAAATTGATTGAAATGAACAGGTATTTTGAACTTTATATCTTGCACTGAATGAGCCCTGGGGCCCTTAATGTCTTCTTCTTCTTTTTTTTTGTTGCTTAAATGAGCTATAATTTAAAATTATTTTTTGCTTAAGCTAACGAGAAAATGAATGGATCTTACCCAAACTGTGTATACAAAAACTTGGTAGCCCATATTAAAATACTAAAAGACACTGAACTTCTAATGTCTATTTCTTTGGGGCTGGGGGCCCAAATGTCTTTTTTCGTATATGTTTAAGATGTTATTTCCCATTCTATTTTTATTGATCTTGAGAAATATATTCATGATGAAACTGAATTAAAATGAACAGGTTTTAAAAATGTACATCTTACACCGAATGGGCCCGGGGGCCCCTAAATTTCCCTTTTTCCGTAAGTTTTTGTGACGAAGTGTAGGGGGGGGGGTAAAAATCGGCCTAAATCTCATGACATCATCTATGAAGGGCCTCTAAAAAAGTTCAACACATTGGTTTCTTTGAATTTATTCCTTTTTACCGAGATCATTGCAACGCGCGACGGATCTGCAAGATAATCCTTGTTAAATCATAATCTTCCGGTTATAATGTTATACACTGTTTTTTTTTATGGTAATGTTATGTCAGTGTAACTGTGACGTGATGTCAGTTATACAGTGATTGTGAATATGGGTCCAACTCACTTGTATGTTAAACAAGACTGTGTCACTGATGACCATTGGCCAGAACCTGCTACTTCTCTCCAGTTGATCAAGGGCTGAAAATAAAAAATAATAACTTTAATTGCAATTTTAAATTGTAATCATCGCATGGGTCCTACAACCACTACATGAGTCCTAGAACCACTACATGGGATGGGTCCTACAACCACTACATGAGTCCTAGAACTACAGCAAGGAATGGGTCCTACAACCACTACATGGGATGGGTCCGACAACCACTACATGAGTCCTAGAACCACAGCAAGGAATGGGTCCTACAACCACTACATGGGATGGGTCCTATAACCACTACATGAGTCCTAGAACCACAGCAAGGAATGGGTCCTACAACTACTACATGGGATGGGTCCTACAACCACTACATGAGTCCTAGAACCACAGCAAGGAATGGGTCCTACAACTACTACATGGGATGGGTCCTACAACCACTACATGAGTCCTAGAACCACAGCAAGGAATGGGTCCTACAACCACTACATGGGATGGGTCCTACAACCACTACATGAGTCCTAGAACCACACCAAGGAATGGGTCCTACAACTACTACATGGGATGGGTCCTACAACCACTACATGAGTCCTAGAACCACAGCAAGGAATGGGTCCTACAACCACTACATGGGATGGGTCCTACAACCACTACATGAGTCCTAGAACCACAGCAAGGAATGGGTCCTACAACCACTACATGGGATGGGTCCTACAACCACTACATGAGTCCTAGAACCACAGCATGGGATGGATCCTAGAGCCACAGCATGGGATGGGTCCTACAACCACAACATGGGATGGGTCCTACAACCACAACATGGGATGGGTACTACAACCACTACATGAGTCCTAGAGCCACAGCATGGGATGGGTCCTACAACCACAACATGGGATGGGTCATACAACCACTACATGAGTCCTAGAACCACAGCATGGGATGGGTCCTACAACCACTACATGAGTCCTAGAACCACAGCATGGGATGGGTCCTACAACCACTACATGAGTCCTAGAACAACAGCATGGGATGGGTTCTAGAACCACAGCTTGGGATGGGTCCTACAACCACAGCATGGGATGGATTCTACAACAAGACCGTTGTTTCTAAAACCAATGCAGCCAGCAGATTGTTAACGGATCTACAGTTATGAGGCAGTAAAAATATGTAAGCCTTCAACTTGGAGTAGATCTCAATGTCCAGCAAAGACCCCGGGTGTCACAGCCTGCACTGTTTATGGTACCCCTCTGGTGGCTCAGGCGTCAGCTGTTAACAACCCATTTCTCATTCCGCGACACAAAGGAGGGATGGAGCGACCACCGTTAGGTAGACAGACGAAGAGATCAAAGGCCGCCAGTTAAAGACGAGATGAGATCGTCCCATTTATGTACAATGCAGGATATCACAGCCTTCATAATGATGAGCTTGTAGCAGTCTGTTGAAGTAATTATGGTGGTATGGCTGTATGTCTGAGATATGATAATGGTACAGCTACATATTTGAGTGCTGATGTTAGTACAGCTGTATATATGAATGCTGATGGTAGTACAGCTGTATGTATGAGTGGTAATGGTGGTACAGCTGTATGTATGAGTGGTAATGGTGGTACAGCTGTATGTATGAGTGGTAATGGTGGTACAGCTGTATGTTTGAGATGTGATGGTGGTACAGCTGTATGTTTGAGTGGTAATGGTGGTACAGCTGTATGTTTGAGATGTGATGGTGGCACAGCTGTATGTTTGAGTGGTAATGGTGGTACAGCTGTATGTTTGAGTTGTGATGGTGGTACAGCTGTATGTTTGAGATGTGATGGTGGTACAGCTGTATGTTTGAGATGTGATGGTGGCACAGCTGTATGTTTGAGATGTGATGGTGGTACAGCTGTATGTTTGAGCGGTAATGGTGGTACAGCTGTATGTTTGAGCGGTAAGGGTGGTACAGCTGTATGTTTGATTGGTAATGGTGGTACAGCTGTATGTATGAGTGGTAATGGTGATACAACTGTATGTATGAGATATGATGGTGGCACAGCTGTATGTTTGAGTGTTAATGGTGGTACAGCTGTATGTATGAGTGGTAATGGTGGTACAGCTGTATGTATGAGATGTGATGGTGGCAGAGCTGTATGTTTAAGTGGTAATGCTGGTACAGCTGTATGTATGAGTGGTAATGGTGGTACAGCTGTATATTTGAGTGGTAATGGTGGTACAGCTGTATATTTGAGCGGTTATGGTGGTACAGCTGTATGTATGAGATGTGATGGTGGCACAGCTGTATTTTTGAAATGTGGTGGTGGTATAGCTGTATGTTTTAGATGTGATGCTGGTACAGCGGTATTCATAAAAATGAAATTATTGAGTGTAAAATCCCGGTCTGCTGAGGGATTTGAGCCACAGACTATCCACTTCCGTTCCGATTTTATTGCCTTCTATTTCGGGCCAAGATTCCCTCAGTGGTCATCAAACTTGCGTCTTTATTAAATTAATTTGAGCCCGAGAGGAGACATGGAGTGGTGATGTGCTGCTAATGGCCATCGTGTTGGCCGGACTAACGAGCAAATGGCCGTACAGCATTAACAAGTGGCCAAACTTTGATCGCACGAGGAACTACTACAGGGAATTTGTGGCACTAGAGGGGCTAACAGCTGAGTAGGGAATTGGTAAATTATCATTGGGGAATAATGGATGGTGTAAAAGGAACTGGTGAGTTATCTTTGGGGAATAACAGATAGTGTAAAGGGAACTGGTGAGTTATTTTTGGGGAATAACAGATGCTACACTGGGGATTGGTGAGTTATCTTCGGGGAATACCAGATGCTGCTACAGGGATTAATTAACTTTTCTACAGGAATAAAACCAATATAATCTGTGTCATATTTGTACTGGTTTAACTCCACAAAACTGTATGTTGTGTTTGGGACAAAGGGTCATATAAACAACAGAATTATGTTTGCTGATTATATTTGTAATTACTTGCTCAATATAACTATCACATCTAAAAATAGTTCTTGTCAAGCAAACTGAATGCTGCAACAAGTGGACCCACCGTACAAATATGGCTTTCTGCTGCCATAACGAGCCAACATGGCGGGACTGGCTGGGACCAGGCGATTGTCTTTCATGAACTCTCCAAAGGCCTGAAACAAATTTGTTAAGGACCAAAGTAAGGGTTGGGGTTACAAGTAAACGGTTGTAGTTAAGTGAGGTTCCAACTATTGGTTACGAGGGTAGCTGATCCCTTTGGGAATGAATAACAAGAAAATAAATCAGCCGTTGTCTACTTGTGGTTCTCAAATAATGGCCTACAAGCTAAACCATTGTTTTATTACAATATTACAGTCACTAAATATAAACACATCTCTTTCTCCAGATAATTTGTCTTGGTAATACAAATGTACAGGGTTGCCCATATAGTGTAGTCTGTTATCCTATAAACTCGTTTTAGGCCTGGCACTCACATATATCATATACTCTACTTATAGTTCAAATACTCATAACTATACTATAATCTATATTACAAGTACTCAAAGTTATCCTATAATCTTTAGTACAAGTATTCACAGTTATCCTATAATCCATAGTACAATTACTCACATATATCCTATAATCTTAAGTACAAGTACTCACACTTATCCTATAATCTATAGGACAAGTACTCACATACATCATATAATCTACAGTACAAGTACTCAAAGTTATCCTATGCCTATAATCTATAGTACAAGTACTCACATATATCATATAATCTACAGTACAAGTACTCACAGTTATTCTATAATCTACAGTACAAGTACTCAGAGTTATTCTATAATCTACAGTACAAGTACTCACAGTTATTCTATAATCTACAGTACAAGTACTCAAAGTTATCCTATGCCTATAATCTATAGTACAAGTACTCACATATATCATATAATCTACAGTACAAGTACTCACAGTTATTCTATAATCTACAGTACAAGTACTCACATATATCATATAATCTATAGTACAAGTACTCACATATATCATATAATCTACAGTACAAGTACTCACATATATCATATAATCTACAGTACAAGTACTCACAGTTATTCTATAATCTATAGTACAAGTACTCACATATATCATATAATCTACAGTACAAGTACTCACATATATCATGTAATCTATAGTACAAGTACTCACAGGTATCCTATAATCTGTAACCCTGCCCCCACAACCCTCACTTATCGAGGGCGGATCCTCCAAGATGGACCTTGAGGTGGGTAGAGAGTGGATGAAGATCTCCCCACCATGGGCGGCCAGCATATGTGAGATAACTTTAGCCCCACTTTTTCTGGGCTGTTCCAACATAACAGCGCGTCCTGGGAACATACACATACGGCTTTAGGCTACAATCAAATCTCTTTTATAGAATTACTATCCACAACAGAAGATAATTCAACAACCTCGCGTTTACATTCTTATATAATTTCGTTCGTGCATAGAACGCACCAGAAAGATAATTATGTAGATTGATTTAGAAGAGGAAGGAACTATGCGCTAAACGCATTCTAGAAAGCTTCTCAACTGCATTTATATAGCAAATAATATATAACCACATACAATGCCGACCAAAACTACTTTGAACATATCCACATAGACTGCCAAGTCGACACTTATATGTCATGCACACTCATAACAAACGCTAAACGCCAGGCTAAGGACGCATTCGGATGACAGAATCTCAGGTGTCATCTGTAACTATGAGTAGGCTGTTAAAATAACTGCATGTCAAATCACTTACATGAGTTGACATTTACGGAACAGAGTCTTTATACTAGATGTGTACTTAAATGTCATGATAATACATGGCTTACAGTTCTGATAGCGTTTAGGAATAAATATGCAATTGACATGGACATCAACTGATGCACAAAGATGAAACAGATGTATACAGATGACAAAGGTGTACAAAGATGTACACATATGACACAACTGTATAAAGATGACACTTACCATTAATGAGGAAGTTGGTGAGACAAGACGACGGTCTACTGTTGACATCCACAGGACAGATGCGGTAGGCAGCTGAACACTGGTGGAGTTCTGGGCAACAGGGGGCAATAGAATTATTACAACATGTGGGGCATGGGCACCAGAACACTGGTGGAGTTCTGAGCAACAGGGGGCAATAGAATTATTACAACATGTGGGGCATGGGCACCAGAACACTGGTGGAGTTCTGAGCAACAGGGGGCAATAGAATTATTAAAACATGTGGAGCATGGGCACCAGAACACTGGTGGAGTTCTGAGCAACAGGGGGCAATATAATTATTACAACATGTGAGGGCATGTGTACCAGAACACTAGTGGAGCTCTGGGAACAATGGGCAATAGAATAAAACATTACAAACAGTTACAACAACTTTATAAAAAGACATTGTATTCTTAATCTTATGTGCACCATTTCAGTGGTGCTGTCTCTATGGGAAGTACCTACCTACAACATTAGACTTGGGTGTGCACCATTTCAGTGGTGCTGTCTCTATGGGAAGACCTTCTTTAGAAGGGATCACCAAACCCTCGGCGTGTTCTGGAAATAAAACAGTGTTGTACTGTCAGTGTTGTACTGTCAGTGCTGTACTGTCAGTGCTGTACTGTCAGTATTGTACTGTCGGTGCTGTACTGTCAGTGATGTACTGTCAGTATTGTACTGTCCGTGTTGTTAAGTCTGTGTTGTACTGTCAGTGTTGTACTGTCAGTGCTGTACTTTCAGTGTTGTACTGTCAGTGTTGTACTGTCAGTATTGTACTGTCAGTGTTGTACTGTCAGTGTTGTACTGTCAGTGTTGTACTGTCAGTGTTGTACTGTCTGTTTTGTACTGTCAGTGTGGTGCTGTCAGTTTTGTATTGTCGGTGCTGGAGGGTGACTGCTGTAGTGTCAAAACTGTAGAGTAAGTAATATCTAACTCACAAGAATAAATTTAAAAAAAAACCTTTTTTTATATGTCCTCGCCAAAGATGACAATTTTATTAATCCAGATGTGCTAGACACAAACTATCCAGATGTGCAAAGATGGTTAGACACAAACTATTCAGATGTGCAAAGATGGTTAGACACAAACTATTCAGATGTGCAAAGATGGTTAGACACAAACTATTCAGATGTGCAAAGATGGTTAGACACAAACTATTCAAATGTGCAAAGATGGTTAGACACAAACTATCCAGATGTGCATAGATGGTTAGACACAAACTATCCAGATGTGCATAGATTGCTACACACAAACTATTCAGATGTGCAAAGATGGCTAGACACAAACAATCCAGATGTGCAAAGATGGTTAGACAGTACTAGACAAAAACTATTTTCTTATTGTTCACTTCTTCAAACGCTAGCAATTTCAACGATTACCTTTATGAAAACGAAGTGGATCTTAGTATACACGGCCCGACGATATGAACAAATAAGGGGGACCACCGCGTTTGCCGCCCCCTAGCGCCGGTCCTGGCTTCGTGCTTTCAATATGGCCTCAGTAATTGTTTTGTCATTTTAGCTGGCCAACGTCTCCAGGGATTGGAGAACAGAGACAAGGAGGTGGGGATGAAGGGGTAAGAAGTGCTGTATACTCCCCGGCCCAACATTTATGACAAACGGCGTCATGCTAATGTATCTTCCAACCGCAATTTGAGTTGGTCCAAGCACCCGAATTGTTGGCGTTTGGTGAGATAAGAGTTGTGTACTACTTGAACCTCTTACTTTTGGTATCTCTAGTTCTACTACTTGAACCTCCTACTTGTGGTATCTCTAGTTCTACTACTTGAACCTCTTACTTTTGGTATCTGTAGTTCTACTACTTGAACCTCCTACTTGTGGTATCTCTAGTTCTATACTACTTGAACCTCCTACTTGTGGTATCTCTAGTTCTACTACTTGAACCTCCTACTTGTGGTATCTCTAGTTCTACTACTTGAACCTCCTACTTGTGGTATCTCTAGTTCTACTACTTGAACCTCTTACTTTTGGTATCTGTAGTTCTACTACTTGAACCTCCTACTTGTGGTATCTCTAGTTCTATACTACTTGAACCTCCTACTTGTGGTATCTCTAGTTCTACTACTTGAACCTCCTACTTGTGGTATCTCTAGTTCTACTACTTGAACCTCCTACTTGTGGTATCTCTAGTTCTATACTACTTGAACCTCCTACTTGTGGTATCTCTAGTTCTACTACTTGAACCACCTACTTGTGGTATCTCTAGTTCTATACTACTTGAACCTCTTACTTGTGGTATCTCTAGTTCTACTACTTGAACCTCTTACTTGTGGTATCTCTAGTTCTACTACTTGAACCACCTACTTGTGGTATCTCTAGTTCTATACTACTTGAACCTCCTACTTGTGGTATCTCTAGTTCTACTACTTGAACCACCTACTTGTGGTATCTCTAGTTCTATACTACTTGAACCTCTTACTTGTGGTATCTCTAGTTCTACTACTTGAACCTCCTACTTGTGGTATCTCTAGTTCTATACTACTTGAACCTCCTACTTGTGGTATCTCTAGTTCTACTACTTGAACCTCCTACTTGTGGTATCTCTAGTTCTACTACTTGAACCTCCTACTTGTGGTATCTCTAGTTCTATACTACTTGAACCTCTTACTTGTGGTATCTCTAGTTCTACTACTTGAACCTCTTACTTGTGGTATCTCTAGTTCTACTACTTGAACCTCCTACTTGTGGTATCTCTAGTTCTACTACTTGAACCTCCACTTGTGGTATCTCTAGTTCTACTACTTGAACCTCCTACTTGTGGTATCTCTAGTTCTACTACTTGAACCTCCTACTTGTGGTATCTCTAGTTCTACTACTTGAACCTCTTACTTGTGGTATCTCTAGTTCTACTACTTGAACCTCTTACTTGTGGTATCTCTAGTTCTACTACTTGAACCTCCTACTTGTGGTATCTCTAGTTCTACTACTTGAACCTCCTACTTGTGGTATCTCTAGTTCTACTACTTGAACCTCCTACTTGTGGTATCTCTAGTTCTACTACTTGAACCTCCTACTTGTGGTATCTCTAGTTCTACTACTTGAACCTCCTACTTTTGGTATCTCTAGTTCTATACTACTTGAACCTCCAACTTGTGGTATCTCTAGTTCTATACTACTTGAACCTCCTACTTTTGGTATCTCTAGTTCTACTACATGAACCTCCTACTTGTGGTATCTCTAGTTCTATGCTATTTGAACCTCCTACTTTTGGTATCTCTGGTTCTACGTCTTAAGCCAACAATTGGTGCTCAGGAAAGAGAGATCTCTTGAATTGGCTCTTGAAATAACTGTCCCTGGAACATAGCAAACACTTTGCTTTGGTCACAATGTTTTGAATTCTATTGTTTTCACTTGGTATGACAGGACCTTTCAAGTGGTGGTCCTATATATTTCTATTGGTCGGCGTGCTACATACTGCCCACAGAGGCCTTGCGGGCCACCTCCTGTCTACACAGACATAGCATGTCGAAACGTTCAGAAAATGTATTCGGCCTATGTATCCGTGTGACTATTGTATTCGGCCTATGTATCCGTGTGACTATTGTATTCGGCCTATGTATCCGTGTGACTATTGTATTCGGCCTATGTATCCGTGTGACTATTGTATTCGGCCTATGTATCCGTGTGACTATTGTATTCGGCCTATGTATCCGTGTGACTATTGTATTCGGCCTATGTATCCGTGTGACTATTGTATTCGGCCTATGTATCCGTGTGACTATTGTATTCGGCCTATGTATCCGTGTGACTATTGTATTCGGCCTATGTATCCGTGTGACTATTGTATTCGGCCTATGTATCCGTGTGACTATTGTATTCGGCCTATGTATCCGTGTGACTATTGTATTCGGCCTATGTATCCGTGTGACTATTGTATTCGGCCTATGTATCCGTGTGACTATTGTATTCGGCCTATGTATCCGTGTGACTATTGTATTCGGCCTATGTATCCGTGTGACTATTGTATTCGGCCTATGTATCCGTGTGACTATTGTATTCGGCCTATGTATCCGTGTGACTATTGTATTCGGCCTATGTATCCGTGTGACTATTGTATTCGGCCTATGTATCCGTGTGACTATTGTATTCGGCCTATGTATCCGTGTGACTATTGTATTCGGCCTATGTATCCGTGTGACTATTGTATTCGGCCTATGTATCCGTGTGACTATTGTATTCGGCCTATGTATCCGTGTGACTATTGTATTCGGCCTATGTATCCGTGTGACTATTGTATTCGGCCTATGTATCCGTGTGACTATTGTTGTAGATAAAGTAAAAGAAAATTCAACACATAAATTAAAATAATAAAATAAACAGTAACAATTAGTATACAGTAACAATTAGTATACAGTAACAATTAGTATACAGTAACAATTAGTATACAGTAACAATTAGTATACAGTAACAATTAGTATACAGTAACAATTAGTATACAGTAACAATTAGTATACAGTAACAATTAGTATACAGTAACAATTAGTATACAGTAACAATTAGTATACAGTAACAATTAGTATACAGTAACAATTAGTATACAGTAACAATTAGTATACAGTAACAATTAGTATACAGTAACAATTAGTATACAGTAACAATTAGTATACAGTAACAATTAGTATACAGTAACAATTAGTATACAGTAACAATTAGTATACAGTAACAATTAGTATACAGTAACAATTAGTATACAGTAACAATTAGTATACAGTAACAATTAGTATACAGTAACAATTAGTATACAGTAACAATTAGTATACAGTAACAATTAGTATACAGTAACAATTAGTATACAGTAACAATTAGTATACAGTAACAATTAGTATACAGTAACAATTAGTATACAGTAACAATTAGTATACAGTAACAATTAGTATACAGTAACAATTAGTATACAGTAACAATTAGTATACAGTAACAATTAGTATACAGTAACAATTAGTATACAGTAACAATTAGTATACAGTAACAATTAGTATACAGTAACAATTAGTATACAGTAACAATTAGTATACAGTAACAATTAGTATACAGTAACAATTAGTATACAGTAACAATTAGTATACAGTAACAATTAGTATACAGTAACAATTAGTATACAGTAACAATTAGTATACAGTAACAATTAGTATACAGTAACAATTAGTATACAGTAACAATTAGTATACAGTAACAATTAGTATACAGTAACAATTAGTATACAGTAACAATTAGTATACAGTAACAATTAGTATACAGTAACAATTAGTATACAGTAACAATTAGTATTTTTGTGAGTGACCATAAAACAATTTATTTAATGGGTGATAAAATGTTCAGTTAAAAACCCGAAGAGTGAAACGTTTGAAGGGCTTTGCATTTGAAACATATAATAGATTCATGAAGATATCTTTTAGACAAAAATATATTATTGTGTGAATAATAATTTCAAAGTGTGTTAAAACAACTTAAAGGAATGAAATAAATTATTTAAACACAAATTATTATTATTTCACTATAAATGGAGTAAATTTTCTATATTACTCGATTATGAATTGTACTAATCTAAACATTTCCAATAATTACTCATTCGGTTTAGTTTCTATTATAATTATGTTTGTGTTCAATAGCCATAGGTTCACTTGTCTATCAGTTCAGTTGTCTATCGGTTCACTTGTCTATCGGTTCACTTGTCTATCGGTTCACTTGTCTATCGGTTCAGTTGTCAGTGTCATTATATGAGGGGGGATATGTTAACATGGAGGGTGTGTGAGGAGGGAGGAGATCATGTCATGTAGCCGTCAACTTGTGTCTCAAACATAACATTTAGACAACTTTTCAATTCCATTGTATCAGCGACTGTACGGCTGACACTAGCCAACTGTAAGACTAGGGTGCTCAGTTTAAACTTAGTCTATCAATATCTATGCTAGCAAGCACCCTAGTCTTGTAGTCATGGCGAACAACGAGATAATCGATTTCACCTATGATTTAACGTTCCTGTCTCATTTTAAACTTTTACATTTTCATAAATTTGGTACTAAAGGTCTCTTCTGAGTACTTCTGACTGTAAATTTCAAATTTATTTTCTACTTTTTAGTGTATTTCTAATATAAGACTAGTTTTTAAAAAGTGTTTTTAAATATTTTTATTTTCTACTTTTTAGTCTACACGTTTTACAGTAAGTGCAAAGCCAGCTTACCTTTGATCAATTTAGAAGTAGATATAAACCAAGAATGTCCTGGGATTAGTTCCGTTCTAAACGATTCAAATATTTTGAGCGAACTGATCCCAATTATCCGACCTATCCCAATTATCCGACACTCACTGTAAATCGAAAATATTTCAACATTGGGTTATTCCGGTCACTGAGGCGGACTGCTGAGGTTTAACTCTAGCAGACGAAAATCGATATAAATAGATGTAAAAACAAAGTTTTTGACTATAAATCCCTTATATATGAGACATAACTAAAAGTAGTGATTATGTTTAAACGCGACATTTACAGACTGAAACAGAATTATCTCCCCTGGTATTAAAACGGGGCGCAGGGACGGTAGGGGGTGTGAACAGTGACGGTCGCCGTCAACGCGTGAACTGGACACGTGAAATAAAACAAACCCGTAAAAACAAAGTTTTTGACTATACATTAAATCCCTTATATATGAGACATAACTAAAAGTATTTACTGAATCTGTCTTAACTCAACTTTGCTTCATAACCCTGGGGGGGGGAAGGGGGGGGGAAAGTATGGTCACCGATCGCTTGACCGAGCTCAGCGTGACACGTAAAATGTAAATAGAAGCACGCCGGTACTTCGATGGGTCGCGTCAACACGTCCACCCAAACTCTCACGTGGGAAAAAAACAATAACAAACAGGGAATTTGAATTACATACGTTATATAAGGATAAACTACAAATGCATTAATTTAATTACGGTACGTTCGATCGATCTGAAATTTTGATACGATGCATTGTTAGGTGAGACGGGTCCGTGTGCCAAATTTCAGCTCGATCGGATCACGGGAAGTGGGTCATTTTTGACTTTTGTTTTTCCGCCCGCCCGCCCAAACAGACAGAGAGAGAGAGAGAGAGAGAGAGAGAGAGAGAGATGACGACAGAGACGGCGGTGAAGTTAATATAAGGGATTTAAAAAACAAACCCGTAAAAACAAAGTTTTCTACTATAAATCCCTTATATTTTAGTCATAATTAAAAGTATTGATTATGTTTCAACGCCACAAATATTTACGGACTGACACCGAGTGATGTCCCCTGTCTTTTAACGGGGGATGGGTCGTGAGGGGGTGTCGGCACGACGGTCGACGTCTAAGCGTCAACTCAAACTCACGTGGAAAAAAACAATAACAAACCGTGAATTTGAATTACATACCTCATATAAGGATAAACTAAAAATGCATTAATTTAATTACGGTACGTTCGATCGATCTGAAATTTTGATACGATGCATTGTTAGGTCAGACGGGCCGTGTGCCAAATTTCAGCTCGATCGGATCACGGGAAGTGGGTCATTTTCGACTTTTGTTTTTCCGCCCGCCCATGAGATGATGAGATGACGACAGACAGAGACGGCCGCGAAGTTAATATAAGGGATTTAAAAATTATAAAGAAATAGTGGGATGGGATGTCGGATTAAACTTACAAAGCAAGTTAATATAAGACTCGTAAAAAACTGACTGAGTTTGAATAACGTAAGGGCGAGTCTTCGGCGACTGCACGTTGGTCCCAAAACACACAGCTCACTACATCTACAATATTCTACCTTACACTAGTTTAAGTTCTGAACACAGCAAAGTGAGGAAACATTTGGTCTCAGTGAGTCACTAACACCATTTGGCTACAGCTGCCATACACAGCTGTGCAGCACTAACACCATTTGGCTACAGCTGCCATACACAGATGTGCAGCACTAACACCATTTGGCTACAGCTGCCATACACAGATGTGCAGCACTAATACGAGCTTAGTTAAAAGAAACACCACCACACCAGCGAAACAAATCAGTGATGTCACCAGGAAAGTAATGTCTCAAAGACATGACGTCTTAAACCCTCTCAAGTGTAAGGGTAGCCGGCTATTTATGATTTTATTTTAACCTTTGACCTCCTTTGATGAATCGCTGAAGAGTTGTTGAGGGCGCGTCAAGATCTACATTCAACATAAATACAGCGTTAGCCCAGCAGACGATATTGTCTCCATTCAGAATGGCCATTCTTCTTCCATGCGAAATTGAGCGAAGACGTCAGACATGAGAGCATTCACTGATTGGGATGGGGGATTCAAGGGATTGATTCACCCGTTTTTAGACTGCTGGTCACTGGGTGCACGTCTTTCTCTCAGCTTGACCCGCACCTTGCCCTTTGACCCGCCAGGTCAAATCTTCTCAACATGGCTGTCACGGTCATACACAGAATTTCAGCTTAGCTAGAATCTATCTAATCTATTTGCACGCTGCAAAGTTGGCCTTTACAAAAACATGAAAACTTCCATTTAAAACATAGTTTCGGGCCTTAAAAGTGTCCTTTGAATATTAATTCAATAGTTTATTTCAAGTGCGATACCTACAAATGTTAGTGAATTGATCGATTGCTGAAATTAAGAACAGTGACCACCAAATTTCCCTCTAAGGTTCGATCATCCTGACTAAAAAAAATTCATGAGCAAAGTTCAGAGCATCCATTTTTGTGCAATATTTTACATAATTTTCTGCGCGGTAATTCTAAACTGCTGCCAGGCGTAGGTCAAATATCTGCGCGGTAATTCTAAACTGCTGCCAGGCGTAGGTCAAATATCTGCGCGGTAATTCTAAACTGCTGCCAGGCGTAGGTCAAATATCTGCGCGGTAATTCTAAACTGCTGTCAGGCGTAGGTCAAATATCTGCGCGGTAATTCTAAATTGCTGCCAGGCGTGGGTCAAATATCTGCGCGGTAATTCTAAACTGCTGCCAGACGTGGGTCAAATATCTGCGCGGTAATTCTAAACTGCTGCCAGGCGTGGGTCAAATATCTGAGCGGTAATTCTAAACTGCTGCCAGGCGTGGGTCAAATATCTGAGCGGTAATTCTAAACTGCTGCCAGGCGTAGGTCAAATATCTGCGCGGTAATTCTAAACTGCTGCCAGGCGTAGGTCAAATATCTGCGCGGTAATTCTAAACTGCTGCCAGGCGTAGGTCAAATATCTGCGCGGTAATTCTAAACTGCTGTCAGGCGTGGGTCAAATATCTGCGCGGTAATTCTAAACTGCTGCCAGGCGTGGGTCAAATATCTGCGCGGTAATTCTAAACTGCTGCCAGGCGTGGGTCAAATATCTGCGCGGTAATTCTAAACTGCTGCCAGGCGTGGGACAAATATCTGCGCGGTAATTCTAAACTGCTGCCAGGCGTGGGTCAAATATCTGCGCGATAATTCTAAACTGCTGCCAGGCGTGGGTCAAATATCTGCGCGGTAATTCTAAACTGCTGCCAGGCGTGGGTCAAATATCTGCGCGGTAATTCTAAACTGCTGCCAGGCGTGGGTCAAATATCTGCGCGGTAATTCTAAACTGCTGCCAGGCGTGGGTCAAATATCTGAGCGGTAATTCTAAACTGCTGCCAGGCGTGGGTCAAATATCTGCGCGGTAATTCTAAACTGCTGCCAGGCGTGGGTCAAATATCTGCGCGGTAATTCTAAACTGCTGCCAGGCGTGGGTCAAATATCTGTGCGGTCGCGCGGCTTAAAGGGAACATTGGTTACTATTTTCCCGGAAATGACCCCAGAAACAAAGATAATTGGCTTATCCCGATGCAAGAATTCTACGTTGCCAACGGCGTCTAATTGGCAAGAAATGCACAATATAAATGGAATACTATAAAACTAGGGCTGCGGAAATTAACGATTAATTAATCGATTAATAGTTAAAAATGTTCATAGATTAAATTTAATTTGATCAATTAAAATTCGATTCAAATGTAAGAAAATATTAATATCAATTTATTAATAATTTATATTTTTGTTACTTACATAATTTTCCCTCGTATTGATATTTAGTTAGACGTGCATACGTAAACAAAAAGGTTTTTCTTCCTTATTTCTTGCATAGCATAACGAATTTGCTTATTAACGTCACAAAATTTGGTAGCCATGGAATTACCGAGACTTAACCGATTTTGCAAAAAATAATAAATCGCGACTTAACGGGATCTATATATGCGTTATAGAAAAATAATTAATCGAAATTAATCGATTTAAATAAAAAGGTTTTGCTTCCTTATTTCTTGCATAGCAGAACGAATTTGGTGTTATGTCACAAAATTTGAGAGCCAATGATTTACCGAGCCTTAACCAATTTCGCGAAATAATAAATCGCGACTTAACAGGATCTATATACATATATGCGTTATAAAAATATAATTAATCGATTAAATTTTTTCAAGATAAATCGGGTAAATTAAAAAAAAATCAGTACCAGTCCTACTATAAACTGTTAGCAGCACTTACTATGAATAAAACTTCGTATTTTAAAAAAGCAAAACGCATTTATCTACACAGTAACGTGACTTGAGCATCAAATTCAGCTTACCGAAATGGCTTAAAGTACTATTTCATTTCAGATGTCCGTCTCAATGTTTTGTAAATCATCTCTGGAGTCAAGATCTCAGCCAACTGCCGAACAAACTCCACAAACGGGTGAGACAGAGCAAAAACTCCAATTTCAATCCGAAGAAGACGATGAATATAGAGCAGGGGTTGGGATGGCGGAACCCAAACTTGTAAAGGAAATAAGAGCCATCATTTCATGTCGCCTTCCATTCCACGTGAAGTCTTGCCACAGGTCAGCAAATGTCAACAGTTGATTTAACGTCTTTATTTGAGCCAGTTTCAGAGAGGAATTGAAACTTGCGGACACCAGGTCTTTCTCTCACCTGAGGGGTTGGGGAGGGGGGCGACGCTTTTGGCTGGCAACCGTCTCATAAATGGAATCGTTATTAAAATGGTTTATTGTCATATTAGATGATATACAATGAATGTCAGTAATGTGAAATGACGTGAAAGTCCAATCCCAGAGAAGTACAAAGGAGGCGAGTTCTTGGGGTTGGTTTCATTTATCTTTCAGTCAGTCTTAAAGCCAACCAAGGTCGCTTGTAAGTAAGATAACGGAACAATTGACTTGCATGTTATATTGTGTAGCTCAGATTAAATTAACTACAGATTGTTTAGCTAATTTGTTTGGAATGTTTACAGTTGATTAGAGGCTACTACAACTAGGACTACTGCATGGTGGAGAATTTGTGAGCAAATGTGTGTCAGTTGGACGAGTGGAGTGTAAACAGTTATTAACTAAAGTGTTGTACGTCATGCAAATAAAAATATTTAACGTTCATAAATTTTTTTTTAAAATTCTTATATTGCATTTAGAGAATAATAAATTAATCTCCTTTTAAACATTATAAACAAATCAATTTGAACAAATCTATGTGTATGCTGAAAAGATGTTGTGACTTTATGCTGTGAACATGAAATCTTCCAGCCCCATATACCACCCCTCTCTCAATTTCCATCTAGCAGCCGCATGAACTGAACAACCCTCCCTCAATCTTCATCTAGCAGTCCCATAAATTGAACAACCCTCCCTCAATCTTCATCTAGCAGTCCCATAAATTGAACAACCCTCCCTCAATCTTCATCTAGCAGTCCCATAAATTGAACAACCCTCCCTCAATCTTCATCTAGCAGTCCCATAAATTGAACAACCCTCCCTCAATCTTCATCTAGCAGTCCCATAAATTGAACAACCCTCCCCCAATCTTCATATAATAACCCCATAAATTGAACAACCCTCCCTCAATCTTCATATAACAACCCCATACATTGAGCACCGTGCATATTGTATGGTCTTCCAAACTACATTCAAGAGAAAACCCACCCGGTAATGTTTCACTTAATTAGCAAAGGAAGTTAAATTTGTGTTGACCCAATCTCTTGATTTATTGCAGCAATCTGTCAGTCATACGAAGTTGTTTGAAAGTACGAAGTTATGCAGAGAACAAGAAGAGAGAAAAGATGAAGAGAACTGCTCTAAAGAACATTTTTTAAAAAACACCGGGAGGAGAGAAGGTGATAGCCTCTAGCGTGTAAATTGATTACGTCATTTTGTGCCGTGACAAATTCTCTGATCTTGCATGTCCAGTTGGGTTCCTTCTATTTCCAGACATATCTATAACCCTCTCTGTCGTCTGCGCGCCCCAGCATCACGCCACGGACATTTTTTAGGACGTCTGTTTTTTATCAGACGTCTTAGTCTCATATTTTGTATCAGTATCTGTGATTCTGGTGGTGATAACTGTTGGAAGTTATATCAAATTTTGAATGTTTGAAACGCTGAGATAATTGTTTGTTCATTGTTTGGCCTTTCAAATTTTATCGTTGAAACAAATGACAGAGACATTGAACTATGAGTTGAAAGTTTCCATCAATTTGACAGAAGAGACGATATAGCCAGATAGCTGTTACAAGTTGGCGTTGAGGAGGTCTGGCCAGGAAACACTTTGGCAGTGAATCTATAGGGGAATTCGAACAGATCAAATACAAGAAAAACGGACTAGCTTGACAAATTTGGTTTAGTGCATCAGTCCAGACTAGATTTATTTCCTAGACAAAGGGGCGTATTCACAAGGTGATAAATGCACTGCGAATAAAAACCACTACACTTAACAAGACATAAATCTATAAAGGCACCTTACTAGAAGCAAAGACACAACGTAATAACGTAATTTTGGCTCAAATTTAGTTGTTCTTGGGCATACACGCACGCTTACATATATATGTAAGTATTGAAGGTACAAAAACGGTACATATGTAATTTTGCCTGCTTTCAGTCCCATGGGTAGACACCTTCGGATCGTACCAAAAATATTAAGACAAATTCAAACAACCAAAGAGTCAACGCTATTGCAAAGTGAAGATTAGCCCTCTTCACTCTTTACACGCTATTGCAAAGTGAAGATTAGCCCTCTTCACTCTTTACACGCTATTGCAAAGTGAAGATTAGCCCTCTTCACTCTTTACACGCTATTGCAAAGTGAAGATTAGCCCTCTTCACTCTTTACACGCTATTGCAAAGTGAAGATTAGCCCTCTTCACTCTTTACAGACAAAGTGAAGATTAGCCCTCTTCACTCTTTACAGGCTATTGCAAAGTGAAGATTAGCCCTCTTCACTCTTTACAGACAAAGTGAAGATTAGCCCTCTTCACTCTTTACAGACAAAGTGAAGATTAGCCCTCTTCACTCTTTACAGACAAAGTGAAGATTAGCCCTCTTCACTCTTTACACGCTATTGCAAAGTGAAGATTAGCCCTCTTCACTCTTTACACGCTATTGCAAGGTGAAGATTAGCCCTCTTCACTCTTTACAGACAAAGTGAAGATTAGCCCTCTTCACTCTTTACACGCTATTGCAAAGTGAAGATTAGCCCTCTTCACTAGTTACAGACAAAGTGAAGATTAGCCCTCTTCACTCTTTACAGACAAAGTGAAGATTAGCCCTCTTCACTCTTTACACGCTATTGCAAAGTGAAGATTAGCCCTCTTCACTAGTTACAGACAAAGTGAAGATTAGCCCTCTTCACTCTTTACAGACAAAGTGAAGATTAGCCCTCTTCACTAGTTACAGACAAAGTGAAGATTAGCCCTCTTCACTCTTTACAGACAAAGTGAAGATTAGCCCTCTTCACTCTTTACAGACAAAGTGAAGATTAGCCCTCTTCACTCTTTACAGACGAAAAATTCAATTAAATTTAAGGCGCACAAAAAGGATAAACACATTTCATTTATATTTAAATGATGCAACGTAATAAATTAATAATGCTCTAAACACACACCCCATAGGGATATAATAAAATGCCTATATTAATTCAGATCGGACTAAAGATGGTCAAGGTTTTCCCCCCTAGAATTTTCGAAAATGTCTTTTAAATGTCAGCATGACAGTAAATGAAGAAACTTCCAGTGTGTAGAAAAATTTAGTCAGAAAACTTGCCGCCTGGATGTGAGGCATGGACTCGGTATGTGGCAGTCCATAGCTGCGTCTCTATTCTGAGGAACTGCTCTTAGGAAACCTTTCCTTCAAGCTTCTTTAGCGAGCTAGTCGCACGGTAGATAACCATTGTAGAAATTGCTTTAGAGAGCGTCCTAGTCCTAGTTAAAAACTCGGCGTCCCAGTTAAAAACTCGGCGTCCTAGTTAAAATCTCGGAGCGGTGGAATTGGGGGGTTAGGACGTAAATTACTTAGAACATCCTTTAAAGAAAATTCCGCGAGATGTTGCGGATGATTTCCATTCCATTGTATCAAAATTTCAGATCGATCGAATGTACCGTAATTAAATTAATCAATTTTTAGTTTATCTCTATTTAGAATGTATAGTCGTCTGCTAGAGTTGACCTCTACGGCTCACTGGTTTCACTCCCGCCCTCGTTACCAATTCCCGTGTTTACATCAAGGGCAGGGGAGATCAGCGCGTTTCAGTCTGTAAATGTTTGTAAATAAAAGCGTGTCCTTTAAAAAAAATTTTTTTAAACATTTTTTACTTTTGTTTTTCCACCCGCCCGCGAACAACAGACAGGGATGAGGACAAGATTTCGAAGTTAATATAGGGGATTTAACAACACAACTTACCATTTTTGAATAAATCGTCATGAGCTGCGGCAGGATGAAGTAGTTCCACGTCGTAATTAGCAGACGAGCTGGCATTCTGTTCCTCCTGCAAACAGCAACGAAACGGCTACATTGGTTAAACGTAATCAAAAAACAGTCCAGTAGACGCTCACTTCGGGTCACGTGGCCCCAGTTTGGTGAGCTTTAACTTTGTCGAATCGCTTCTACGAAAATTCAATGACAGTGAAACACGTAAATTCTACTCGCGCCTCTCTCTTTCACTAGGTAATCAAGGAACTTTTTCCTTGTATTATGAAAAAAAGAAAACCGTACTCAGCTGTACACCATTTAATTTGAAGACATGAGGCAAGCATCTAGTGATCGTTGGACCAAACCTGTCACAGCCAGCATCTAGTGATCGTTGGACCAAAGATTTCACAGCCAGGATTTAGGGATCGTTGGACCAAAGATTTCACAGCCAGCATCTAGTGATCGTTGAACCAAAGATTTCACAGCCAGGATTTAGTGATCGTTGGACCAAAGATTTCACAGCCATTATCTAGTGATCATTGGACCAAACCTTTCATAGTAAACATGTAGTACATCCAGATTCGACACTGCTCAATGACTCTCAGAACACAAAGCAGAAAGCAGCTATTCTCAAACTGAGAGAAAATGTGTTTACTGCAGCGTTCTACATCCGTTCGGAGGTTGAGAGAGTATGTGACTGAATGATACTCACATTTTGTGAAACCAATCGATCGAGACATTTTTAGGTAAATAGGAAATTTGACCATTACATAGTACATGGAGGTTGCCAATAGCTGATTTTTCATAGAAGCGATAAAAAAGATGGGATAAAAATGCAATGTGTGAATCTTATTTTTGTATTAATTTGTAATAACTTATATTTATGAAGATATTTATGCCCCAGAACTAAAAACGTTTCTTCAAAGGGATATTTTTACCTGTTTTATATAACCTTAGCTTCATATGGATACTAATGTGATTTAAAACCTTACTTTTACAGAGATAACTACTGTGATATAAGACCTTACTTTTTATAGAAATAACTCCTGTGGCATAAGACCTTACTTTCAAAGGACTACTGCCTGTATGTAGCATAAGACCTTAATTTCATACAGATACTTCCTGTGACATAAGACCTTACTTTCAAAGGACTACTGCCTGTATGTAGCATAAGACCTTAATTTCATACAGATACTTCTTGTGACATAAGACCTCACCTGTGACATAAAACCTCACCTGTGACATAAGACCTCACATATCACATAAGACCTTACCTTCATAGGAATCCCCGTGACTGTAGTGGAGCAAAGATCAAAATGTTTGCAGCAAAGAAAGACAAGCTTGTTGTAGAGATGCCGGCCAGACAGACTACTGGTCACCTCACACGTGACCACTGGACTTATCTGCAATATGAATACAGTTATTAACTTTGTAACCATTCAAATCGAACCCCCATTCGCCCTCAAGGCGGTGAGTTATCTTGTAGACTTGGGGCTGAAAGTTGTGGTCAAGTTCCTGTTTACCCATCATATAGATGCATCAACCACAGCACCTCACGCCCACCCCCTTTAAGTACACTTAGACTTTCCTATGAGAATGATATTTCTGTTTGAAGACTATACAACAAAATAGGATCATTACGGTAAAAACTAGGGCTGCGGATATTATCGATTAATTTCTCGATTAATCGTTAAAAATGTTATCGATTAAATATCGATTAAAATAATTTTAATCGATACAAATTCGATTAAAATTTAACAAAATATTTATAATATTTTTAAAATTTTTTTAGTAATAAATAATAAATTATTAATAATAATAATTTATATACATATTTTTTACGTACAAACATGTCCCGCGTAATATTAAAATTTATTTTTTATTAATATATGTTGACCGGCAGACGTCAACTATAAAATGGCTGACAGCCAGAGCCGTCTTTACACCATTTTGGTTCCCCGGGCAAAGAAATAGTGTTGGACCCTTCTCCCGCAGGAATAAAAAATGAATATATATAATATATATAAATAAACATATTCCCAATGGGGCCCATATACTCGTGAGGCCTCCGGGCAAATGCCCAACGGGCCTATGCGTTAAGACGGCCCTGCTGACAGCATCAGCGCAGTTAAATTTAAACATATAACTAGAAAGTTGAGCAAATATGTTGTTTTTAAGCTAACTTCGGATGGCAAAGTCGAAGATGGTGAAAACGTTTACTGTGTCCACTGCCATAAACAATTCTCTTTTAAAGGATCAAATACATCGCTGACGTACCACCTTCAGCACAAATCAAGTATCAACACATTGTCATGAAATTTAGTTCAAAATATTCTTAATTTTCAATGTCTGTGAGAAATGTTCAGTTTAATGACGTCATAAATTTATATTTTTGGTTTTAATCGAAATTATCGATTAATTAATCGATAATTTTTCAAAAGTTAACAATTAAATTTAAATTAATCGATAACAGCCCTAGTAAAAACATTGTTGGACTTTTTTCTTTCTTTTTACACGCTTTTATTTAAGTCATAACTGTTTGTATGTTGTATCCATCCATCCTTCCTTCAAATCTTGTAACGTAAAATTAAACCACTTCTGATGGTCCGAGAGATCTCAAAATTTTACCACATATAGATCGTGGATTACAATGCATTGTATTAAAAGTGGTTTAATTTTACGTATCAAGATTTGAAGGAAGGATGGATGGATGGATACAACATACAAACAGTGTGACTTAAATAAAAGCGTGTAAAAATGACTATCATCATTAAGTCTTGCTGGCCGAAATATTAGAGTGATCGATTGCCGACATGGTGGTACGAGGTTCAATTATCATTTGGGGAATATGTTTGTTTTTTTATAAATAAATTTGTAATTAATAATCTTTATTTTTACCACTATCACATTTTAGTTATTGATAATTAAGTTTAACTAATTCAATTGAATTGATAAGGTCGAAAAATCAATTTTAAAAAATGTTGATACTAAAAAGTAGAAAATAAAATAATTTTTAAAAATCTTTTTTTTTAAAAAGGACACGCTTTTATTTACATATAGAAAGTGCACTAAAAAGAAGAAAATAAAATTTTTCTATGATAACAGGTGAAATCGGTGAACCTATCCACAGCACATAAAATCGTGGGGCGCTCATCACAACTCTCTATCATGTACAAGGCTGCGAAACATAAATACAAATTTTTATGAATATTAATAAACATTAAAAGTTTCACAACTTTGATCATATACATGCTACTATCATATTAATTAGAACTATTTATCTATATGCAAAAGAGTAGTTGCAATGAGAAATGATTTGTGATGGGCGCCCCACGCTTTTATGTGCTGTGGATAGGTTCACCGATTTCACCTGTTATAAAATATGAATTCCATTCATCTACACCAGTGCTTCTCAAACTTTTTAGTATGGCGGACCGGCAGGAATTTTCCATCGCACCAGGAACCGATGAACTATTTTTAATGTACTGACATTGTAGCGAAATGTTATTTATTTTATTTAATTTGTTTCAATTAATGTGCCTACTAACGGAAAATTGACATATTCTATAGTCTATAGGATAAGTATTAATTGTTGCAAATAAGGGTTTTAATTATATTTTTATGTCCTTTTTGATAACTTCTGCGGACCGGCAGCGGAGGGCCCACGGACCGGCAGCGGTCCGCGGACCACCACTTTGAGAAGCACTGATCTACACAATGCTCGAAATTGTAGCATACCACACCCTTTCCCCCATAGCAACTGCTACATAACTAAAATAAAATTCGTAAAGATGATTTTCCAGTTCCATTCGTCACTGAGATGCTGCGACTTGACTTCAACTTTAAAACGGAATAAACTCGCGTTTAACTCGCTCCTTTATTCTAATATCTTCTCTTCCAAACAGGAGGCACTTTCTCTCCTTCTCTATCTCTCTCCCGCTCATTTATTCTACCAACTTCATCAACAGAGTGTGGAGGGAGACATTTACCTCACGTTTCACTCGTTCTTTTATTCTGATGTCCTGTCCAACTGGTACTGTGTGGACAATGACCAACTGGCACTCATCAATGGGCAGCCTGGAAATAAGAGACAATTATTATATTTAACTCAAGGCCATTGTCCCATAGTTCAACAATCACAAATTACATACAATTTTGAAGTTGAATACAACAAACTCATACATCACACCATCCAGATGACATCAAAAGAGTGAACCACAATGCGTCTACACTAACCTAGACAGTAGTTAATCCAACTAGTATATGTCCAGATATAGTTAAACGCTGACCTAAACTTTGGTCAATCTCTCAGATATCCCTGTGTTTCAATCCCCCGCCCCTCCTAGAGTTTGTCCCTCAGATATCCCTGTGTTTCAATCCCCCGCCCCTCCTAGAGTTTGTCCCTCAGATATCCCTGTGTTTCAATCCCCCGCCCCTCCTAGAGTTTGTCCCTCAGATATCCCTGTGTTTCAATCCCCCGCCCCTCATAGAGTTTGTCCCTCAGATATCCCTGTGTTTCAATCCCCCGCCCCTCCTAGAGTTTGCCCCTCAGATATCCCTGTGTTTCAATCCCCTGCCCCTCCTAGAGTTTGTCCCTCATATATCCCTGTGTTTCAATCCCCCGCCCCTCTTAGAGTTTGTCCCTCAGATATCCCTGTGTTTCAATCCCCCGCCCCTCTTAGAGTTTGTCCCTCAGATATCCCTGTGTTTCAATCCCCCGCCCCTCTTAGAGTTTGTCCCTCAGATATCCCTGTGTTTCAATCCCCCGCCCCTCTTAGAGTTTTTCCCTCAGATATCCCTGTGTTTCAACCCCTAAGATATCCTTGTTTCACACCAACCCCGTCATCCCCTAGCTTATCCCTTAGATATCCTTGGGTTTCATTCCCACTAATATCTCAGCTCGATGTTGTCCGTCTCGTGACAGCGACCAATTTGACTGGCGCGGTTCGTGTGGCCGACTCGGTGTGATACACGCACGGGAATCAATCCAAGCCAAGATGAAAAGATCAAAAAGGTCGATAGAAAGTGGCAGAATATGAGAAACACCAAGTCCACCCATGCAAGCAGGCTGCGGGGGAGGTCAGATACACAACAGATAAGTCAGGACCTCCCCACGGGACAGTGAGTGGGGAGGGGAGACACACCTCATATATAGATACGAAGCCAGTGCTTGGAGGGGAGACACACCTCACATATAGATACGAAGCCAGTGCTTGGAGGGGAGACACACCTCATATAGAGATATGAAGCCAGTGCTTGGAGGAAAGACACATCTCACATATAGATATGAAGCCAGTGCTTGGAGAGGAGACACACCTCACACATAGATATGAAGCCAGTGCTTGGAGGGGAGACACACCTCATAGAAATATGAAGCCAGTGCTTGGAGGGGAGACACACCTCACATATAGATATGAAGCCAGTGCTTGGAGAGGAGACACACCTGACATATAGATATGAAGCCAGTGCTTGGAGGGTGTCATACAAGTCTACCCAAAATTTCTACTCTATGATATTCCAACTTTTCCTTCAGCGTTCACAGTGTATGAACCAAAGGCAAAGACGTCTCCTAGATAAAAGAGATGCGCTCCTTAAACTTGCATCCGAGTAGCCTCCCCTTTACTTTGCATCCTACTATCCGCCCCTTTATCTTGCAGCCTACTAGCCGCCCCTTTATCTGGCAGCCTACTAGCCGCCCCTTTATCTGGCAGCCTACTAGCCGCCCCTTTATCTTGCAGTATACTAGCCTCCCCTTTATCTGTCAGCCTACTAGCCGCCCCTTTATCTGGCAGCCTACTAGCCGCCCCTTTATCTTGCAGTATACTAGCCTCCCCTTTATCTGTCAGCCTACTAGACGCCCTATATGTTGACCCGACTAGAAGCTCCTACACCTTGCACCCGACTAGACGCCCCTTTATCTTGCACCCGACTAGACGCCCCTTTATCTTGCACCCGACTAGACGCCCCTATATGTTGCACCCGACTAGACGATCCTACATCTTGCACCCGACTAGACGCCCCTTTATCTTGCACCCGACTAGACGCCCCTATATGTTGCACCCGACTAGACGCTCCTACATCTTGCACCCGACTTGACGCTCCTACATCTTGCACCCGACTAGACGCTCCTACATCTTGCACCCGACTAGACGCTCCTACATCTTGCACCCGACTAGACGCTCCTACATCTTCCACCCGACTAGACGCTCCTACATCTTGCACCCGACTAGACGCCCCTTTATCTTGCACCCGACTAGACGCCCCTTTATCTTGCACCCGACCAGCCGCCCCTTCCCCACCACTTATAGTCTCCTGTCATATCGATCTATAATCTTGGGTGTTGAACTTAAAGACGTTGCTCACACTTCCTACTGCCGGTAGTCATGTGACCACTGATGCACTTAACCCCCTAAGCTGCTCGGATGACCAAGCTACGATCATCTATACCAGTGCTTCTAAAAGTGGTCCGTGGACCATCCGCCGCCGGTCCGCAGAAATTATCTAGAAAGAACAAAAAAATATATTTATAACACCCCAGAACAGGAAATAAAGTGTTCCCCGGTCCCTGGAGCAATGAAAAAAATTCTGCCGGTCCGCCAGACTAAAAAGTTTGAGAAGCACTGATCTAAACCATTCATACTCTTATAAACGTGCTCGTTTTTTGTTTAATATTTCTGTCTTTCTTTCTTTCTTTTAATTTAAAATTGGAACGGTATGAATTGTTTAAAGTTTATTTAAGTTGATAACCATTAAAGTTAAACGAACACTGCCAAAAAAGTTGTTCAGAATAATTTGTTAGCAAGAGGCTTATAATATTGTCGATCTAATCATTATAGAAATAGGACTTCTGTGTGTGGGGAGGTTTGTGTGTGGGATATGATTTCTGGAGAGGGACTGAACGACGCTGATGCCAATGTTCAATGAATGATCAACTCAAGTTTAGTGCTTTTAACAAGGAACGGCAGAACACTCTGTCCTGGGAAAGTCAAGTCTTCGTAGAGCTAAACGGTGGTCGAGTGGCAGCGCGCTGGACTGTCGTACCGATGGTCACGGGTTCGAATCCGTGTGAAGGCAAGGGCTTGTTCCCAGGGCCTAGGGCGTCCCTCAGTCACCCCGCTCCGAATGGGTACCTAACACTACATGTAGTTAGGCGGCTGGGTAATGCGTGGAACCCACAAAGCCGTGGCCTGTGAACGCCGCATCACTTGCCAAACAGATCATCTGTCATGGTCTGTGGACGCAACTATCTTCTGCATAGAAGGAGCGTCTGTATAGATAAGTCAAGTTAAGTCAAGTCAACATTCCAATGGCGACGAGAAATCTTGGTCTTCTGCTGCTGTCGGTATTTAGAGTTACCATTATCGGACCATTCCCAGTGAATGAACTCAACACGGCAAGTAGGAAAGTACCGCGGCAATGAACTTTGTTACATCTAATGGTCACGAAAGGTGTATGAATCCTATTGCAACTAGCCAATATTGATATAGATATATAGCAAGTCTCACGCATAGATCTACTTACAGATATAGGCTAAGTATTATATTTAGATCTAGTTGCAGATAAAGATAATTGCATGCGACTTGTCACAGTTTCAGATAAATATCAAGTTACACGTCTAGATATTTTTTTCAGATATAGATTCTGTTACACGCTAAGATATAGTGTCATATAATGATTCTGTTAAACGCTTAGATATAGACATAAATATAGATTCAGTTACACGCCTGGATATAGTGGCAGATATAGGTCATGTTACACGCCTGGATATAGTGGCAGATATAGGCCATGTTACACGCCTGGATATAGTTGCAGATATAGGTCATGTTACACGCCTGGATGGTATGGCATCTGTCCGTCTACGAAAGACGATAGATTTATCTTTATTATCTGCAGCTCTTGGTGTGGCTGATGAGACCAATCCTTGAGTGGCAGTCTCTTCTGCATGACACACACACGAAAGCAGTGGGGCAGTGTTTCCTGGCCTTTCTCCTCGCTCTTTTCCCGACTGCTTCTGCCCTAGTTTGCTCCTCTGCTCTTAGTGATCCTTCTTTCACTATAGCCCGCCACATGGACCTATCCTCTGCCAGGTTTTTCCAGTTTTGTATATCAATGTTGGCTACTTTCATGTCTCTCTTGCATATGTCCACGTATCTGAGACATGGCCGACCAACCGACCTTTTCCCTGTCGCCACTTTGCATCCTCTTGACGTGTCCAAGCCAACGGAGGCGTCTTTGGCTTAATATTGCTGCAATACTACTCATGCTTGCTTGAGCCAGGACCTCTGTGTTGGGGACTTTCTCTTGCCATTTGATGTCTAGGATGCGGCGCAGGCATCTGAGGTGGAAGCTATTGAGCCTTCTTTCATGCCTGGTATAGGTGGTCCAAGACTCGCATCCATAGAGGAGTGTGCTCAGTACGCAGGCCTGGTATACCTGCAGCTTAGTCCTTGCTGTGAGTTTGGCATTGGACCAGACTCTTTTGTACAGTCTAGCCATAACAGTTGCTGCCTTCCCTATCCTGCTACTTATCTCATCTTCCAGTGAGAGGGTGCTCGAGATGTTCGATCCCAGATAAGTAAAACTGTCAACAGCATCCAGGTTGCAGTCATCAATGGTGATAGTCGGGAGAGAGGCAGCATCCTGTGTCATAATGTTGGTTTTCTTTATACTTATGGTCAGGCCAAACTCTTTGCAGGCAGCGGAGAAGCTGGATACAAGGTTCTGCAGGCCGTCTGCTGTGTGGGATATTAAGGCGGCATCGTCTGCAAATAAGAGCTCGCGCAGCAAAATCTTCCTTATTTTGGTCTTAGCTTTAATTCGGGCAATATTGAATAATCTCCCGTCAGCTCTGGTGTGTATGTATATCCCCTCGCTGTTGTTCTTGAAGGCATACTGGAGTAAGATGGAAAAGAATATTGCGAATAGAGTAGGTGCCAACACGCAGCCTTGCTTTACTCCACTACTTACTGGGAAAGCCTCGGAGGTGGCACCGTTATAGCACACTGTGCCCTGCATGTTTTCGTGGAATTGCTTGATGATGTTAAGCAGATGTGTAGGGCAGCCTATTTTTACTAAGATCTGAAAAAGGCCGCTTCTGCTGACAAGATCAAAAGCTTTAGTTAGGTCGACGAACGCGATGTATAGAGGCATATGTTGCTCCCTGCATTTCTCCTGCAGCTGGCGCAGAGAGAAGATCATGTCTATGGTTGATCTTCCGGCTCGAAAGCCGCACTGCGATTCTGGGAGTACACGCAATGCTAGGGTCTGTAGGCGTGTCAATGCAACTCGGGCGAAGGCCTTTCCAACTATACTGAGGAGGGAGATTCCACGATAGTTGTTGCAGTCACTCTTCTCTCCTTTATTTTTATACAGTGTAACGATGTTGGCATCTTTCAACTCCTGTGGTATCTGCCCCTGTTCCCAGCACAGAGTGAGGAGGTCATGCAAAGGCTGTAAAAGTATTTCTTTTCCACATTTGAGAACTTCTGGTGGAATTCCATCATTACCAGGAGCTTTCCCGCAGGCTAGGCAATCTATGGCCCTACTTAGCTCGACCATTGTGGGTAGGCTACCGAGCTCTTCCATGACCGGCAGGTCTGGGATATCGTCCAGGGCAGCAGTTGAGACATGGTTTATAGTTGCGTACAATTCCATGTAGTGCTCGATCCACCGTTTGAGTTGCTTGTCCCGATCAGTGATAATTTCCCCTGCTTTTGACATTAAGGGTGCTGTCTTGGGGGTCAGAGGGCCTGTTGCTTGTTTTATATTCTCGTACATAGCCTTTGTATCGCCTCTATCAGCAGCTGACTGTATGCTGGAACTTAGATTGAGCCAGTACGTGTTAGCGTAGTGGCGAGCTGCCTGCTGGGCATTTTTCTTGGCGCTCTTAAGGGAATGTAGAGTTTCTGGGCAAGGCCTGTCTTTATAGGCTAAAAGAGCCTTTCTTTTTACATCGGTGACATGCTTCATTTCCTCCCAATGGGCTTCAAACCAGTCTGCACTTTTGCGTTCTCTCTTGCCGAATGCCGCAATAGCTGAGCCATATATGGTGTCCCGCAGATGTGACCACTTGGACTCAATAGTGTCTACTGGTGGCATTTGTACAAGAGCTTCTTTTAGTCTCTGGGTGTATTCTGCTGTTCTCTCTGGATTCTTGGTGGAGCAGATGCCTATGCGTGGTTTTCCCTTGTTTTTGTTGCGGTACAATTTCTTTGGCAGTAACACGCCTGGATATAGTTGCAGATATAGGTCATGTTACACGCCTGGATATAGTGGCAGATATAGGCCATGTTACACGCCTGGATATAGTGGCAGATATAGGCCATGTTACACGCCTGGATATAGTTGCAGATATAGGTCATGTTACACGCCTGGATATAGTTGCAGATATAGGTCATGTTACACGCCTGGATATAGTGGCAGATATAGGCCATGTTACACGCCTGGATATAGTGGCAGATATAGCCCATGTTACACGCCTGGATATAGTGGCAGATATAGGTCATGTTACACGCCTGGATATAGTGGCAGATATAGGTCATGTTACACTCCTGGATATAGTTGCAGATATAGGTCATGTTACACTCCTGGATATAGTTGCAGATATAAATTCTGTTATATAAGGAAGTTGTCGTAATCAGATGGAAGCCGTTTATCGATGAAATGAACATCAATGAAAGTTTGTCATCACAGAAATATAAGCCGTAGAAGTCTCTCACAGATGTGAAAGCTTTTTAGAGTCTGTCACAGACATGTAAGCTTTTGAAAGTCTCTCATGTACGTTTTTTAAAATCTGTCAGAGTCAGACATGTAAGCTTTTTAATATCGGTCACCATCATGTAAGCTTTTTAAAGTCTGTCATAGTCCGACATGTAAGCTGTAAAAGTCTGTCACAGACATGTAAGCTTTTTTAAGTCTGTCAGACATATAAGCATGTTAAAGTCTATCACAGAGATGTATCATGTTAAAGTCTATCACAGAGATGTAGCATGTTAAAGTCTATCACAGAGATGTAGCATGTTAAAGTCTATCACAGAAATGTAGCATGTTAAAGTCTGTCACGGTCAGACATGAAAGCTGTAAGTCAGTCACATATATGTACGTTTTTTTAAAGTCTGTCAGACATGTAAGCTGTAAAAATTATGTCATAGACAGGCATGTAAGCTGTAGAAAGTCTGTCGGCATCAGACCCAAACAAATGAGTGAGATCCCCTGTTAAACAGTATTAGAAAGTTCAATCTTTCAGCGGGAATTCTGAGCTGGTATGTAATTCTCTCATTACACATGTACAAGGAAGTGAGCAGGGGCAAAGGTGGGCTGGCTTAAGGAGGGGGAGGTAATCCAGAACGCAAGCTTTAGTTTTTTTCCTCTTAGATTGGTTTCTGGTAGAGTAGTTTTTTCCCTGATTGTAATAACCGTTTCGAATTTATCTGGTGTCCTATATACATTAGACCAAGGTTAAATTGGGAATAGATGTCATACATCAGACTAAGGTTAGATTGGGAATATATGTCATATATCAGACTAAGGTTAGATTGGGAATAGATGTCACATATCAGACTAATGTTAGATTGGGAATAGATGTCATATATCAGACTAAGGTTAGATTGGGAATAGATGTCATATATCAGACTAAGGTTAGATTGGGAATAGATGTCATATATCAGACTAAGGTTAGATTGGGAATAGATGTCATACATCAGAACATGGTTAGATTGGGAATATATATCATATATCAGACTAAGGTGAGATTGGAAATAATAGATGTCATACATCAGACTAAGGTTAGATTGGGAATGGATGTCATACATCAGACTAAGGTGAGATTGGAAATAATAGATGTCATACATCAGACTAAGGTTAGATTGGGAATGGATGTCATACATCAGACTAAGGTGAGATTGGGAATAGATGTCATACATCAGAACAAAGTTAGATTGGGAATAGATGTCATACATCAGACTAAGGTGAGATTGGGAATTGATGTCATACATCAGAACAAAGTTAGATTGGGAATAGATGTCATACATGAGAACAAAGTTAGATTGGGAATAGATGTCATACATCAGAACAAAGTTAGATTGGGAATTGATGTCATACATCAGAACAAGGTTAGATTGGGAATTGATGTCATACATCAGAACAAGGTTAGATTGGGAATAGATGTCATACATCAGAACAAGGTTAGATTGGGAATTGATGTCATACATCAGAACAAGGTTAGATTGGGAACAGATGTGATACATCAGAACAAGGTTAGATTGGGAATTGATGTCATACATCAGAACAAGGTTAGATTGGGAATAGATGTCATACATCAGACTAAGGTGAGATTGGGAATAGATGTCATACATCAGACTAAGGTTAGATTGGGAATAGATGTCATAAATCAGACTAAGGTGAGATTGGGAATTGATGTCATACATCAGAACAAAGTTAGATTGGGAATTGATGTCATACATCAGAACAAGGTTAGTTTGGGAATAGATGTCATACATCAGACTAAGGTGAGATTGGGAATAGATGTCATACATCAGACTAAGGTTAGATTGGGAATAGATGTCATACATCAGACTAAGGTGAGATTGGGAATTGATGTCATACATCAGAACAAAGTTAGATTGGGAATTGATGTCATACATCAGAACAAAGTTAGATTGGGAATTGATGTCATACATCAGAACAAAGTTAGATTGGGAATTGATGTCATACATCAGAACAAGGTTAGATTGGGAATAGATATCATACATCTGACTAAGGTGAGATTGGGAATAGATGTCACATATCAGACTAAGGTTAGATTGGGAATAGATGTCATACATCAGAACAAAGTTAGATTGGGAATAGATGTCATATATCAGACTAAGGTGAGATTGGGAATTGATGTCATACATCAGAACAATGTTAGATTGGGAATAGATGTCATACATCAGAACAAGGTTAGATTGGGAATAGATTTCATACATCAGAACAAAGTTAGATTGGGAATAGATGTCATACATCAGACTAAGATTAGATTGGGAATAGATGTCATACATCAGAACAAGGTTAGATTTGGAATAGATGTCATACATCAGACTAAGATTAGATTGGGAATAGATGTCATACATCAGACTAAGGTTAGATTGGGAATAGATGCCATACATCAGAACAAGGTTAGATTGGGAATAGATGTCATACATCAGACTAAGGTTAGATTGGGAATAGATGTCATACATCAGACTAAGGTGAGATTGGGAATAAATGTCATACATCAGACTAAGGTTAGATTGGGAATAGATGTCATACATCAGACTAAGGTGAGATTGGGAATAGATGTCATACATCAGACTAAGGTTAGATTGGGAATAGATGTCATACATCAGACTAAGGTGAGATTGGGAATAGATGTCATATATCAGACTAAGATGAGATTGGGAATATATTTCATACATCAGACTAAGGTTAGATTGGGAATAGATGTCATACATTAGACTTAGGTGAGATTGGGAATTGATGTCATACATCAGAACAAGGTTAGATTGGGAATTGATGTCATACATCAGAACAAGGTTAGATTGGGAATAGATGGCATACGTCATAAATATTCTTGAACTGTCACAAACATATTTACGATATACGTGTGAATATTGAATTCTCTTTACCTATTTTAAAATTACCACTCCATATAAATTGTCTGAATTAAATTCACAGCTACAATTGCCCCTAAACTAGGTTAAATTTAAAAAATCTGAAAAAAACCTCATGAATTTTGAAATCCATCAAATGACTTAGCCACAATTCAAGAAATTACTTCCCCTCTCAGACCCAGGAATACTTCCCCCCGTCCAAGCAGCAAGAAATCGAAAACCGGCATATTAATTACACGATTTTTTAAAAACTTGTGCGCGGCCAGGCTTTTAACATTGAGAGAAGCGGATCTCTCGTGACGTCAGGAGATTTCTGGATCACTTTGAATGCTGCAGAACACAGCCGGTTCTTTTTTAAAAAGATTTCTGTGTTTTTTTTGTTTTTTTTTATTTGTTTTTTTTAGTGTGTGTGTGTGTGTGTTTTAATATATATATATATATATATATATATATATATATATATATATATATATATATATAATATATATATATATATATATATATATATATATATATATATATATATATATATATATATATATATATATATATATATATAAAGCTCAGTTGGTGTTTGTATCTTTGTATGTTTGTCTGTTTGTATGTTTCACTTTTCGACTTTCTGTTACACAGCCACGGAAAAACCAAATGACGGACGTGGACCAAATTTGGTTTGGCAGGACGGTTCCTTTTAACCTGCATATGGTTTTAGTATAGTTTTTTTAATTGTCCCTTTTGCCCGAAAGTTGCAAATTAAAAACTCAGAAAATATAGAGACAAAGAGGAAAAAAAATATCTCAATTCCATATTGAACAGCTTCATGCGGACATTCAAATCGAGTTCATTTTGGTGCACTATTTTTTTCCTATACTTTATATTCAGCGGTGCGCTTTCTAAAAATTTTATTGTCAAATTACGGTGCACACATTTTCGTGTACGCATCTTAGATTGAGCTGTGTAATTTAATTATAATAACATTCATATTTGCTTTGACCTTGCGGTACAAAGCAGTGGCCTTTTATACGAATACTTTCTTTATATAATATATGGGTTAAAAATATTTTATTACATTCGTCACACGATGAATGGAATTTATTTTTAAACTAAGAGTTTTGTTATGTTGTTTATAATAACTCACAATTTAATTTTTAAGTCATAATACTTATCTGAGGAAATTTTACGTGTAAAAAATTGGCCCAAATCAAATAAACTTTATTGTAATTTAGAGCACTTATACTATTTTTTATAAATTTGTTGCGTGTTCTTTATTCCTAATGTAGATTTCATTTTTAATATCTATATCTATCTATAGCTATCTATATCTATCTATATATAGTAGATAATAAATATTTCTGCAACTTAAAATGCTCTTGCTCATTTAACTGGCTCAATCCTTTAAATTTACTTATTAAAGTTAAGCATCAATAATCTAAACATGCATATAAAGGCCTTTGACCAATGCTGTAATCTTGTTTTTACAAAAGCTCAACAAATTTACAATTTAAAAATTAGCTACCGGATTTATTAATAGAAGTTTATTAAACTCAATACGAGTGAACCTAAACGCAATTACTTAGCATGTGCTGCGAATTGAATATGTCAGAGTCATTCCTTTGTAGCCGGAATAATAAAAGCCACTTTACAAAATTAGTCATTGTTACCCATAAACCAACCGATGAATTATTTTTGAAATTATACCATTTGCATTAAAGCCTTAATTTTAAATCGTTTATATATATATATATATATATATATATATATATATATATATATATATATATATATATATATATATATATAATATATATTAGGGCTGTTAACGAAAAATAAAAAGTTAATCGTCAACTTTTGAAAAATTAACGATTAATTAATCGTTAATTTCGATTAAGGCAAAAAATTGAAATTGATGGTGTCGTAAGGTACGTTTATTAAAATACTTGTCGAAAATCGAAATAACACTGGAATGTCTTCTTTATATGAAATCTTTTAACCAACAACGCAAACAGACAAGTGTATTTGGTTCAAGTGATGAGCGGGTCTTATTGACAATATAACTAGACGAGCTGAACAATCGTTCACATAGAGTTTAGATTGCCTCAGCTGAAGTTTCTGGTACTGTAGTGTATTTTTAGTTTGCAGGTAAGCGAAGTATTTGAACCATGGTAGCAATGTTCACTTTAACCAGCGTGCCTGCGCAGATATTTGACCGACGTCACGCAAGAGTTCAGAATCGCCGCGCAGCAAATTTTATAAAATATTGCAACAAAAAAAATGGAGGATGTGCAACGAGTTGTGCAAACGACTTGTTTTTTTTTAAAACTTTGCACATGGACTAACGAAGCTTAGGCGTAGAGGGAACATTGCATGGTAGGCAAGCAAGCGACTTCTTTCAATGAACACATAACCTTTATCACCATTTTGAACAGTCAAGTCAGTCAATAGTTTAAAACAAAATTTTTGTGTAATCGTCCGGAAATTAGTTTATATTTATCGACCTAAATATTTTACTTTTTGATTTCCAGTACATTTATAAGTGGTGGGTCGATTAATCGTTAATAAAATTTTAATCGTTAAAAAATTACAACGATTAATCGAGAAATTAATCGTTAATTTCCGCAGCCCAATTATATATATATATATATATATAAATTATATATCATTTCCATAGTAAAACACCAGTAAAGGCAAAAAAAGTATAGTCATCATTGGTGCAGCACTTATTTAGGTAAAATACTCTATTTTAAGCGAACGCCTTTCAATTAACTTTCATTGACTTATAGCGTGCGCAAATTTTATTGAAAGCTTTTAAATAAGACTGGGTTAGTTTCTTTTAATTATTTTGAAAACTTCATCATTTACAACTTTTATAATTTAGTTTATTAGCACTTTGATATAAGCAGCTATTATTGCCTTTTACAGAGAATGTTGAGGCGTAGTTCCTTAACTTATAGCTGCTGTTACAAATATTTCGTTACTTTAAATAGTCTAACGATGTGGGGGTCGAAATTAAAATACGTTTTTTTACGTGACGGCGGTTGTCGTCAAATATTTAAACAACTGGCAGTTAACTGTATTTAGTACCCTTAAAATTGTAAGTGAGTTTTATGAGAAAATCAATTCTCTAAGTGAAAAGAACTCATTAGAAAAGAACATTAGACGTTGATGGGTTTTTATTTCTTAAGAGTTTTTAAAATTTCTGATATATATACATGGCATTATAAAAATATATACTCGCTAAACAAAGTGTGTTTCAAGTTTATAATGAATTAGATACTTCCCTAATGTATTTTTTTCCTTCATTATCTTGATTAACTTCAATTTAGTGTCCCTTTTCTATACTAATAAAAGCCTTAACACCCTATCTCCAATGGTCCAACTTCCCATTTGAATAAAAGTCTGTAAATTTCAGACGCATATTAAAAGAATTAAGCATGACTGAACTCAGAACTAAAATTAATATTGAATAAAATGGCCTTCACTTATATTAGCTAAATTATTACAATATAATCATTGGCTATTTGGCTGATGGATAAATCTAGACCAAATTTAAGTTAACATTAACCTAATAATAACTTATTTGAATTTTTATTTCAATTGGAATTTAATATGTCCTCTCCTTTCTGTCCAGGATACAAAAATCATTTTCCCCCTAAAAATGTATATCTTCGTTTCAAACACCTTTTTTAAATCTTAAATATACTTGGAAAATACATTATCTAATTTCCAGAAACATACACTGGGGGAAAAATGACGCGGGATTGAGAAAAAGTGGACTTAATGATATAATTTACAAAACATATAGGATTTTGGAATCCATCCGTAAATAGGACCGTTTTTTAAAAAAAAGAGACAGAAGGGAAACAAATTATAAAAAATAGTCTTGATGTATTTTAATTTGTTTTGTTATTGATTCATTTTATTTTCTTCCTCTAAGTTCTATCAGCATATTAAAGACTACATGAGTTTCATTCCGAATGTAATCTGATGCTACGCTGGATCTATAGCAATGAGAAATGTTTGTTGGCAGGATTTTAACTTAAATTTATGACCTTTTCGAACCGTTTGTTTAGCTTCATAGTGCTCTTTATGTTACGTAAAAATATCCCAGAATTAGAAAATTTAATTCTTCATATGAATATTTCTGAGCAACTGAAAGTTGCATTCCGAAGAGTAAGCACAACATTTAGTTATATTATAACCAGAAGGCCGAACTAAAATGGTCGCATACACATACATACTTAACATATAATTATTGACATATTTTCAACTTCATATTAAACCTCTCTCTGAGAGCAGTGCACTCCAGGCTGCAAGAGCGCGGGTAAATTTCTAGTATATATATATATATATATATATATATATATATATATATATATATATATATATATATATATATATATATATAAAAATATATATATTATATATATATATATATATATATATAATATATATATATATATATATATATATATATATATATATATATATATATATATATATATATAAATAAAAATATATATATTATATATATATTATATATATATATATATATATATATATACTAGTGTATTACCCGTCAAATATGACGGAAGTTTTCAAAATGGATATATTTCAGTTTTTGTAATTGTCCCTTTTGCCTGAAAGCCGCATAGTTAATAATCAGAAAATGTAGAGACTAAGAGAGAAAAATTAAAACTCTTTTCCATATTGAACAATTTTATGCGGACGTTTGAAAATAGCGCTGTTTTGTTGTTGTTTTGTTGTTGTTTTTTTTTGCTGTATTTTTTTCAAGGCTATTTTTTTAGCGGTGCGCTTTCTAAAATCTAGCGTTACGAACGGACATAGCATAGTATATATTTTGATTATATATACGAAAATATTTTTATGAGAAAACCTCCAAGCTTAGGCTTCGCGTTATATAAGATTGCATGATTAATAATGATATAATCATGATAATAGTATATGCATAGTTAATTACACACATCATACATTGATACTGCAGCAAAGAAGTTTGAAGTTCGAAGTGTTAACAAATATTGCTGAGGAATCAACCGGACGTTAACTTGCGGCATTGAATAGTTCTCACCCATTATCAGTGCACCAATAATACAGCAAAGTGAGTTAAAAATAAAGTATGTGACTGTAATGTGATCCACATCAAGCACTTCTGTGATTTGAAGCAGTTTAAGCTTCATTGATGATTATGACTTGTCAGTTTATTCGCCCATATGTCCATACATTATTAGCACAACATTACCAAAAACGTGTAAAAAATAAAATGTTACAATGTTATAAAACAAAGAACTATTTATTTTGCATGAAACGTAGTAAGCAAAGTCCGTCACAGGATCACAGAAAAGATTAAATTATCAACTGTTAATCATAATTACAATTTAATATACACGATTTAGTAATTCACATAAACGTTTTTATTATTGTCAAGTCAGCATCTTTTCAAGATCTATTATGACTTATCAGTTTATGCGCCCATTGGTCCATACATTATTACCACCACATGTATCAAAAACATTTAAACGAAAAATTGTAACTATTTACAAATATGAATAACAAAGAACTATTTATTTTGCATGAAACCTTTGAAGTAAACTTTCACTGGATAAAAGAAAATATTAAAGTATCAAGAGTTAATCGTATATACAATTTAATATACACTTTTTAGGAATTGAAATAAACGTTTTCATTATTGTCAAGTCAGCACCCCTTTCAGTTCTATATTAAAAGTAAAAGTAAAGATTTTTTTTTCAAAATTAGTCTAAGACGCAATTAAAATATTACATGTAAATAACAATGAAACAAAAACTATTGTGGGGAGGAGTCCGATTTTTAAATATGTTATTTTTTTAAATATACAAATATGCAATCTCAAAGTGTATAAAAGAAAAAAACAAAAGCTAAACTCAAGCATAAGTTGACTAATTTCATTTGCAGCACTAAATAATGGCTTTGTAGTTCAAAACGCATCGAAACTTGACAACCAATTGTAAATTTAATAAAGCGAAAAACGAATGTTATACATTGATATAGAAAATTAAATTTATAATTACGTACGTAATATTATCATACACAAAAACGGACATTTAATAAAAAAATAATAATAATATAAATCAAATAAAACATGGCTCTTTTTACTTCGTTCCCTTCACACATTAATAAAAGCTCAAATAACGACGTCACGTCACAATATTTTATGGCTAGAAACACATTTTGTTAATCTCGAATGCAACATTTTTACTCCTATATTTTCATTTTTTATCGGGAGTTACCTCGCATAGCGTCTCGGACAGACACTACGTGACATTGCAAATTATATATGTTTATATATATACTAGCGTACACCCGTCACAAATGACGGAAGTTTTCAGCTGAAATCTAGTTATTTTATAAAAAATGCATTTTTTAGGGCGCCTACGGCGCCGACCTTTTTCAAAAGCCCAACTAACTTGTCCTTGTTTGATAAATACGAAATATTAAACTTTCTGAAATGTACACAAAGTATTTTATAATAGGGGTTGCAGGGCACCTGTGCTCCCCTTTGTTTTTTAATTTTATAATTAACCATCTTCAAATCCTCTTTTTACATTGATCCCTTTTCCAAAATTAAAATATGAGCGAAAACAATGACGTCATATAATATTTTTACAGCACATATTTAATTTGCACACCTTTTGATGCTTTGGTGCAGTAATTTGGTTTTCCCTGCTTTCTGAAATTAGTAGCGTCAGGACTGATAGACACTACTTGCGTGACAATTGCAAATTATATTGTTTAATATATATATATACTAGCTGACCCGCGGCGTAGCATACGACGCTAATGATTTAGTGACGGGTGAAGACTTCCTGAAAGACACGGTTGTCAAAATGGAGTGGGTTTGGGCAAACGACTGTGAGTGAATGAAAAGAAGGAACTCTGGAGAGACCCGCGGCGTATCACCCGTAAAAAATGACGGAAGTGTTCAGCTGAAATCTATTTATTTTGAAAAAATGCACTTTTTTAGGGCGCATGCGGCGTTTCACCTTTTTCAAAATCCCAACTAACTTGTCCTTGTTTGATCAATACGAAATATTAAACTTTCTGAAATGTACACAAAGTATTTTATAACTTTTTACATTTTTCCCTTTTTAAAAAATTAAAATATCAGCGAAAACAATTACGTCATATAATTTTTTTTACACCGCATATTTAATTTGCACACCTTTTGATGCATTGTTGCATTAATTTGGTGCGCTGCTTTCTAAAATTAGTATCTGTTGAACATACTTGCAGCTTGGTGTCTCGCAGGGTCCGACCACGAAGATAATTATATATATATATATATATATATATATATATATATATATATATATATATATATACAGTTTTAAAATTACATTTTCATGCCATTCCCCACTTGCTATAAAGAATGACTAAACTTGGGTTGAAATAATATGACTAAAGATACTAAAATGTAACTCACAGAAGCAGTTCATTTGTTGCCGGCCTAGACTGACAGTAACAAACTAACACAAGGCAGTGACCAGATATTTACAAACTCGCCGACCCCCAAATTCCGCCAGCTGACACAATGGTTAGTATCTGGATGACTCGGAATCGTAAAGAAGTTGTCATTTTGGGCTTCTGAAATCTTGGGTCTGAGTCTTTGTTGATTCGAATGCCTCATTCAGTGCTATATATACCAATGACCCGAGATGGCCACAGACCGGAATAAGAGCGTTGAAATAAATATCGACATGATCTAATTTTTGTCCTTTTCATTGTTAAATCGTTTTAAACACACACACAGACGCAGATGCAGCAGATACAGACACGCACGCACAAACTAACATCCACACACAAACAGCCAAAATTGACATATCGTATCAAAAGTTCACCTCTGTACATTTGTTAATCCTATTCTACGCGAAATAAATCTGATTCCATTTGCTGGCTATATGTAACAACAACGGGAAATTGAAAGAGACTTGATCTGTGGATTGTTCTGTAGAAATCCGTACCCAATTAAATGGTGTGCCTGCTTGAGTTGACCATATGTCGGCTGACGAGACACCCCGGGCCTGGTATTGTATGAACAAGCTGAGCACTCACCTAGCCGGGTCACACAAGTTCTGTATCTTGTTTGTATAAGTTACGGCCCTGGAAGAGAAGTCCTGACAGGTGTGGTCAAGCTTCATTGGGTAGAGGTCATTCCGACAGCTTGACAGACAATTGAGTCTGGCAACAAGATGTTTCATCTCAAGTCCAATTCTGGAAAGTCGGGTGACAATATGACTAACGAGTCGTTTCAAGACCAATTATGGACTATGTGGTGACATTATGTATCATTTCTAGACCCATTCTGGAGTATGTGGTGACATTATGACATATTTCACGCAGATTCCAAACAGAATGATTCCAGTGAACGGCCCTCATTTTAAAAACAATAATACAAAAGAAAAAAGACAGAAAACAAACTTTTTTATTGAAATTAACCAACCCATACACATACAGCTTCGACTGGTCTCGCTGGATCTTTCAGATTTAATCACATCTGAGCTAAAGATATGTCACTGTTAAATGAATGACCCAGACGTCCCTGCTACTGACCATTCGGGAAATCCCGTTCGTAAAACGCTCCAGTAAATGTAACCGGTGCAGCCAAACTCCACGCCCGGAACCAGTGTGTAAACGGGCTCTCATGACGGCTCTATTCAGACCAGAGAAGAAGCCACAGACACGAAAGCGATCAATTATTGAAACAGCCTTTTAAAAAATAGTCAATTAAAGAAATGCTATAGCAAAAATTGCCCTGAAAATCAATGGGCAACAGAGAAATGCACTTAAATTTGACTGGTGAACTCGGCCCAATATGTTACCTTAGTTTGGCTAACCCCTGAGAGGACTTTCTGGATTGTGTGATAAATTGTTGTGTAAAATGCCAAGTTATCAGCTCAAGGCCTGCAGGCTTATAACCTTCAAAAATTAAACTTTGAAATCTAATAATTTAGCTTATTGAATATAAGATGAGCAAACAGCATGGAGGATAATTTATGATTTCAACATCAAACAAAAAATTACATCTCTTAGCTGATATCTCTAAAAATGATGAAGACAAAAATAATGCTATAAAAAATTGAAATTATTAACACTATCCACCTACCATCCTTACACACCTACCACCTCCACATACTCCATCTACCATCAGTACATATCTACCATCTCCACATACTCCATCTACCATCCCTACACATCTACCATACCTACACACCTACCATCCCTACACACCTACCATCTCCACATACTCCATTTACCATCCCTACACACCTACCATCCTTACACACCTACCATCTCCACATACTCCATCTACCATCCCCATACACCTACCATCTCCACATACTCCATCTACCATCAGTACATATCTACCATCTCCACATACTCCATCTACCATCCCTACACATCTACCATCCCTAAACACCTACCATCCCTACACACCTACCATCCTTACACACCTACCATCTCCACATACTCCATTTACCATCACTACACACCTACCATCTCCACATACCCCATCTACGATCCCCATCCACTGACCTCGTAAGACCCAATTTCAAAAACCGACTAGTGACCTTGAAGATGTCCTCCGATCCTATCACGTGACCAAGGACCATATACCCTCAGAAGTCCCAACAAGATTGTCCTATTTGGGTCATAAATTGGAAGCCAGACTGCGGAGTTCCGAGAATGATAGGCAAGCTAATCAAATGACGGCCAGTCGAGTCCATGTTTTCTATTACCCTTCAGTTTCTGTGTAGGACACGGCAGACCACTGGCTATCTACAGACAAATAGTCGCAACGGTTGCTGCTCCTAGAAGAGTTGAACTTCCGGTGCTCGATGACTTCACACGATTACTAAACAACAAAAGGGAGGTAAAAACTGAGTTCGGAATTGCGCAGAATTATTTGCCCCTGCCTGATTCACCGATTGTTTCAGCAATGTTGTTGAGAAATAAAATCTCAATTTCAAATATACAGTCTATGCGTCTTGTAAAAAGGTGGGAGTTTCATTATTATGGGGACTGTCTAAGTCAATTTCCTGTAATGAGATTGAAGCACTCCTTGTAGGGGCATCACTCCCCATTGTTTTGTTATTTTGATGTTGCTCCTGCTATGGCCACACCAACGTTCCCCAACCTTGATCGTATGTACATGGACTTCGTGACTGAACAAAACTTATTAGTTTAATGTCAGACTAAGGGTATCCCCAAAGATATCTCCATTCGCTAGACGAGTCAAACCAAAGCCCGGGGGACACATTTTTGGTAGCGGCACAACGAAACAATAATTACAGTGAGAAAAATAACATATACGGATACAAAGCATTGCGTCACGTCTGGTCAGCACCGAATACTTACAGTATTCTGAAAATCCCATTGTCTGATCTATCAAGCCGTTGTGGTATGGGTTGCTTGCGGTTAATCGTTAAATATATGTAGGGTAGACCTGAAAGCTACAACACCATTCCAACCCGACAGCCACTAATTAACATTCAAAACTAAAAGAAAACAATAACAACCTCAGCACCTCACAATAAAAAAATAATAATGAATGCAGCAAGAGTTCCAATGGCACACCACTTTTCACTTTGACTACAGCGTCTTCATTATAATTTTTATTTTTTCCATAATCATCTGTTTCTTCAACTTCCTAGCTTCTTGGTTTGATCACGTTGTTGATCTTTTGAGCATCACTGTCGTTAATATGATAGGTCCTCAAACTGCACCATGTGTGCTCCACAATGAGTTTAAATAGCACGCGGTAGATGTCTATGGTGTTAATAGCTGCTGTATAACCAGAGCATTACCGACGACGGTCTAAATGTCTGAGCCTAGTCCGGCGGTTTATGCATTCACCACCACCACCACCCTCACAGTACAAGTTCAAAGACTTGACATTTGACACAAATGGAAACAAGCTTTTACATTGGCCTCTATTTGTTGAGCATTATCAGGTCCATGGGCGAAAAGATCAACTGGACAGCGCGGGTTAGGGTTAGTCTCAGGTTTAGAGTTATTCTCATCAAGGTTTGTTGTAAAAAGTAATCATCAAAAATTCTGTGTAAATAATTATTTCTAGTATTTTGTGTGAACATCACCTGCGACCACATCACGGGCTGACGGCTAGTGCATGATCCTTATATAAATACATATCTGCGAAAATGGCTCATTCTCCTAATGGGCGCGCTCTTCTAGCAACTCTCCTCTGGATGTTCTGAACGTACAAACACAGCTGAAACACTTACTTGCATTGTGCCTAGTTAGGACACGGGCGGCTCACCAACCTACATGTCATTTTGATTAGGACAATATTGTAAAGCTGCTCTAGATGCACTACTCTTTTAAGTCCAGGACAAGGCTACTTCGGGTGTTATAGTATAGATCCTCCCCCAAACAGAGTATCCCCCCGCGGATTTATTTTTAAAATAACCCCCCCCCCGGGGGGATAAAATATATTTTTCAGCAGATTAAAATAAATTCTCACCTACCTGTAAAATAAAGTCTCTCCCCCCAAAAATAAAAATCCGCCCCATCGCACTTTCAATAGAATAAAAGAAAATCACTAAAAACTAAAAGAATAGAGAACAATTATTATTGTAATAGTCAGACATGTTTACTTAAACTGTTTATTTGATCATCGTTGCTTTTCAGATAAGTTTTTTTAAATAACGCTTCGCAATTAGCAACCCTTAGAAATGTGTCTTTCGGACGTAAGCAACCCCTTCGCCATCAACGTGTGACGCCGCTGGGTAAGCGTACGATTGTTGGATTTCATATAATCATACACAAATGCGTGTAGGACAAATACAATAGATCTTATGAGACATACATGTAAATAAAAACCTAATTAATAATTTAATATAACCAAGAGGCGGTTTTATTTTCACCACAAGAACTTTATTTTAAAACAAAATCCCCCCCCCCTTTTTTCTCTCGATACTTTGTATTAAAATAAACTCCACGAAGGAGGCTTTATTTCGTGAAGCCGGCAGCAATGCCAGGGACTCACGAGTTTCCTTGGATAGGCTTAACTGCGGCTTAACCTAATCTCCTTATACAAAGGAAGCAAAACACATCTGGAAGTATGAGGAAAATGTGTAGAGCCAAGCCAGAACTAATGGCAAGCTTTATCTATAGCTGGATCTCTCACAACAGAACCAATGGCAAAACGTTATCTATTGCTGGATCTCTCACAACAGAACCAATGGCAAAACGTTATCTATTGCTGGATCTCTCACAACAGAACCAATGGCAAAACGTTATCTATTGCTGGATCTCTCACAACAGAACTAATGGCAAAACGTTATCTATTGCTGGATCTCTCACAACAGAACCAATGGCAAAACGTTATCTAATGCTGGATCTCTCACAACAGAACCAATGGCAAAACGTTATCTATTGCTGGATCTCTCACAACAGAACCAATGGCAAAACGTTATCTATTGCTGGATCTCTCACAACAGAACCAATGGCAAAACGTTATCTATTACTGGATCTCTCACAACAGAACCAATGGCAAAACGTTATCTATTGCTGGATCTCTCACAACAGAACTAATGGCAAAACGTTATCTATTGCTGGATCTCTCACAACAGAACTAATGGCAAAACGTTATCTATTGCTGGATCTCTCACAACAGAACCAATGGCAAAACGTTATCTATTGCTGGATCTCTCACAACAGAACTAATGGCAAAACGTTATCTATTGCTGGATCTCTCACAACAGAACCAATGGCAAAACGTTATCTATTGCTGGATCTCTCACAACAGAACTAATGGCAAAACGTTATCTAATGCTGGATCTCTCACAACAGAACTAATGGCAAAACGTTATCTATTGCGGGATCTCTCACAACAGAACCAATGGCAAAACGTTATCTATTGCTGGATCTCTCACAACAGAACCAATGGCAAAACGTTATCTATTGCTGGATCTCTCACAACAGAACCAATGGCAAAACGTTATCTATTGCTGGATCTCTCACAACAGAACCAATGGCAAAACGTTATCTATTGCTGGATCTCTCACAACAGAACCAATGGCAAAACGTTATCTATTGCTGGATCTCTCACAACAGAACTAATGGCAAAACGTTATCTATTGCTGGATCTCTCACAACAGAACCAATGGCAAAACGTTATCTATTGCTGGATCTCTCACGGCTTACATTTCATATGGTATTATTTAAACGCGAGTTGATGAACATAGGTCAAAGAAGCTGGCGCTATCAATCAGTCAGAGAAGTGGAATATACCATACAATTAGATCAGAGAAGTGGGATATATCATATAATTAGATCAGAGAAGTGGGATATATAATATTATTAGATCAGAGAAATGGAATATACCATACAATTAGATCAGAGAAATGTGATATATGGCATAAGTAATCCAGAGAAGTGGAATATACCACACAATAAGATCAGAGAAGTGGAATATACCATACAATTAGATCAGAGAAGTGGACTATACCATACAATTAGATCAGAGAAGTGGGATATATGGCATAAGTAGTTCAGAGAAGTGGAATATACCATACAATTAGATCAGAGAAGTGGAATATACCATACAATTAGATCAGAGAAGTGGGATATACCATACAATTAGATCAGAGAAGTGGGATATACCATACAATTAGATCAGAGAAATGGACTATACCATACAATTAGATCAGAGAAGTGGGATATATGGCATAAGTAGTTCAGAGAGGTAAGAGATATAATGTCATGAAGTCAGGGAAAGTTATTTGCTAGTCCTCTGGCGTAGTAGATGTTATAGAATCTGGAAATTTAGTTTTACTGTTTCTAAATATGTGTGTAAAGAAGCGTGTAAGACGTATAACAACTTCTCAAATATCGTCTAGTTAAATTTTGTATTTCCCTACTTATTTTAAATTGTTACTTTATTTTATTTGTTAGGGTCCAACGCTAAAAATCCTATTCACTTGTCTAATTAAAAAAGGTAGATGTAGATGTTTGAGGAAATAGTATCGCAATCTGTCTTCCCATAGTAATCCTATGATAACAGGGTCATAACTTCTAGTTTCCAAAGAAGACCAACCAGCTGTACTTTAGGAGGATGACACGATCACCCACAAGAGAACTGTCAAAACATAACGCCACGCCCAAATTTAGCCCCGACATCATTCTTCCACAAAAACGAGTCAGACGTCACGTTAAAACTTCATGTTCTGAGTGGTGACGGGGATAGCTGGTGAAGCCTCACATTGAGAACTGTTGACCTTGAGAACTCGTGACCTTAAGAACGCATGACCTTGAGAACTAATGAACTTACGAACTCATGACCTTGATAAATCATGACCCTGAGAAATAAACTAGAAACCTATTTACTTTAAACACTAAATTAGTTCCATTTAATTTTGATGTATATAAAAATTAACTCGTTAAATTAATGGTATTTGATTTATCTTCGTTGCTATGAGACGATATGTTTGAGGTCATCAATGATGTCAGATGATTGTCAGTTTATGACTTCATTCAGTCAGTTCAATCGTCCTACAATTCTGTAACATGTCAAACTTTTCATTAAAAAAATACAATTAAAAACAAACCACAGCCACGGCATATTATCTCATTATGGCACGCGTTCGCGTTTAGGCAAGTGAATCTCTAAAGCATGACGTTATTGTCAATTAGAGGCAAAGAGCAAAAATCTATCTAGTGAATCACTCTTAAGTCTAAAGCAAGCTGACGTATTTTAACTAGTGAATGGCCCAGAAGCAAGCTCTCGTTTTCTAACTAGTGAAACGTCCTAGAGCAGGGGTCGGGAAACTCTTTGAGAGAGCCATAAACACCACATGTTTTGAAAAGTAATTCTGTGAGAGCGATACATTATGTTTAAAACTAAATTTTTAAGTAAATGTGTACACTTTGTGTATTCTCAGCACTAAAAATACAATAATTATCTCTCTGAATTCTTTTTTATTAACATTGTTGTGCTTTTTTTAAAAAAAAATGCAATTAATATGTGGATCAAAGGAATCTGAATAAAAGTTGTTTTTAATAATCGAAAATTGGTCTGAGAGCCAGATGCAGCCATCAATAGAGCCACATTTGGCTCGCGAGCCATGGTTTCCCGACCCCTGTCCTAGAGCATTGTAGAGGGTTTATCTATGTACTCTATAACCGGGGCCGGGAAACTTTTTGTCTGAGAGAGCCATAAAGACCACACATTTTGAAAAGTAATTCTGTAAGAGCCATACATTATGTTTAAAACTAACAATTAAAGTAGATGTGTGAATTTTTTGTAATTTTTACCACTAAAAGTACCACAATAATTATGTCTCTGAATTCTTTTTAATAACATTGTTATGCTTTTTTAAATATGCAATTAATATGTAGATCGACGAGTCTGAATAAACTTTTTAAAAAAATAATTGAACATTTATTTGAGAGCCAGATGCAGCCATCAATAGAGCCACATCTGGCTCGCGAGCCATGGTTTCCCGACCCCTGCTCTATAGCAATCGGTCAACAACAATTCTAGTCACGTGAATCAGTCATGCGATCTTATTGGCGGACAGAATGTATTGTCTCAAATAGCGACACCAAATAACACTGCACACGTAATGAAACAGTGATGTTTACAACACTGCAAACGTAATGAACCAATAATGAAATTTTGATATTTACAACACCCCAAACGTAATAAAATTGAGAAATTTACAACACTGCAGATGTAGTAATGAAATTGTAATATTTACAACACTCAAACGTAAAAAAAATATATTTACAGCTCTACAGACATAGTGAAATTGTACGCATGGGTTCACAATGAAAAATTACCAATACTCATGATCAAATTATGACCCGGACTTAACTATACTAATTGATCTGTGACACAAACCAAATTTCAATGTCACATTTCCTGGTAAACCAGGTCTGGAGTAAACAGCATCTAGCTGATTAATTTCTTTTTTTTTAACAGCACACCATTTGAAAAACATGACAATGAACAAATAAGAGTTTTTAAAAGTTGAGATATTTTGCTTTATAATTTTGGAACCACTGGTTCAACTACAGACTATTTGTCCTGGGAGATGAGACCTAACCAGGAAACAATAATTGGGGTTACAGACGAATCTGTTGGACGCTTTGCATAAATTGGGGGATGCCTAACACATAGAGATGACGTCATGTGTTCGGCCATGACATTGGACGGTGCTAGAAATTATCATGAGTCTTTAAATCATGTGGTCGAAGAACATTTAAAATGTATTATACATTTGTTATACATTTAGATATGCAAGTGACTTGATGTAGTTTAGACATCCATCCAACTATAAGGACTTTCAGAGACATTATACATACATCAAATTGTAAGGACATTCAGAGACATTAGACATACATCAAATTGTAAGGACATTCAGAGACATTATACATACATCAAATTGTAAGGACATTCAGAGACATTAGACATACATCAAATTGTAAGGACATTCAGAGACATTATACATACATCAAATTGTAAGGACATTCAGAGACATTATACATACATCAAATTATAAGGACATTCAGAGACTTTATACATACATCAAATTGTAAGGACATTCAGAGACATTATACATACATCAAATTGTAAGGACATTCAGAGACATTATACATACATCAAATTGTAAGGACATTCAGAGACATTATACATACATCAAATTGTAATGACATTCAGAGACATTATACATACATCAAATTGTAAGGACATTCAGAGACATTATACATACATCAAATTGTGAGGACATTCAGAGACATTAGACATACATCAAATTGTGAGGACATTCAGAGAGATTAGGTATCCACCCAACCATATGGACATTTAGATGAATTAGAAAACTTAGTTTATAGACTACATATAGACAACTTTGTTGGCTGTAACATTAAGATTTTTTAAAAGGCGTCGTTTCGGGCAATGTATGAGACCGAAACTATTTTACATTGACGATGATTTGATAGATAAAAATAGAAAATAATATCAGAGAAGATCATATCACAAATGAAATATTATAAACTAGCGTACACCCGTCAAAAATGACGGAAGTTTTCAGCTAAAATCTATTTATTTTATAAAAAATGCACTTTTTTTAGCGCGCCTACGGCGCAGACCTTTTTCAAAAGCCCAACTAACTTGTCCTTGTTTGATAAATACGAATATTAAACTTTCTGAAATGTACACAAAGTATTTTATAATAGTGGTTGCAGGGCGCCTGTGGCCCCCCCCCCTTTGTTTTTTTTAAATTTTATAATTAACCACCATCTAACTCTCTTTTTACAATGTTCCCTTTTCCAAAATTAAAATATGAGCGAAAACAATGACGTCATATAATATTTTTTACAGCGCATATTTAATTTGCACACCTTTTGATGCTTTGGTGCAGTAATTTGGTTTTCCCCGCTTTCTTAAATTAGTAGCGTCAGGACTGACTGACAGACACTACTGACTTGCGTGACATTTGCAAATTATATTGTTTATAATTAATGATTACATAAAATGTGACAATATCGTAAGATAATGTTCAATTTAATAGATGATACTAAAAATAGATAAATAGATCAAATGTATAAGATTAGATCAGAAATATAGAGAAATATTTGATTGCCTTTGAAGGCAAGGTCTTAAAAGCTACTATTAAAATTACCAAAGAGAACGAATTTGATGTAAATATAACAGCGCAGTGCCGTAGATTCAATAACTGTACTTTTGGAGGATGGTGAAGGTTAATGTCGATGGAATCGTTAAGGTCCAATTAGTGTTTGAAAGATTCTCCAAATTATGAGCGTCTTGGACGACTTAAGTCATAATAATTGTTGTGGTGGAGGCACAGTGCATTCTACGACAATTACACGAAGACTTTCTCGTCTTTTGTCCAATATCCTACCCAACGAGTCGTAGAGCCGTGGTACAATGCCCCTGATTAAAGGACTCCAAGTTTATGGGATTTCGAGTCGTCATTGATTCCTTTAAACACGAAAATCGATCGCTTTAGTTCGGAGCCAGTGGAAAAGAAAACAATACATTGATCAGAGCTGTTAGAGATGTGAGGTCTTTATAGGACTGGTCACTGTCACTGTAGCCTTGTCACATTCTCTTTCACATAGTAGCACTGTCACTGTAGCCTTGTAACTCCCTCTTTCAAATAGTAGCACTGTCACTGTAGCCTTGTAGCACCCTCTTTCACTTAGTAGCACTGTCACTGTAGCCTTGTAGCACCCTCTTTCACTTAGTAGCACTGTCACTATAGCCTTATCACACCCGCTTTCACATACTAGCACTATCAATGTAGCCGTCACTCCTCGTTTGACATAGTAGCACTGTCAATGTAGCCTTGTAACACCTAATTTTACATAGTAGCCCTGTTACTGTAGCCTTGTAACACTTTCTTTCACATAGTAGCACTGTCACTATAGCCTTATCACACCCGCTTTCACATAGTAGCACTGTCAATGTAGCCTTGTCATTCCCTGTTTGACATAGTAGCACTTTCACTGTAGCCTTGTAACACCCTCTTTTACATAGTAGCAATGTCACTGTAGCTTTGTCATACCCTGTTTTTTTTATAGCAGATGGTTGATGAGAGAGACGGAGAGATTGTGTAACAAGGACGTTGATAGAGAAGGTGATTGAGAGGGTGTGAGGGAGGTAGATGAGAGAGACGATGTGAGGGAAGTAGATGAGAGAGAGTGTGTGAGGGGGGAGGATCAGATAGACAGTGTGAGGGAGGGGGAGAGACAGTGTGAGGGAGGTAGATGAGAGGGACGAGGCGATGGAGGAGGATCGGAGAGACAGTGTGAGGGAGGTAGATGAGAGAGACAGTGTGAGGGAGGTAGATGAGAGATATAGTGTGAGGGAGGAGGATCAGAGAGACAGTGTGAGGGAGGAGGATCAGAGAGACAGTGTGAGGGAGGAGGATCAGAGAGAAGGTGTGAGGGAGGAGGATCAGAGACAGTGTGAGGGAGGGAGAGAGACATTGTGAGGGAGGTAGATGAGAGAGACCATGTGAGGGAGGTAGATGAGAGAGATAGTGTGAGGGAGGTAGATGAGAGAGATAGTGTGAGGGAGGTAGATGAGAGAGATAGTGTGAGGGAGGAGAATCAGAGAGACGGTGTGAGGGAGGTAGATGAGAGAGACATTGTGAGGGAGGAGGATCAGAGAGACAGTGAGGGAGGGAGAGAGACAGTGTGAGGGAGGTAGATGAGAGAGACAGTGTGAGGGAGGTAGATGAGAGAGACAGTGTGAGGGAGGTAAATGAGAGAGACGGTGTGAGGGAGGTATGTGTGAGAGACAGTGTGATGGAGGAAGATGAGAGAGACGGTGTGAGGGAGGTATGTGTGAGAGACAGTGTGATGGAGGAAGATGAGAGAGACGGTGTGAGGGAGGTATATGAGAGAGACGGTGTGAGGGAGGTATGTGTGAGAGACAGTGTGATGGAGGAAGATGAGGGAGACGGTGTGAGGGAGGTATATGAGAGAGACGGTGTGAGGGAGGTATATGAGATAGACGGTGTGAGGGAGGTATATGAGATAGACGGTGTGAGGGAGGTATATGAGATAGACGGTGTGAGGGAGGTATATGAGATAGACGGTGTGAGGGAGGTATATGAGATAGACGGTGTGAGGGAGGTATATGAGATAGACGGTGTGAGGGAGGTATATGAGATAGACGGTGTGAGCGACCATCGTCAGTGGGACATCCATCAAGTCATTACACGCACTTTCGCTTAGACAAATGATTGTGTTTCATGGGCAGACCACTCCCGACATTCGACATGAGAGGAGCTAAGGCCACTAACAAGGGGGCTCCAACTCTGAGATACCACAACACACCGGTCGACGGCATGACGAGGGTTTACAGCGGCATTTGTAGTGCAATACTCTGTGACGGAAAGATCCATCTCTGATGAGGAAATAGACTTGTGCTGACTCGTGCCGTGAGAGTAAAGCATTTCATAACAGGAAGTGAATGCGCCGCTGATTCAAAGGATTTGCATTTCGTAAAGTCTGGAAAAGAAAAACAGTGACACGGATTTTGGAACAACAGTGTCACGGCTAAAAGAAAAATTGTTACAGCTATTGCAACAACAGTGTCACGGCTAAAAGAAAATTGTTATAGCTATTGCAACAACAGTGTCACGGCTACTGGAACTTTATTTTCAATCTATACCTGTTCAGTCACTTTTGATACATCCGACGTTTGACATGTATCACGAAGTCTCAGGCCTGGTTATTTGGATCAACATTCCTTCTATAAGTCGCAGTGAGTCATGAAACAGTATGTTGTAAGCCGAGTGTCTTAGCCTATTAGTTATTTGTCCTTGTATTCTGTTTAAGACTACAGTTTCTCAAGTGCTCAACACCAAAGTCACACAAGAAGACTCAGTACTTTCACAAAGTAATGCCCCATTTCAATAGGAGAACTTGACACTTTGTGACAACTGGCACTAATCTCAAACAGATAAACAAAAATCTTTATGAAAACTTAGACAGTTCCAAATTGAAATATCGCGTCTCACTTCTGTTTCTGTTGTAGCTTTTCATGTGACACCATGTCTTGAGCCACTCTGTTTATCTGGCACCATATCCTGTGACATCCTGTTTATCTGGCACCCTTTTGCTTGACACCTTTGACATCCTGTTTATCTGGCACCCTGTTGCTTCACACCATTGACATCCTGTTCAAGTCACACTGCCACCTTGCCATGGTTAGATGGTGACTTTCAGAACTTCTTGCATTTTCAGTTTGACATGAGGGGACTTATTTTGCTGAAAGATGTATGCTGATGTCAGATATAATAAGGGGGAGTAACTTCAAGAGAACACTCCTCGGCATTATTGGCTATCTATGGAAAGTGGTAAAGATTTGTAGTCCAAATAATTGTAAAACGTTTGGGAAATGTTGATTAATTTTTTTTTCCATTGAACAAGGCAATAGCATGTCCGTGTGGCCTTCTCATAGTGAAAATAAAACGATTGTTTTATTTATACATTTGTATGCACTAAAGAACAGATAATTAAGAATGACATAGGTTCAGGAGAATAAAAATAAATAAAGAAAACATTGTACAAATGTGTGAAAAATCCTGATTTATAAATCTAAGATGAATGAAGAAAAAACAGAGAAAGTGAGAGAGGAGTAAACAAAAATCAAGAAAATAACATTTTCCTTTAATAACATCAACTTTCCATACGTCTATCTCGACTAAAAAATGTTGCATGCACTTGAATATGACACTGAATTGAATTAATATGAACTATTGTTGTTTTCAGGTGGTATATGGCAACTCTAGGAGTTAATTTCGGACCATTCCTCACGTGAAATTTTTTATTTAGACCGTTAACTTTAGACTTTGACAATTTATCAAACACTCGAGAATTTAAGTAAGAATTCAAACGATCTTAGAAATTCACGCTACAGAATCTAAGCATTGAAACAATCTTAGAACTACACCACTCGAGAATTTAAGAATTCAAACGCTCTTAGAACTATACCAGTCGACAATCTAAGAATTCAAACGAACTCAGAACTATATTCAAACGATCTCAGAACTATAACAGTCGACAATCTAAGAATTCAAACGATCTCAGAACTATACCACTCGACAATCTAAGAATTCAAACGATCTCAGAATTATACCACTCGAGAATCAAAGAATTCAAACGATCTCAGAACTATACCACTCGACAATCTAAGAATTCAAACGATCTCAGAACTATACCACTCGACAATCTAAGAATTCAAACGATCTTAGAACGCCGCGTCATGGAAGTTTGGTCCAACCCAAACTAAGGATCTCATTACACTCGTCCATAACAAGCTCCATTGATGAGGACCTCAACTCGCCTGTTGATGCCACAGCAGTGAAGACCCAAGGATAGCACTCTGTACTTTTATTGGTACAACTCGAACTGTACATTTATTGGTACAACTGGAATGTACCGAAGCCGAGTTCATTCTCAAAACGAGGCTCACGCGAGAAACGGATACACTAGCAGCAGAACTAGAAGGTAGGCAAGCATGTTTTGATGTTTTCTCACGTCTGCTAGCAGCTTTACGTCACGTCTCTTCGTTAACGTGACACTTTAACATGCCCTATCGGCGATTGACTAATGTCCTGTTATGAATCTTCCTCGTCTTAACATCTCGTCGCATTGTCATTGTCTCTGAACAATTCCAAATGTCAAATATCAATACCTTATGTCGCTTACACATGAATCTCATATTCCCATCTATGTCAAATAGCAATACCCTATGGCACTAATATATAACATCTAATATTCCCATCTATGTCAAATATCAATACCCTATGGCACTAATATATGACATCAAATAGTTCCACCTATGACAAATATCAATACCCTATGGCACTAATATATGACATCAAATAGTTCCACCTATGACAAATATCAATACCCTATGGCACTAATATATGACATCAAATATTTCCACATATGTCAAATATCAATATCCTATGGCACTAATACTTGATATCAAATATTCGTACTTGCTGTGTAATAATCATCTCTGCAGCCAAGCCTCACATTTTCTGCTTCACTAAATAAATAAAGTTAAATCACTTCTAAAAATATTGGAAATATATTTTTTAAAATACATGTACTTAGAAATTTCGGACATTGGGCGACCATCAATGCTGGGAGCTCTCCATTCATTGATTTCTGGCACACACTATCTGTTACAACTCTACTAAACAATGATGATCTGATGAACCAACACTTCCTACTTAAATTATTTAACAACCAACAGTTAGCAACCTACGTCAACTAATGGGGCATGGCGTGTCACCAACTGCAGGTTTGGAACAATTTGATGTTCACTCGGTACTATGTTAGCAGCGATATTTAGCTTTTCTAGACAATTTAGTTCAAGTTTGTTCAAGCCCCAGGTTATGTTGTACATATTTGGTTCACGTTTCCTAAGCCATACAAGTCATGTATGTGATGTTGGATAAAGTCATGTATATGATGTTGGATAGTCATGTATGTGATGTTGGATAAAGTCATGTATGTTATGTTGGATACAATTCATGTATGTGATGTTGGATAGTCCGGTATGTGATGTTGGATAAATTCATGTATATGCTGTTTAATAGAATCACGTATGCCATGTTGGATAAAGTCACGTATGTGATATTGGATAAAGTCATGTATCTCATGTTGGATAAAGGCATGTATGTGATGTTGGATAAAGTCATGTATATGATGTTGGATAAAGTCATGTCTGTGATGTTGGATAAAGTCATGTATATGATGTTGGATAAAGTCATGTCTGTGATGTTGGCCGCGTCAACATACTGATGAGAGAGCGCTAACGACGACTGTCATCGATTTCTCACGGTAATAATATTTATGGCCGTCAATGGAATGGCGCTGTGCCGTCTTGGAGACTCACGGTAATAATATTTATGGCCGTCAATGGAATGGCGCTGTGCCGTCTTGGAGACTCACGGTAATAATATTTATGGCCGTCAATGGAATGGCGCTGTGCCGTCTTATATTTATGGCCGTCAATGGAATGGCGCTGTGCCGTCTTATATTTATGGCCGTCAATGGAATGGCGCTGTGCCGTCTTATATTTATGGCCGTCAATGGAATGGCGCTGTGCCGTCTTATATTTATGGCCGTCAATGGAATGGCGCTGTGCCGTCTTATATTTATGGCCGTCAATGGAATGGCGCTGTGCCATCTTGAAGACTCTTCAATAATTGATGACGTTATTGAACTTTGTACAAAAAATACCAGTTAATCACTCACTCACTCACACTCTCTCTCTCTCTCTCTCTCTTCTCATCTTTCGTTCTCTCTCTCCCTCTCTCTCTCTCTCTCTCTCCCTCTCTCTATCTCTCGTTCTCTCCATTATTATTATTATTATAAATAAATAAGTGAATTATTGATTGATTTATTTATGCTATCCTTTTACTGTCTACCTGCCTGAAGTTAAATAAGAAGAAATGGGAAACAACCCGAACAACACTACCAAACACTTAAGTCCCTTTCATGACGATCAAATTTAGGTTGGGCGGGTTGTGGACGCGAACAAAAAGATTTTTTTAAAAATATCCTAAATGACAATACACGATTTTATATTATGAATGCGTCGCATCTCTCTCTCTACTAAGGTAAGAAATTATGATATTAGGTGCTGCCTCCTTAATTAGGCAAAAAATGATGATTGTAGGTGAAGCATTATTAATAAAGCCAAAAAATGATATTAGGTTATTATTACTTGGGTCATAAAATATGATGTTAGATGCGTATCTCTATTTTTGTCAGAAAATATGATATTAGATGCCGTATCTCTATTTTGGTCAGAAAATATAATATTTTAAATAAAAATTAACTCGACACTGAATTATGCAGTTACGTAGGAAATGTAGATGTGTTGAACATGGAGGACAGACCCCAGTGTTGATAAAACATGGAGGACAGACCCAAGTGTTGATAAAACATAGGGGACAGACCCAAGTGTTGATAAAACATAGGGGACAGACCCAAGTGTTGATAAAACATGGAGGACAGACCCCAGTGTTGATAAAACATAGAGGACAGACCCCAGTGTTGATAAAACATAGAGGACAGACCCCAGTGTTGATAAAACATAGAGGACAGACCCCAGTGTTGATAAAACATGGAGGACAGACCCAAGTGTTGATAAAACATCGTGGACAGACCCAAGTGTTGATAAAATATGGTGGACAGACCCCAGTGTTGATAAAACAGGGAGGACAGACCCAAGTGTTGATAAAACATGGAGGACAGACCCCAGTGTTGATAAAACATGGAGGACAGACCCCAGTGTTGATCACACATAGAAGAAAGACCACAGTGTTGATAAAACATGGAGGACAGACCAAAGAGTTGATAAAACATAGAGGCCAGACCACAGTGTTGATAAAAAATGGAGGACAGACCCAAGTGTTGATCACACATAGAAGAAAGACCCCAAAGTTGATAAAACAATGGAGGACAGACCCAAGTGTTGATCACACATAGAAGAAAGACCCCAGTGTTGATAAAACAATGGAGGACAGACCCAAGTGTTGATCACACATAGAAGAAAGACCCCAGTGTTGATCAAACTGCTCGGGGATGAGAGAAGATTTTGTGTTACCAGAGGACCGGTAATAAATAAGTGCAACTTCTTTTGGAGAGAAATGCTCAAACAAGATGACAGGAGATGACAAGACGCGGTCAGCTTAGTTTACCCCCACCCACTCCGAGCCCGGAGCTGTTGAGTACGCTACCATTACGGTGCATTAGTCAGGCCCTGGGGGTGGGGAGTGGGAGTCAAATATAAGATCAATAATTGTCACATCGTGGCCTGACTGAGGCGTTCAGGCCTGCAGGTTTAAGACCGGTCAAGTTTCCAAGGCATTTCTGCCTGATTGAATACAAGTATCTTCTTCTTTCAAATCAATAACTTAGCTCGTTAACATTTCAAGGTATTCCTGCCCAAGGAATAGATGTATGATGTGGCATTAGTTATAAATGGGTAGATATTTATCTGATATGGCATTAGTTATAAACTGGTAGATAGATGTCTGATGCGGTATTAGTTATAAACTGGTAGACAGATGTATGATGTGGCATTGGTTGTAGACTAGTAGATATTTGATGTGGCATTAGTTGTAAACTGGTAGATATAATTGGCATTGCCATGATACTAGTCAATAACTGGCAATATCATGCTATAATAACTGGAGTGGCCAAAAGAATGTATTCAGTTTATTAACCGTGATATAATTCAGTTAACATACATGGACACCACAAAGACAAACTAAACAGAGATGTGTGGAAAGATGCGACGTCCCCAACAAGCAGATGCCAATTATTTGTCACAGATGGCTGAGTAGACAGCGGGAGAGAGTGCTGACGTTATGTGACCTACGGAAGAGCAGGCCAATCGCGGAGTAATTAATGCAATAATAATAATCGCCTCTCCGACACTACTAGAGCGAGATGTGCGGCTCGACAGCTAGACTTTAGGAAATACAGAATGAGTGAGGGAGGGAGGGAGGGAGCGATAGGTAGGAGGAGAGGAGATAGCAGTCAGAAAATGATTGGTACTACTGGGGGCATATAACAATATACCGGTCTAAACGTTAAGGGCCAGCATTTTTTTTTACCTTTAGTGAATATTACCAACTGGCAAGCCCTTTGGTTCGCCTAATCTCCAGCTTCAATGTCATTTCAATGATAATAAATTAGTTACATTGCAATATGAATGCGATCTATTCCTCTGCTATTTTTGTCATTTCAATGAAATTATTTTTGTTACATTTCAATATGACTACGATGGATGTGAGACCTTTCTCTGGATTGGTCGTCACATTGTCAAATAGTGGAGCTATATATAGGTCAACATGTTGTGGCCATAGCTTCCAGGAAATTATTTGCATAGGAATGGACACAGGGTTTTTATAAAGAAATGAACACAGGATTTTAGCAAAAGGTTTTTATAAAGAAATGAGCACAGTATTTTAGCACATGTTTTTTTGTATAGACATGAACACAGGGTTTTAGCACAGGTTGTTTGTCCTATCTTCCCACAATAAATGTATGGGGGGCCCCATCCTTGTTTCCCATAGTGTGGAGCTCTAGGCAGATGTCCACATAATGTTAACCTGCTGACAACTGTCCCTATAATGTCAACTTGTAGACAACTGTCCCATAATGTCAACTTGTAGACAACTGTTCCATAATGTTAACCTGCTGACAACTGTCCCTATAATGTCAACTTGTAGACAAATGTTCCATAATGTTAACCTGCTGACAACTGTCCCTATAATGTCAACTTGTAGACAACTGCCCCTATAATGTCAACTTGTAGAAAACTGTCCCATAATGTCAACTTGTAGACAACTGTCCCATAATGTCAACTTGTAGACAACTGTCACATAATGTCAACTTGTAGACAACTGTCCCCATAATGTCAACTTGTAGACAACTGTCCCATAATGTCAACTTGTAGACACCTCTCCCATAATGTCAACTTGTAGACAACTGTCACATAATGTCAACTTGTAGACAACTGTCCCCATAATGTCAACTTGTAGACAACTGTCCCATAATGTCAACTTGTAGAAAACTGTCCCATAATGTCAACTTGTAGACAACTGTCCCATAATGTCAACTTGTAGACAACTGTCCCATAATGTCAACTTTTAGACAACTGTCCAATAATGTCAACATTTAGACAACTGTCCCATAATGTTAACCTGTAGACAACTGTCCTATAATGTCAACTTGTAGACAACTGTTCCATAATGTTAACCTGCTGACAACTGTCCCATAATGTCAACTTGTAGAAACCTGTCACATAATGTCAACTTGTAGACAACTGTCCCATAATGTCAACTTTTAGACAACTGTCCCATTATGTCAACTTGTAGACAACTGTCACATAATGTTAACCTGTAGACAACTGTCCCATAATGTCAACTTGTAGACAACTGTCACATAATGTCAACTTGTAGACAACTGTCCCATAATGTCAACTTGTAGACAACTGTCACATAATGTCAACTTGTAGACAACTGTCCCATAATGTCAACTTTTAGACAACTGTCCCATTATGTCAACTTGTAGACAACTGTCACATAATGTTAACCTGTAGACAACTGTCCCATAATGTCAACTTGTAGACAACTGTCCCCATAATGTGCTTGTCTTTTCTTTCCCTCGCCGTTCATGTCCTCTTACATTTCTTAGCATTTCCAGTCCCGCTAATACGGGAAGCTTGAGAAATCGAAGGCGAATCTTGGAGGCCAATAGAAAGCAAATATTTTCACTTTACACGCTGGCTGTGTGGGCGAATCAAGTGAATTTATTGGTAAGGCGGGGAGCCGCGTTATTTCGACTTGTCTTTTTTCTGAGGAGGGCTTTTACAACATCATCAGTCATCGGAATAGAAAAAAAAGGAGGGGGCTCTTCTTGTGACGTCATGAGCACCACGGCTAGGGTGGGGGGTGCCGGATATTATAAATACGATTGCATTATGAGATTATCATTATAGTCTGCAAAATCATGGGTGTGTAGAACATCAAGAGTATGTCAAACATCAAGAATATGTGAAACATCAAGAGTGTGTCAAACATCAAGAGTGTGTCAAACATAAAGAGTATGTCAAACATCAAGAGTATTTCAAACATCAAGAGTATGTCAAACATCAAGAGTGTGTCAAACATCAAGAGTGTGTCAAACATCAAGAGTATGTCAAACATCAAGAGTATGTCAAACATCAGAGTGTGTAAAACCTTTTGTTAAGATACTATAGCTAGACAACTGAATCGGTGTCTATCAATAAAACTTGTTAACACAATAACTCTTTCTTTTTCTGTGGTTGTGAGGTTATGTAGGACAGTGCTTCTCAAACTTTTTCGTATCGCGGACCGGCAGGAATTTTTCCCATTGCACCACGGACCGGTGCACTATTTTCCCGTACTGACGTGATTTTCCCTGTACTGACGTGATAGCAAAATGAGCCCCAAATGGCCTAAAGCTCTTCAAGACTAAGCATAAATTCGACGTGTTTTATGCTACATGTCATCGAACAAAATTTAAAAAGAATAAACATACGCCTTTATTACTTAATTCTCATTTACGATCGTCTTCATTTTTAATAAAAATGTTTTGATAATGGCAGCCATCGTTTTTGTTTCAACTGTTTTTAAATTGATAGAACTTTAATAATTTTATATCCCAACTGAAGTCTAAGCTTTTATTAAAGATAACGGAAAATGTAACCTAAAAAAAGTCATGTATATTTATTTTCAAAAAGAATATAGTAACTGTAGTAAGTACAATAGTAAGTTTATTGTCAAAGTTTAACTTGAACTAATAACTCAACTACTCAAGTGAGCCTGTTTATCTGTTGCAAGTTTATCAAGTCGTGGCTCGATTGAGGACAAAGCTACTCGCAATAGAGAACAAACATCCATACTTTTCCTGTACTTTGTCTTAATAAGGCTCATTGTTGAAAAACCAGTCCCACGTAGGTAATGTGAAGGAAATGGAAGAGGAGCCTTGAGAGCAATTTCGGCAATTGAATTTAAAAGGATGCAAGAGAGGTCAAAGTTCCAAAATTCATTTTTAAAACGTCATCGGCAGCTAACTCAGACAAGTCAACCTTCGAAGCAATAAATGGATTGCTTATCCACCCATTACCTTTCCGTGGGTCATCTTCTGTTGGAAAGTAGAACTCAAAACTGTCTCATAATTTTGTCAAGTGCTCAATTATGACTTTATGTAAAGATGGAACATCAAGCTCTTCATCTGCACTATCGATAGTTGTGCTAAATTGTAAAACATATCGAAACAATCTGCTTACACTCGACGCTTCCATACTGCTAGCTGGCGTTTCTGTCCATCAATATTTTCTGCCATTGTATATAATGAAGCCATCCTTCCTTGCATGGAAATATTTAGCTCATTAAGAATGGCAAAGATATCAGCCAAATAAGCCAACTGGGCTGTCTAATTCACATTTCGAAATAGTTTAGACCAATCTGGCTTTTTCTCCTGTAGAAACTGGTCGAGCTCTCTTCGCAATTCAAAAACTCTTGACAGAACTTTGTCTCGAGACAACAAACGCACATCAGCATACAGTAAATTTGTGTTCCGCACCCATTTCGTCACATAATGCAGCAAATAATCTTGCATTTTGGGGCTAATTCAATAATCTTGTTGAAAACTTCAGAACGCCACCCAGACATGGCCACAGCGTCACGTCATCCGTACAATATTTAAATTCTATCTGACACTTGCCAACAATGTATTCGTAAATGGCCTTAAATATTTCAGAACTAGTTGTATTAGTTGGTAATGAAGTAGAACAGAAATACTCTTCCTTCAAGTCATCATGAGTCATCCTTATGACATAATATATTGATATCAAAGGACGCGGTCTGAACATGTTATACATTCTCTCATTGGTTCTCAAACTTAAGGATTATGATTAGATTTCTTTTTCATTTCTACATAAATTCCGCGGACCACCACTTTGAGAAGCACTGATGTAGGAGATATATTCCATATTTTTAGTTACATCCACTGCCAATAGACATGGGCAGGGTAGTTTCTCACAGGGAAATTATTTCTTCAAAATATGTCAACTCTATACGTCCACCCCCCACCCACATCTCCACTTTGATAAGTTTTCATGACGTCATGACCAGAAGACTTAAAACTAATGATCCCTCAGACAGATGGAGCTACACGTTCCTGGTTTTATCACCAGATGACCTTCCTAATCCCCTGTTTGGACAGTGGTCAGATCTCATCCCACATTTTAACGAATTCGAAATGAATACAGTCCTGAGAATGGAAATTGAAATGAAAAAGTGATGAACTTAAATCTCAATGCTCCAGTCATTCCAGTTATAGCGTTTGTTTGTTTTTGTTTGTTTGTTTGTTTCATGTGTGGTAGTCAACATGTTCCTACACCGTTGGTGTACATTGTCATTTTTTGGATAAGTTAAACACACACATATAATAAACACATACATTCACCCTCACAAGTTGCCAAGCAGGAAACCAGAAAACAGAGAGTGTGACGTCATCAATGTTCATTTAAACCTGTCCAACGCCGCGCATCAGTGTGACGTCATCAATGTTCCCTTAAAGCTGCCCGACACCGCGCAGCAGTTTGAAATTACCGCTCGGCAAATTTTGCAAAATATTGCACAAAAATGGATGCTGTGCAACTCTGCACACGATGTTTTTTACTTTGCCCCCGGACCACTTAACCTTAGAGGAAACTGTACGTCATATTACTGAGCGCATGGAATGACGCTACTGAATACGCGTGACGTCATTTGACTGAGCGCATAGCATGACGGTTCTGTATACGTGTGATGCAGACAATAACTGCAGTTTCTATCTTGTTAATTAACGGCTTTCTTTCCTCTCACAAACACTAGCAGTTTGTTTGTAGTTTGTAGCATCTTGTCTCCCAAGTGACGCTGACGCCCAGGTTGATTGCGTCTGTCAAGTCAAGAGAGGGGCAGGTGAGGTGTGGGTTGCGCCCTCAGGTGAGTGCTGTTAGATTTTGGAGAAGTGAATTTCAGCATGGTATACCGGAAGTAGGCGGTTTTTAGCACTTCTTCTTTTCAAAATTAAACAATTCTTTTGTAACTTGAAAAGATTATTTATTTTCAAAATAAGGAACTCGATCTGAGACGCGATGAAAAACACAAAACGATTTTTGTTGTTAATTATAAACTGTGTTACGCAAAGGATGTCTGTTCATAAAATACTTTTTTGCAAAAATATAAAATTAAGAAATATATTTTACATTCGTCTTCAATGGTGTTTCCCTCTATTGTGTTCAAATTCAAAATTGAAACATTATATTTAGCCAATAGCAGATATCAAAGTTTAGCCAAAGGAAGATAATATAGTTTAGCCATAAAAGATATTATATTTTAGCCGATAGAAGATATAATTTATCTATAGAAGATATAGTTTAACCAATAGCAGATAGCATACAAGACACACAGCCACACGTGTATATGCAGTTGAAATCATGGAGGAGACTAGCATAGCTCTTTAACTGTATGGTTAAACATTTATAATTTTAAAAAATCAGCAGAATCGGATAAACAGAAACAGCACATCAACACGATCGGTTAAACAGAAACAACACATCCACGCGATCACTTAAATAGATACAACACATCAATACGTTCGGTTAAACAGAAACAACACATCAACACAATCGGTTAGTTACAAAAGACACATGAAAATGGCCACATGTCGTTCAAACAAGATCCGATTAGAGGGCCACTGGGGGGCGGCAAGTGTTTGGAAGCCGTTAATTGTCTCCACTGTAGGCCGCGGGGATTGACAATGACGAGGGAATGGACAATCACGAGAGAATGGGACTTCTCGTGGCTTTCCTCGACCCACCTCCTCGCCCATTTGACATAAAGGTGAACGCTCTATTTATCATGACCTTTCACCTGTCAGTAGTTTTGAAGTATATCGAAGGTGTCATCTTTTTTGTTTTCCTTCTTAGTTACGTTATTTTCCTTTCCTCATTTCAGACACAATTTACTTTTAATACAATATATATATGTATATATCCATATCATTCATATTATCTATCCGCATACCTCTTACAATTTACAGTACATAATTCCGTACAAATTCTGTCATCTACTGTCAGAAGCTTATCCCGATTGCGCGCTCTTAAATTGGCCAAAAGTGAAAGTGAGTCCGACCGAGAGAGTGTGAGTAGTTCCCCTTGTCTCGGCACGTTTCAACTGATGAAAAACTAACAAGACGTTTAGACAAACTGATCATCACTGCTTTAATTCTCAAGACACGTCACCCTGTAGGGACCTGGGAGGTCTGGGTTTGGGGGTGGGTGGGGGGTCGGGCTGCTGAGGGTCAATCGAGAAGACGCAGACATGTAGGCAATCAGGGCTACATCTCCTAGATTTGCTTTTCATGTTAAGTAATTCTATGAATAGGCCAGCCGTCAGGAAGTGAAAGGTAAGGGGGGGGGTGTGATGGAGATGTCTCACCCGGACATGGGACACAAGTGAAGACCTAGGTTCATATCCTGTTGTTGGTATTGAGCCCACTATGAGAGAGTACAGCGGGTATTTACACTAGTTTATGTGATGACGTTAGCTGGTTTGGTTAAATGACACGGGTTATAGGACCTGGCTGATCATTCACTGAGTTAAAGAAATTAGCAGAGTTCTAAGCTCCCGAGCCGAAAAAGTCTTTGAGGGTCGGTCAAGGTCGTAAAATATGGTACGTTCCAGGAATAGTTCAATTTAGAGAATAAATAGCTTGATGATTCCAGAATTTGCTTATTAGAGTTTAAGATTGTGCAAACCAATAGATGGTCTGCACGTTCCATTACTGACTTTACTCAGATTGGCGAGCAGACCTTAGCAGTTTTTAGCGTTTGGAGACACCTCAGCTATTTCAGAAGTCTATCTCAACAGGGTCAAGGTTAGGGTTGTAACGTGGACAATATACCGCACGTCACCCGTCAATAGAAATACTTAGCCAGCTTAAGTGCCTTTATGCAACGTCTTATGTCACATACCGTATATTCCGGCGTAATAGACGAATTTTTAATACCTAAAAATATGGTTGTATTGGATTAAAATGTTTGAAATCCGATTTCACCGGATTTATGAAGTGAAATCCGACCGGAGCCGGATTTTTAAAAATGGCCGGATTCCGGATTAGCCGGAGTAGAAATCCCTTCTAAATAAATAAAGGTAAAAAAGGATTTTTAAAAACCACGTTTTTATAAGTGGACTAAAAAGAAGAAAATAAGTTTAAACTTATACGTTCAAGTACTGTGATTTAATATGACTAAAAACGTTGGGTGGGTGTTTGGTATAAAAATTAAAGATTTATAATTTAGAAGGCAAAAGAGAGATCTATAAGTGAGAGAATGAGTGAACTGCAAATGTAAAACCTCATAAGCGCCCACCCCAAGTTTTTAGTCATATTACAGTACTTGAACGTATAATTTTTAACTTATTTTCTTCTTTTTAGTCCACTTATAAAACGCGGTTTTTAAAAATCCCTTTTTACCTTTATTTATTTTAATATTTTTAGTCCACTAACAAAAAAGTGGTTTTTAAAAATCTTTTTTTACCTCTATTTATTTTAACAAACACCTCATCAGCACCCGCCCAACGTTAATACCACGGCAGTTAGGTCACGGGGTGAACTCGGCACGCGAAATCTAACAACGGCAGTCGGATACAGATGCTTATATAGAGATAAACTAAAAAATGCATTAATTTAATTGCGGTACATTCGATCGATCTGAAATTTTGATACAATGTATTGTCATCCAAGATCTATCTGTGGTAAAAATTTGAGCTCTCTAGGACCATCAGAAGTGGTTTAATTTTACGTTGGCAAATTTGTAAAATTGCGGACAGACAGACAGACACGAAAGCAAGTCAATAAAAACGTGGTAAAATATTCCCAAAAGTCGGGGGTCGTCTTATAAGTGGATATCGAGTTATACGTTGGTCTATATTAGCTGGTTCTGTAAAGTAAAGCACACGTGTCTGTACATGCAGTAAAGCATAAGTAGTTGTACCTGCTCATACTGTACAGTACCAGTACCATAATACTGTAGGCCTACAGTATACAAATGGCTAACAGTCAAGACCTCATCATGTCTCCACCAGCAAGAAGAAAGAAATATGAAGCCAGTTTCAAACTTAAAGTGTGTTGGAAGAGGGTTGGTCTTATACAGCGAAAATAGCTTAAAATCTATATTGTAACAGGAAACGTAAGGGGGCGTCTTAAACGAACCCGTCGTCTTATACGCTGGAATATACCGTAATATGTCGTAAAGAATAGGACTGCGATAAAGCTTTCAAATAAAATGTATTTGGACAGATGAAGACATTAGCCGAGACGTTAACTTGTGTATTAGTCCATAATAAATAAAGCTTTAATTTATATTTTTGATAACACAACTCGTTTGTGTATCTTGTGTGCTGTCTCACAACTAATTGGGTAACCGAGTCCCGATGTGTATTGTCCCAGAGAAGACTGGTACTTACACAAAGAAAGACAGCTACTACACCACTAAGACTGGTACTTACACAAAGAAAGACAGCTACTACACCACTAAGACTGGTACTTACACAAAGAAAGACAGCTACTACACCACTAAGACTGGTACTTACACAAAGAAAGACAGCTACTACACCACTAAGACTGGTACTTACACAAAGAAAGACAGCTACTACACCACTAAGACTGGTACTTACACAAAGAAAGACAGCTACTACACCACTAAGACTGGTACTTACACAAAGAAAGACAGCTGCTACACCACTAAGACTGGTCTAACCTACAGACAGCACTTAAATGTCAACACAGTGACTCCCCCCTGGGAGCACCTTTGAGGAAAGTTTTAGACCCGTCAACATCAGTTGGATCAAGCCCTAAAAGCCCAAAGGAAGAACGGCCACGACGACATCACCAGCAAAGTCTCTACCAAGACTTGTCGTGTTATACACGCCTGGAACATTGAACTCAGATAAACTAATGTCTCGAAGGCGGTTTGTGGTTTACATGACACACTATGCATCTTCCCTTCTCTTAATTCACATTTTGTTTGATCAAATGTTTACACCTTCTCTTAACTCACAGTTTGATCAACTGTCTCTTCCTTTCTCTTAACTCACATTTACTTTGTTCAACTGCGTACTCACTTCTCTTAACTCACATTTACTTTGTTCAACTGCCTACTCACTTCTCTTAACTCATATTTAGTTTGATCAACTGTTTTAATCCCTTCTCTTAACTCACATTTAGTTTGATCAACTGTTTTAATCCCTTCTCTTAACTCACATTTAGTTTGATCAACTGTCTCCTCACTTCTATTAACTCACATTTAGTTTGATCACCCGCCTCCCTTCTCTTCTCTAACCGTGACCTGACGTCAATTCTCCCTGGCCCCCTGTCATGTCAGTTAGTACCGATCTCTCCACTCACAACGAGTACATGAATAGGATCGATGCAAGCCTGTTAACCTTGGCTGATTCAGCTCTCACAGTCTCTCGGGCTGATTCAGCTCTCACAGTCTCTCGGGCTGATTCAGCTCTCACAGTCTCTCGGGCTGATTCAGCTCTCACAGTCTCTCGGGCTGATTCAGCTCTCACAGTCTCTCGGGCTGATTCAGCTCTCACAGTCTCTCGGGCTGATTCAGCTCTCACTGTCTCTCGGGCTGATTCAGCTCTCACAGTCTCTCGGGATGATTCAGCTCTCACAGTCTCTCGGGCTGATTCAGCTCTCACAGTCTCTCGGGCTGATTCAGCTCTCACAGTCTCTCGGGCTCATTCAGCTCTCACAGTCTCTCGGCTGATTCAGCTCTCACAGTCTCTAGGGCTGATTCAGCTCTCAGTGTCTCGGGCTGATTCAGCTCTCACAGTCTCTCGGACTGATTCAGCTCTCACAGTCTCTCGGGCTGATTCAACTCTCACTGTCTCTCGGGCTGAGTCAGCTCTCACAGTCTCTCGGGCTGATTCAGCTCTCTCAGTCTCTCGGGCTGATTCAGCTCTCACAGTCTCTCGGACTGATTCAGCTCTCACAGTCTCTCGGGCTGATTCAGCTCTCACAGTCTCTCGGGCTGATTCAGCTCTCTCAGTCTCTCGGGCTGATTCAGCTCTCACAGTCTCTCGGACTGATTCAGCTCTCACAGTCTCTCGGGCTGATTCAGCTCTCACAGTCTCTCGGGCTGATTCAGCTCTCACAGTCTCTCGGACTGATTCAGCTCTCACAGTCGCTCGTACCAGTTCGACTCCACAGAATTACCAAATGTCGTAGTCACCGCGGTGTTTCTCTGCTGACCAATTAAACACCTAACTAACCTGCCTCAACCAAGCAATTGGATCAATCATGTAAAAAGCAAAGTTTGTTGTAAACTAAGGCAAAGCGATTGTTATATTCTGATGCATTTTTTTGTTTAACACATCACCTTGGCTTTACCTCTTTACTTCTATCAATCTATCTCTCTTGTCATCTCTCTTAACGTTTCTCCTCTCTATATCTTGCTCTCTGACACTCTCTTTCCCTCAATATTTTCAATCTTAAAATGTGCTTTAGAGCGAGGAAGAGAGAGAGAGTGTTAGAAGTGTGTGTGTGGGGGGGTGGGGATACAGGGACAGAGAAGGGAAGAAAGAAGACAACATATAGTCAATAAAAGTTTGCTTCTTAAGGCCGCCTTAACCCCCTCCTTAAATAGACCACCGGTAAAGCAGCGCAGCCCGAAAGCTCCACCCCACTAATTACGCAATTTAAGAATTACTAATTTGAGACCTGGGACGGATAGTTCAAGGGTTCAGAAAGCTCTTGTCCCTGTGAAAAGGGGAGGGGGGGGGAGGAGGCGATAACTAGAACTATAATTAGGAAATGGATATAATTTGGTGTAATTAACAAAGGCAGGTCATCAGTAAAAATTATTACTCTCATGGAAATGGAGGCACCGATATTATGTAAACAATACAATTTATTCAAATTATCCATACCGCGCTTAAGTGGTGGAGCATTGGAAAGTATTGAAAAACCACGATATTTTGAACCCTCTCATCTGACTATATGAAAATACACTTTTATTCTCTTAGTAACATGTAGGTCTGCCAGACATACAATCCTACTTACTACTATTAACAGCCCAAATAAAGGCCTGCCGGACAAATCATCCTACTAATATTAACAACCCAGATAAAATGTCCCACAATTGCGCTAAACATTATACATTGTACTTTAAAATATTCAAGCGCGATTTGGTGCCTATTATTTTATTGTGTTTGGCGGAAGCTGAACACTTGTCCATGAAATGAATTGACAAAACAATATCGCTCCTATGAATTACCAATACGTTGAAAAACAGGGTCGCCTTATCTCTAGTAAGAAAAAATACATCTCATCTTTTTTTTTGGTCAACATATTATTATTTATATTGTTAAATTTGTTTTCTTTTTAAAAATCGGACTAGGCGGAAAATCGTTTAACATTGGTATTGAAACACAAAATATGGGTGAGACAGCAATCAGGCTTATAGATAAGTAGATATATGTCATACAAAAAGGGTATGTATGAGCCTTACAAGACGTCACAAGTAGATATATGTCATACAAAAAGGGTATGTATGAGCCTTACAAGACGTCATAAGTAGATATATGTCATACAAAAAGGGTATGTATGAGCCTTACAAGACGTCATAAGTAGATATATGTCATACAAAAAGGGTATGTATGAGCCTTACAAGACGTCATAAGTAGATATATGTCATACAAAAAGGGTATGTATGAGCCTTACAAGACGTCACAAGTAGATATATGTCATACAAAAAGGGTATGTATGAGCCTTACAAGACGTCACAAAACAAAGAACGTTTCGGCAAACACAACACAAGCAGCCATCACTTTGATAAGGTAATGAGAACAAGTCAACGGTGTCCTAAAGAAGCAATCTTGAGAGACACGAAATTTCACTGAAAACCTCTCCAACTTATATTTTTATATAGAGAAGTGAAAGAACAAGAGATCACTGAATTTCCATTACATGTCCTGGGTTTTAGATCAGCTAGAATGGCATAGACTTTATAGAGCTGTAATTTGTAAACAATATATCAGTGTCAAAAAGGTTACACTATCAACTAAAAAACACAAATAAACGTTGGTGAAGCACTTGGCTTACCAAACGTCCATCTGATTTATAAAATATTATTTATATATAAGATCTTGAGTGTATAAACTGTTTTATAAGATATAAGCCTAATAGTTTATTTTTAAATATAATATTGAGTCCATTATTATTATAATTATACAACATTGAGTTGTCCATTATACAAGAGCTGCGTTCTCAAGATTTTTTAATGAATAGTGCAAACATACTCAAAACTGTTCACTGTCACTGGGGGATTGGAGGGGGTCCGAGTGTGCTGTGTGTATTTGAGAAGAACCAGTGTTTTGTGTGTATTTGAGAAGTACCTGTGTGCCGTGTGTATTTGAGAAGTACCTATGTTTTGTGTGTTATTTGAGAAGTACCTGTGTGTGTCGTGGCCGTGTGTATTTGAGAAGTACCTATGTTTTGTGTGTATTTGAGAAGTACCTGTGTGTGCCGTGGCCGTGTGTATTTGAGAAGTACCGATGTTTTGTGTGTATTTGAGAAGTACCTGTGTGTGCCGTGGCCGTGTGTATTTGAGAAGTACCTATGTGTGCTGTGTGTATTTGAGAAGTACCTGTGTTTTATGTGTATTTGAGAAGTACCTGTGTGCCGTGTGTATTTGAGAAATACCTATGTTTTGTGTGTTATTTGAGAAGTACCTGTGTGTGTCGTGGCCGTGTGTATTTGAGAAGTACCTATGTTTTGTGTGTATTTGAGAAGTACCTGTGTGTGCCGTGGCCGTGTGTATTTGAGAAGTACCGATGTTTTGTGTGTATTTGAGAAGTACCTGTGTGTGCCGTGGCCGTGTGTATTTGAGAAGTACCTATGTGTGCTGTGTGTATTTGAGAAGTACCTGTGTTTTGTGTGTATTTGAGAAGTACCTGTGTGCCGTGTGTATTTGAGAAGTACCTATGTTTTGTGTGTATTTGAGAAGTACCTGTGTGTGCCGTGGCCGTGTGTATTTGAGAAGTACCTGTGTGCCGTGTGTATTTGAGAAGTACCTATGTTTTGTGTGTATTTGAGAAGTACATGTGTGTGCCGTGGCCGTGTGTATTTGAGAAGTACCTATTTTTTGTGTGTATTTGAGAAGTACCTGTGTGTGCCGTGGCCGTGTGTATTTGAGAAGTACCTATGTGTGCTGTGTGTATTTGAGAAGTACCTGTGTTTTGTGTGTATTTGAGAAGTACCTGTGTGCCGTGTGTATTTGAGAAGTACCTATGTTTTGTGTGTATTTGAGAAGTACCTGTGTGTGCCGTGGCCGTGTGTATTTGAGAAGTACCTACGTGTGCTGTGTGTATTTGAGAAGTACCTATGTGTGCTGTGTGTATTTGAGAAGTACCTATGTGTGATGTGTGTATTTGAGAAGTACCTATGTGTGCTGTGTGTATTTGAGAAGTACATATGTGTGCTGTGTGTATTTGAGAAGTACATATGTGTGCCGTGTGTATTTGAGAAGTACCTATGTGTGCTGTGTGTATTTGAGAAGTACCTATGTGTGCTGTGTGTATTTGAGAAGTACCTATGTGTGCCGTGTGTAAAAACAAGGTTACGTAGCACTGGTCTAGACAAACCACTCTTAAGTGGGCACTGCCCCTTGGGTACAGTCCAGTCTTGGCACCGGTACGCCAATGGATGAGACTACTACGAGTACAGCTTTAGAATTCAGTTGAAAACCATTAAGATAAGAGTCTCCGCCCTTTCATGGCCAAGGCTACAGACTAGATTTCTACAACAAATTGGCCTCCTCAAATCCGATGTGGAAGTGATGAAAGTCTACGATGATTTCGGGGAGTAATTCAATGAGAGATTTTCTCGCCGTGGGCCATTGGTTGGTCCATACGAAGGACCCCCGCGGCCCGCATCGCAACGTCCTGCCAACAGTAACATTGTTACAAAGATTTTATGGGTTTAATTTACCCCAAGTAGCACTTGTACTGTTACTTCCTGATCTTGGAAGACCATCAGCTGAAACTTGTTTGTCCTGGGATCTTTTGGCAGAGTGATAAAAACGAAATTATCCTGCTTCTATTTCGAGTTGATATCTATTGGAGCTCCTTGGTTAAAACAGCTTGATGGCTAGTCTGGTCATTGTAACATTACACGGCACCAATGAGAGAAACTGGTACCAGGTGTACATGAAGTAAGGGATGTTGCATTGTAGATAGTGTGTTGTTTTTTTAATTACAATAATTGGGTGTTTTAAATATTCTGGTCCATGAGACTGTAGGGACCTATTGAGTTATGGCACAAGGTCAGTGATGGCGAACCTATGGCACGCGTGCCATGCACAGTCGGCACGAAGAGCCTCATCAACCGGCACGCAACTAAAATATAATTTCCTTAATCAAACCACTTTGCTGGCACTGTATGTTGGCACATTGCTATAAATAAGTGAGTTTTGATTGAATTTTGGGCACGCGGCCCCAAAAAGGTTCGCCATCACTGCACTAGGTCATAATTTCTGATTGACACTAGGTAACGAATGTCTGGTTAATTATGAAGTTAATAGTTCAAATGTATAGTCAATAAGGTCTGATCCAGAGGTCACTAAGGAAAAAAGGCCTGAATAATGGGAATAATGACACATTATCTCTGGTCATTGGGTTACAATCTGACAAATATCTGATCGTTGGAATACTAGGAGACTAATGTCTGATTGTTGGGATACTAGGAGTATAATGTCTGATTGTTGGGATACTAGGAGACTAATGTCTGATTGTTGGGATACTAGGAGACTAATGTCTGATTGTTGGGATACTAGGAGACTAATGTCTGATTGTTGGGATACTAGGAGACTAATGTCTGATTGTTGGGATACTAGGAGACTAATGTCTGATTGTTGGGATACTAGGAGACTAATGTCTGATTGTTGGGATACTAGGAGACTAATGTCTGATTGTTGGGATACTAGGAGACTAATGTTGCATTTTATGTGAAATAAACACGTGTAACGGTTGACGTTTTTAAGGTCAGAGTTGAAGACACCAAACCAAAATGATAGGAAATTGCTCGTTTAATGGCTATCAAACATTTCAATAAATGAATGACTGATGACATCACAAAAGTAAAATAAAGAAAGGTAATCTTAGTAATACAGATATTCACTCAACAGAACCAAAAAAACTTGCATGTGCCTTCCGGTCCAGCTTTTGTGCAAGCCATAGCAACCGTTGTCCCCAGGGCTCTCACCGTATGAGAAACACTGGCCGCGTCGTAAATTGAATGCCACAGGGCGAAAATAACCCGCCTTTTCGGGGCAAATTAGGAATTATGTGCAAGTGACGGAGTGGCTGTGCCTTGTGGGTTGATCCAGGCATTGATTCAATCTATACGTGCGCCTTATATCACTTCTATACTTGTGTATGTTCACACTTGTACACCAACGACTGGGCGTGTACACTAACAAATAGGCGTGTACACCAACGACTGGGCGTGTGTACACCAACGAATGGGCGTGTACACCAACGACTGGAAGTGTACACCAACGAATGGGCGTATGCACCAACGAATGGGCGTATGCACCAACGACTGGGCGTGTACACTAACGACTGGGCGTGTACACCAACGAATGGGCGTGTACACTAACGACTGGGCGTGTACACAAACGACTGGGCGTGTACACTAACGAATGGGCGTGTACACCAACGACCGTCACTGTGACCAGATTTGTTCATAGTCTGTTAACGTTACGTTGAACATGCCAACAAATATCTGACGCTGCGACCCTAATTTTAAGTTATTACTGTCGCGGGTCAAACCATGTTCATATATTGGCTTCTCAGCAACTCATTTAACACACGCGGTCGTGACACCAAAGCAAGGATGATTTAATAGTCACCACATTCGTTTTTGAGGAGTAATATCCCTTGGAAGCAATCATCGATTTGATTTTCGGCCCCAAAGCGAATTTCCCCCTACTAATCTTATGTAGTAGTATCAAGTCAGAGCTCATCACATGACCTACTGGCTCAATCATATCAAATGACCTACTGGCTCAAACATATCACATGACCTACTGGCTCAATCATATCACATGACCTACTGGCTCAAACATATCACATGAGCTACTGGCTCCATCGTTTCCTTCTAGTAAGCCTATATAGTAGTATCTCATCACATAACCTACCGACTCAATCACTGATTGGCAGTAAACCAAAGTTACTGTTGGTAATGAATTAGTCCGTCGTGTGTATAACACTGTAACAAGTGTTTGTAACATTGGTTGGGTAAACATCTCATATGTAAAACTATAGAAATCTTGGATAACAAATGGCGGTGATGCCAATGGATGATGGTGATACAAATCGTTGGTGGTGATAACAATTGATGATAGCTACATTATCCATGCAATTCAAAAACCTACAATTTTTTGAAAGACATGGTTCATCATGAAATTAACTTCCAAACACTATTATACTTTATTTATACGGTAAATGGCGTTGTTTATCAAGACGTAACCAGAACAATGAAGCACGGAGTGAGGCGGTCAACAGTTCAAACATTGACAATATGTTTCCATCACAACAAGTTGATTTCAAGTCTGAAGCGTTGTTTCCTCAGCTGTCTGCAGTCACGCTACGTCATTAGCCTTTCTTGGATAAAGAAAATGAGATTCAAATACAGTCCTATTATCTCAGTCGTGTTTTCACCAGCTATCTGAAGCTAGAGAGAGAGAAAGAGAGAGAGAGAGAGAGAGAGAGAGAGAGAGAGATAGAGTGAGAAAGAGATAGAGAGAGGGTTAGAGAGAGAGAGAGAGTTATAGAGAGAGTGTGTGTGAGAGAGAGAGAGAGAGAAAGAGAGAGACAGACAGACAGAGAGAGAGAGAGAGAGGGCGCGAAAGAAGATGTCTACAGATACCTTAAAATAACATTGGGAACATATGAACAGGTGACATCCAAGACAGGTTTGTTTGGTTCAAAACATGCACTTTTCTCGAAAATTGCTATACACTTTTAAAATATCCCTTTAAAAAAAGATATTTAAAATGCAATGTCTGATGTCAAGATAATATCATTTTGATTGTCAAAAATTCAATGTCCGATATGTCCGATGTGAAGATAATGTCATTCTTACACAAAAAAAATTCAAAATCCGATGTAAAGATAATGTCATTCTGACAATCGAAAATTCAATGTGCGATGTGAAGATAATGTTATTCTGACAGACGCAATGTCCAACACCTGACAAGGTCATCATCACATGCTTGCTCTACATGGGAAGATCCGTGTCGTGTTGTCATCTCTACAGACCTCTTCTCCTGGAGTGAGAAAAGTTCATTTCATGTTGCTCACTCACGTGGAATGCTCAGATATGAACATGGTGCCACATCACAAGGTAATGTTGGAATTTTCCCACGTGTCAAATGTTAGTTTCCGGTATCCCTGGTTGGCATCAATCACGGCTGGATGACCCAACCTTGGAGCCACCGATTCTGCGAACTGCTGGCGAGCAGGAATCATAACTCTCGCTGTATGAGGCTATTAGACCAGACACTCGCAGCGCGGGGAAGGAGATTGAATGACCCAGATAGTGAACTTTGCTTTTCTTAATGGCCCTCGCAAAAATCTCTTGCATAAGCCGGCAAGGGACAAGCCAAATAGATTTGAGGCTTGCGGCTCGCCAAGTGTGACAAAGCACACAGCAATCTCGCCATTTCGCATCAACCTTCTCGGGCCCTGACGACTCGGAGCCCGGGTACGACTTATGGCTGCGAGAAACTGTCACACGGAGGGAAATGAACAGATAACTTGGGTCTACGATTGTTGGGTGTTAAGTTGGAGATGAACGGGAGTTTGAGTTGAGTGCTGGTACCTCATGTAGTGCATTTTAAATGTTTCTGTGAGAAAAAAAAGATTTCATTGCAAAGAGAAATTCAAGTTTATTTTTAAAATCGAACATGTGAACGTGTGAACATTTGTGAGAAACGACGATGAAATGATTTGTCCAAATCACTGCATCTTTCAGACATTTAAACTCAACCGACGACTCCCATTTGGCAGGTGGGCGATTTCATGATGACACTTTCTGGCCATGTGTCTGCGCCTGAAAAATCATGGCCACACACATTTGGCGGCACGTAGGATTACCGACGGTATACAGGGACACGCGATAAATCTCAAAAATATTAAATAAAAAATGACATTTTAAAATTCTACGAAACCTAGTCTCCGCCTCAATCCTCGATTTTCATTGGGCCATTCATATGCATCTTATCTTCTTATCTATCTGCTGCAAACGGTCTTTCTATACAGAAGATTATTGCGTCATACGCTTATCTATGAGCTGTGTCTAGTCCTACATTCTTATTAGAGTTTTAAATGTTGATGAAGTGTTGGATTTCCTGATTTCTTCAGACAACCAATTCCACGTCCGAATTCCGGACGGGAAGAACGAGAATTTGTATGTTTTTGCTCTTGCATACGGAATAAGAAAGGTGTTTTTACTCTTATGTCTATCTGAGGGTTGCATTAAGTTATCTTTGTGTTGTATTTCTAAATTAGAATCCTTCATCTAACACACATAACCACTGACAACATTCAGCTCAACCTCAGAACACCAACCACCGGTCACAAATTTAATGTGGGCCCATCTGGCTTGACTCACAAACAACCGTAATCTGATTCAGTACTGCATAATAGCGATGTGACCTTCAACAAAGACGACCCCAGCTCCTCCCTTTGCCACCAGGGGGGCGAGAATATGTTATCGTTTCAGTGATGGCCAGTGAGAGTGGACAACACAGCAAACAATAATTAGCTGCTGTGATGGGCAATACTCCAAACATCGAAAGTTTAAGTTTAAAGTATTTCGATGTGTAGGCCCACCTACATTTTTAAATCCCTTATATTAACTTCACCGCCGTCTCTCTCTGTCGTCATCTCTCTCTGTCTGTCTGTCTTGGGCGGGCGGAAAAACAAAAGTCAAAAAATGACCCACTTCCCGTGATCCAATCAAGCTGAAATTTGGCACACGAACCCGTCTCACCTAACAATGCATTGTATCAAAATTTCAGAGCGATCGAACGTACCGTAATTAAATTAATGCATTTTTAGTTTATCCTTATATGAGGTATGTAATTCAATTTCACTGTTTGTTATTGTTTTTTTCCCACGTGAGAGTTTGAGTTGATGCGTAGATGCTTTTGTTTACATTTTACGTGTCACGCTGAGCTCAGCCACTAGGGTTATGAAGCAAAGTTGATTTAAGACAGATTCAGTCTGTAAATGCTTGTCGCGTTTGAAGATAATCAATACTGTTAGTTATGACTCATATATAAGGGATTTATAGTCAAAAACTTTGTTTTTACGGGTTTGTTTTATTTAAGGGTAAATGTGGTTCGATTCTTTCTTGGGTTTGAATATGTCTAGGATTGATTCCCAATGAGTGGCATAGTTCTGAATGAAGCCAGTGCTGAATAACAACGGGTTTGTTGTTGTATTTTTATAAATGCTATTTAGCACATACTCCGGGCGTTTTTTTACGGGTTATTAATAGTTTTGTACATGAGTCTTAGTTCCATGTCCTGCTATTTTCTCCCACGACTTCTTGTCATCTGTATATTGCTCGTTGTATTATCACGTGAGCTCCGCATGTCATAATTTTTTGGGTCAATATTTAGTGACATCTGTTTGAATAAATAAAGTAGCACCACCATAACTCTACATGAGACTCAGAAACTGAGCGAGTTAGTCTAGACTGGCTAATGGTTTGATTGGAAGACAGTCAGGAAATATTCGACATTCCCTTTCCATTGAGAGTCAAGTGTTTGATGTGGCCTGTATTTTTATCAACAATCACAGCTTTACTTTGAGTCATCTTGCCGAAATCCTTTTAGCAAGGATTCCAAATATAAACAACTCACAAAAGAACCCCAAAATTCCGTCTCGTGTGTTATACATTTATAATTCCCATGATTGACCCCAATATCAGTTTACTTTGGCCGGAGACTTTCCCCCAAACTCCGATCTATTGACCTTCTGTCTGAGCAGACTTGACTGCGATCTGAACGATTCTTTTTTCCAGATCTACTAACCAATTGTATCCGTCTTACTCCGACCACGTGACGCACGATGGATGAATAACAAACACGGGCCCTGGCCTGCATCTGGCGTGGAGAGTAAAGCAGGCAATCTTTCCTTGTTCAGACAAGTCATTACCTAATTCACTGAACGAGTCCTACTCAGACGGACTACGGCGTTAGCGGGAGGGATTGATAGCTACGGAGGGATCTTGTAGGAGGAGTGATGGGCAAGTGGGTGGGTCGTACAGGAGTGGTGTTGGAATGACTGGGTACTAGAAAGAGTGGTAGTTAGATGGGTGCTTCATGTAGGAGTGAAGGTAAAGTAGGTGGGTCTTAGCGAGTGGTGTTGTAATGACTGGGTTCTAGAAAGAGTGGTAGTTAGATGGGTGCTTCATGTAGGAGTGAAGGTAAAGTAGGTGGGTCTTAGAGGAGTGGTAGAGGAGTGGTGGTTTAATAGATTATTTTTGCGTGGTTTTGGGTAGTGGGTGAGTGATCTAACTGTAATTGTGACGTGTTTGATCATGCTGATTTCACAGTGTTCTTCCTGTCTAGAAAAGTGCTCGTTTAGCAAGTCTGATGTGACTGTAACGAAACTGGTGTGACTGTAACGAGACTGATGTCACTGTAGCAATTCTGATGTGACTGTAACGAAACTGGTGTGACTGTAACGAAACTGGTGTGACTGTAACGAAACTGACTTGACTTGAAAGTCCACTACCAAGATTCTCCCTCTCACCCTTCAACGCAATAATAGCTCCTGATGGAATTTTTATAGAACTTTCCCAAACAAAGGATCCTATAGATTTTAATATAGGACAAAGACGTCTTTAGAAAATCTATAAGATATGGTCTGACAGAGGCGTTTGAATACTAGATGTCATTGTGCGATACTTTCTTCCTGCACCAGTGCACTGTCGACATCTCACCGTCTCACCATACACATGCGTAAACATTCTGTATATAAAGATAAGAGCTTTTTAATGGGTTGGTACGATAGAACTGAAAATAAACTATGTCAAGCCTTTGGAGTGTTATTCAACATTTCCTACGATAAAATCACTTCTATTTTATCACTTTGGAAATAAATGATTCAACATTTCCTTTATTAAAATCAATTATATTTTTATCATATTTCATTTAATATGACTTTCATAAAATGCAAAGCAATCATCAAATTATTATTTCAATTTTTTTTTAGATAACCAGCGTAAAATGGCAAATTTAGCTCCGTTTTATGCTAGTCCCATTAAATTACTTGCGCGGGATGTGATTGTTATTCCGTTTAGCGACACAATATGAAATATAATTAGTTAACCGCTTGTTTTTGACAATGTATGAAATGTAAGCTTGTTAGACGCTTGTTAGTGAATATGTATGAAATATAATTAGTTGGCCGCTTGTTTGGTACAATGTCAAGCGTGTTGTCCAACCCGTCCAGGGAGAGAATCCAGAAAATACTAAATAACTAAACTCGAAGTAATCTCTTTGAGACGTGTCTCAGTCACGTGACTATTGTAAGCAGTTTCAATACACTCCGGGAGAATCGCATACTCCCCCCTCCCCTGATCTCATTACAACCCCTCCCCCACTTCCCGGGACGGATTGTGTGCTTTACCCAGACCAGCGCGTGAGAAATCCAGGCTCTTCTCCACAATTAAATAACGAGGTCTCCGCCAATCTATAACAATGGGTGTCTCACGTGCAGAGGGGGAGGGGAGAGCGCTGGTGTAGTGGGTGGGGCGAGAAAGAGGGACACATACCCCGCCGTCCTCTCTCTCTACCCCTCCCCCCCCCCACGATAGCCGTAGAGTTTA